>OX578280.1:63627548-64162358 GCA_951217055.1 Gerris lacustris | reverse complement strand
AGCAATAAATAGATATAAATGCACGCAAAAGGGGGGGGGGGGGGGAGGGGGGGGGGGGTCACGTCAAATGTTGGTGTTTATTGACAAAATACTTGAAAAATTAAACAATTTCCACAAGTGTTATTATATATTTTTGTAATCTACTTTTAAATACCTTTCATTTGATACCCCAATAAAAAAAATTAAAAAAGCGTAACATGAATTATTCATATTCTTATTCTTTTTAGGGTTTCGTTGGTAAAACCAAAAAAAAGAAACCCTTATAGTTTCGTTACTGTGTCCGTCTGTCACTCTGTACGGTTCCAATAACTTTTGAACCAAAAGAGATAAAAACGTGAAACTTTCCAGTATAAAAGATCGTTTTAACGCGCACACAGGAAAAATATAGCGAACTCAATATTATCAGCTGTTCAAATTCAAAATGGCGGATAATTCACGTCGCTAAAAAAAATATTTTTTTAAAATTTTGAGTGGGGTATCAAATGAAAGGTACTGAAGAGTAGAATAGAAATATATATACCACTTAGGGGTAGTGCTTAATTTTCAGCGCCATTTTGTCAAAAAACATCGAAATTTTGCGTGTCCCCCCCCCCCCTAAAATCGTATTTCCGCTATTACTAAAAATATAGAAAAATATGCAAAATGTGTGGTCTGCTGGGCCATAGAAAAAATAAGATTAGCAATTTGATCTGATATACTGGAAATCCAAGATGGCGGATAATTCATGTTATCCGATTTTTTTTTTTTATAATTTTGAGTGGGGTATCAAATGAAAGGTATTGAAGAGTAGATTTCAAAAATGTATAACACTTGATTTAATTTTGCGCGTCATTTTGTCAAAAAAAAATCAAAACTTTTCTCACCTCCCCCCTTACTAATTTTGTGTTCACAATACCAACGAAACCCTTTTTACGTGAGATTCACGCCTTACCAATTTATTTAATTCTTCTTTAATTCATTTGAAAAAAAATAAATAAATGAGTAAAAATAAAATAAAATAATTATCTTACTTTTCATCTCTAAAGACCTGCAAAAGAATAAGAATATGTATAACGAAACATAAGCGATTAAATAAAGAGAAAATAGACAAATGAATTATTCGACATTTTGAATTTGAACAGCTGATCATTTTGAGTTGTGATGCGCGTCAAAAAGATCGTTAATAATACAAAGACTGTGATAATGTTGACATTTTCAATTATTATCGGCATTTTCATGTCTTGGCTATGTCACATAAACTCGAAAAGCTTTACTAAAAATCGACACCAAAAAGCGTTACACGTGTAACAGGGAGTTAGGAGGATATCGGAGGTGTGCAATCAAGTCAAGTCTGCCGCTTTCGGTAGGGCCTACCCACCCCTCCCCTCCCGATCTGCTACCTGGCCCACGTCTTACTCTCTTTACATATCGCTACCACTCCAGCAGCCGCTCGCGCACTCCAGGGACGTCCTCCCCCCCCCCCCCCCCCCAAAGTTCTACTGCTTTGATTTGCATCGGACAAAGGCCACAACCCATACAATTTTATTCCTAATAAACTTACATACATAAAATTTATTTTTTTACTTTATTATTTTTTATGTTTGTAATACCATAATTCGTTGCATTTATTATAAAAATATGGGTGAAGAAGCTAAAATATTACATCTTAATAAACTGGAAAAGAAGAAAAGTACTTTCTTTATTCGTGCACAACATATTGTTTGATATAATTCCTAATTTACAATCGCAAGAATCTGCACGCTGAAATTTTTTGACATTTTCGTGTCTTTACTTTGGCACATAAACTCGAAATGCGTTACAAAAGCGTTACCAAAAAACGATACCTAAAAGCGTTACTAAAAAACGAAACTAAAAAGCGTTACACAAAAACTACAACAGAAAGCGTTGCATTAAAATGTCTCACTGTCTTACAGCCTTGTATGCGAGAAGTTTTTTGTATCATTGTCTCACTGACAAATGGGCTTCCTTACTTGTGGACCATCATTACTTGTGGTTAATAATGACAAGTAAATGGTCACCGTAATTTTTTTTAAAGTTTCATGTTTTTATCTCTTTTGATCCAAAAGTTATTGGAATCGTAGAGTGACAGACAAACACAGGAACAAAACTATAAGGGATTCTTTTATTTGGATTCTTTAATTAGTTACTAAAATCACAGAACATTTGACAAAGTGCAAAGTTTTAGTTTTGCACTTAACCCTATTAGTTTATCGTATATAAATACCATAGAAATATTACAGCAACAGCTCTTAACAGTAAATAATGAATTTCTAGCAAGGGTTTTTCCCTTTATTACCTTTAGACTAAGGTCTTAGAAGTACTCAAGTAATAACAATGACTACCTTCAATCATTTAAAGTACTCCGACATCATCGTAAGTGTTGTTGCCCCTAGAATATCTCACGACCCAAGTAAAAGGTGAAATTCCACTCTTATGTCCATTAAATATATTGTAAGGGTTACATTCCTTTTTAAGGTGGTTTGTAGTAAGAGAAAAGGTTAAGGGAGAAAAGCGAGGTCTAGAGACCAAGGAGAATTATGTAGGTCTATTTGCTTGCCCTTGCAAGGCAACAAATAGACCTGGTCCTTGGACTAATAGCTTAATGGACGCTGAATGCTTCGAACCGCCCCATTCATAAAAGAGTTGGACCAACTGTTTCAGTCTCGGTCCAACAGCAACAAATAGTCTCAATCATTTCATTTCTTTCACAAAGCTCACTACACCAGTCCAATTCTCAATCATAACAAAAAAAAGTTTAATCTTTGACCTATTTACTTACTATTATTAAGTTTTGCTTCTGAGCTTACCGAAGGTAACGGAAGCTACCTTAACGTTCTGCAGATCAATAATTTTTTTAAAACAGAACTCCTTCTCAGACATCAGGAAACATTTTCGGTTCCCTGTCTGTAAGTCGGTCTGTTGCTCAATTTTTTCCAAACAAACATATCTTAAAAACTACTCGTCCGATTTTAATGAAATTAAGATGGCAGGTCATAATTAGGTTCTGGTCAGCTTATATATGGGACCATAATTAGGCTAATTATGGTCCCATATATAAGTTTTAACTTTCTCCCCCCATTTCTTTCTTTTCCGCAAATGGTTACATAGATATATTAATTTGCAGCTATGAATATATATACAAAGTATACATTTAAATGTTTTAAATTGATGATAGACTATCCAAAGTACCCCCACAGATATCCACCAGTAAATATTTAATAACTATAGTTCTAGGAACAATTAATAAAATAATAAATACTCGACTTAACGAGCATTAGTGTGAGGTTTAAGAACCCTAATTAGAAATTAAATCGGTCAAAAATTGCGGACGCCATAAGAGCTCAAAGTCAAATTTACAAAAATAAATAAATAAATAAATAAAATTAAGCTCTATTTAAGGTAAAACCGATGAAGGTTGACAAAAGATTATAGGACCATAGTTGTAGATCTTTTAAAATCAGTTACCGCTGGTGCAATCTGCTTTTCGATAGAGTTGCTGTTTAGCCGCAATAAGCCTCTAAAAGAACTTTAAAGTTGCGTCCGCCATCTTTAATTTTTTAAGGGGGGGGGGGATAAAATTTGTTTTTAACTTTTCGGATTTTTCCAGTCGGTTTGGGCCAATTTTCAACCAAAAGTAAAAAAAAACGCGAGTCTTTAGGTGGTCTAGAAGTACCCAAACATTTTGATTAGCGAGTCTGTGGGTTTTGGGTATGGTGGGTCAACAAAAACGGTAAATCATAATATCTGAACATAGCTTTCTCACGGGCAAGTACTTTAACTGTTTTGATTTTACGACAGATTATTGCCCAATTTATTTAATTTCCCCCTTTCTTAATCCTGTCAAAACTATTGGACCTACTAAGCAATATTAAATTGGCGAAGGTAGTTGAAATTAATGTGGAGCTACCTTCTCACAAACCATCAAAATCTCTTAAAAATTGGATGAATACTTTCAAAGATATAGGTGTAAATCAATGTGGCCATTAAATGGGGCTAACAATGGGCTAATAATATCTTGCCATCAAATTTGGATTAAAATTGGGCGACAAGTTTTTAACATACGTTGGTTGAAAAAAATACGTGTGGTGTCGTTGGACACCCGGTAGGAACGAAGTTCCTTACGCTTTTCATTAAATATAAATTATAAAATCACACTGCTAAGTTTTACGATACTAACTACTTATACATGGTAGAGTTAGAAAAGAGACAAAATTGATGCTTGCAGTGAAGGAACACGACAGCTCCCTCAGACTCCGCCGGCATAGATATTACTCCATTTAAAATATTATAAAATATATCACTTTATTACGCAATAACTTCTGCTTGTATCAGGTCGAAATGTTTCATGCCTGTTTCAATTGTACTTTAGACGTTGTGTATGAATTTTTATTAAAATCGTTACGTTAGAACGTAAGAAATCGATAAAAATTTTGTTTTCCTTATTTTAAACGTTTAGGTCCTCTTTAATAAATTTAGTGATCTTTATCACTTCATAGCAGTGTCGGTGTTCGTTTTAATAAAAAAATGTATTTATAAAAGTTGTTTGTCTCAATAAATAAATTAAGTTAAAAATGTTTCCCGTCCTAAAATTCCAATTTTAAATTTGAAGCTTACGTTTACGCGAGCATTGCGCGTGAACGCTTGGGCGGATAACGTTGTCCAACGAACTCAGCCTGGGCATTGGTAAAATGAACATGTGTACCAAATTTTAACTAACTCGGTCATCTTTTACTCAAGTTATCGTCATCGGTAGATTCCGTGATGCTTGGTTTTGTGACGGTGTTTCTGTGACGAAGATTTTGTGACGATTGGTTTTTTTTTTTTTTTTTTTTGGATTCAGTCCCGGACTTCAGTACATGCCAAAAGGAACTTCGATCCAAAAATGTTGGACTGTCAAACATACACGGGACCAAAAGTGTCCTTTGATGAAACCAATTTTTGTCTTTTAAGTTTTGAATTTGGAGACATAAAAAATGTTCTTCTGATTGAACACAATACTTTCGTTGTCTTCGGTTAGCTGGGAAGCAATAAGCCATTAAACCTTAAAAATTAACATGACTTTTGGTTTTTTGTGTTCTATTCCCAAAGATTGTGTTCTATTTTCCTGTCTCTGCTCATTGGTTATATACACAATTGGGGATTATCATGTTACATTGTTGTTGGAAAATGCATGTCGTTGTTCTAAAGGTGACATTAGATAATTTTATTGATCGTAGAATTATGCAAAGAATGACTAAAGAGAAATTACCATACTAAGATGTAGATATGATTATTCAAGGTAATATAGAGGTTAGACAGGGAGAGAGAGAAGTGAAGATAACCTGGTTATACGAGCCACATCCAATATATATTAACCCTGATTAAAACCTCCCTCCACATCCTTCACTTCAATTAGCTCCGATAGATTAAGCAACAATAAATTCTCATAACCTTCCTATAAACAAACCTACTTCATCAATTTATTGACCGTAAATACTTCCCTCTTCAAAAGTCATAAATATAAACTTTATACCATTTCATTAATTCAACTTAGCTATAAACAAAAAGTTACTGCATGAATTTTTTTTTTTTTAATTTTACATATATATTACTTGCAATTTCATTAATAATGATTAATAATGATAAAAAAATACTAATAATGATAAAAAAATACTATAAGTAATAATGATAAAAAAATTTATGAGTGACATGGATTGTCATGAGAGGAGAGGCTACCCAGTACTCCTGTCGTGCGTAACATTAATCTAACATGTAATCCAACTGTCGTAACATTAAATCTAGTGCATCGGTTGAGGTTGTGAACTATAGTAGCAGGTCACGAGGCCAATGCCTCTTCAGCCGACGGGGTGGTTGATCAGGGATATGAAGGGATGCCATGGATTTGACTAAAGGATTAGGATGGTGATTTAAGGTTTCATGGAAGTGTTTATAACGGGTAGAAGCGAGGTCATGCTTAAACTGCATGAATAAACACAAATTTAGTCCGATAAATCGAACAAAACTTTTTCATATACATCGATACTACCTATATTTTGAAAATGATTCAACAGGTTGGTTTACATTTTTGTTTTGCATCCGAGCTCACCGAAAGTAATGGGAAGCTATGCGATCGTTCTGAAGAATGAAAAATTTTGTCTCTGATTTCAAAAATTACAAGACAGAAATCCGTTTCAGACATCAGGGGAAATTTTTGGATCCGTGTCTGTCTGTCGGTCTGTCACTATCACTCAATTTTTGCAAACCAACAAATCAAAAAAAACAGTAGTCCGATTTTAATGAAATTTGAATTGTAGGTCATAATTAGCCCATTGTTGGTCCCATATAAATTTTAACCTTCAACCTTCTGCGCCCATTTGTTTATTTTTCACAAATTACACCTATATCTTCAAGACTCCTCATCTGATACTTAAAAATGTTTGATGGTTTGTAGAACGTAACCCACAGATGTTCAAGATTAATTTTAACAGTCTACGGCCATTAACTTTTGCTAAATTGATACTTTGATTCATGTAAATAATCAAAACAATTTTGACAGATTTAAAAAACGGGATTATAAAGGCACACAATTATTAAAGTATTTATATGAAGCGTGGAAGCTATGTGCCACACTAATTGGCAAACTATTTTTATCATTTTTCAGCTACATAAATTATACTTTCATTAATATCTACTTAACTACATTTTTCACGGGGAAAAAGATTTAAATGTTTAGATTCATATAAACATCGACTAAAACATTTCATTAAACAAAATCGTCAGAACCATTTTCGATAAATTATTTTTCACGTTTGTTCAAAGTGTGGTTGGCTATACCACCACCAAATTTCGAGCTAAAATGCAATTATCATTAAAGCTTAGGAGGAATGATTTCTCTGAACTTGTATGCTAAATTTCATCAAAATTGGCCCAGTAGTTGAAACCTATCTAACCTATTTTTTTTTTTTATTTTTTTTTCAAATTTTTGTTTATTTATTAAACAAAAGTATTTATAAGTGTAAATAAATGTATGTTTGTGTGCATGTGGAAGAGAAACAAATGGATGCTTATGGTGGAACTCATATGGGACCAACAATGGGCTAATTATGACTTACCATCTCAATTTCATTAAAATCCAAATGTAGTTTTGGTTTGCAAAAATTGAGCGACAGATGGACAGACAGACACGGAACCAAAAATGTTCCCTGATTTCTATCTTGGGAATTTTTTAATCGGAGACATGAAAAATGATCGCCCATCAGAACGATCACATTGATTTCATTACATTCGGTAAGCTTAGAACCAAAATAGTTTACACTAAAAACTTTAATTACACCACAAGATTAAAATAAATTTTAACACGTGGTGCTCATTATAAAATCGAGTAGGACGGTACTTTATAATAAGATTAAATAGTACTTAATTATTCCAAGTATAGAAGAGCTGTAAAGTTACTTAGTTATGTGTAAAGAAAGCCTTTAATCCTTAATCCTCAAGCTATTTATAAGAAAAACTTGTGAACAGAAGCTTTAAATCAAGACTATACATTTAAACTTAACACTCATGAAGCCACTAACTTGCTGATAAATTTGAATTTAACTGCTGAAAAGTTAAATGAAGCCCAAACTCTTTACTGCTCTTTAAAGTTACTTACAATTTCTTTAAATTTGCAAACAAACAGGTAGCAGAGTGCAAGAAGAACAAGATTTTAAAGTAAGGACTTTATCTTTAGTCATGTAAGCTAATATAAAGGCGAAGTGACTTAACAATCAACAGTGTTAGTGGCTTAACGCCTAAGCACAGTGTTAAACTTAATTAAACTCGCTCCGCGGTTTCTAAGTCCTTTTATAAGAGAAATTAACTTGCGACAAAGACTAAGGACTGAGGCGATAAGCAGTCTCTCCACGCTATCCACACTATTATAAGGGTTTAGTTACAAAGCAGTAATTAACTTCATTGTGTTTTCATGGATTAATAGATTAAGGACATTTCAAGACCATCTCTGAGTATCATCATAGTGGCATTAAATAAATGAAATATGAACAAACGTTTCATCCGAATATTAATAATACGGTTTAAGCGTCTGCTGGAAAACATTATTGTGATATTGAAAAGGATTTTATGTAGACTTGAGGCGTAAAGATCTATAAATAAAACATTTTATAAATATAAAAACATGTTTAGTACAAAAATTATTTTAAATAGAAAACATCCTTCGACAGACCATTAGGATCATCCAGTAAAATACCGCATAGGCTGCTTTCACACTGCATGCGAGACCAAGGGAGACCGATTCCGCTTGAGAAACAAATACATGTTTTCACATTAAACGCCGAACGATACCGAGCGTTTTTGTTAGCTGCTCGGCGGGCGAAAACGCATTGTAAACGGTTGTATGTGATAGATAATCGGCCGATCGGCTCGGTCTCGCACGCAGTGTGAATACAAAAACGCTCGGCCTGGCCTCGCTCGGTCTCGCCCGCAGTGTGAAAGCCGCCTATGCGGTATTTTACTGGATGATCCTACTGGTCTGTCGAAGGATGTTTTCTATTTAAATTTTTTAAAACAAAAAAAATAAAAATAATGCATATCTATTAATATTATATTTATCGTTTGTATAATATATTATTATTAGTTGTAACAACACAGCTTGAGACTATCAGAATAATTTATTTTAGTTATATTTTGGTCGATAGCTGTCATAAGGTATGCAACACTTATCTACTTATGTTTTCCTCTAGTCTCACTTAAGGCCCCCATACACGGTCAAAATGTGTGCGCAAACATTTTGACGGTGTATGTGGCTGTTTGATGTTTACGCAAACATGATGTTTGACGTGTATGGCCAAAATTTGCCCGACATCAGGTTTGCACAAACATCATGTTTGCGCAAAATGTTTGATAATGTATGGGGGCCTTTAAGTACGTTTTTCGGGGGGTTAAAATCAAAAACACTAACAAAATATAAATCCACTTTAAAAAAAACATCCCAACATTAAACGCAACCAAGAAAGAAACAGTTACACGATTCTTTTGAGAGTAACACAGTTTTTTTTCTCTATTTTTCTCTCTTTCACTTTTTCAACTAGAATTAAGGAATGCACTTAACAATTCTTACGTTTCACTTCCAGATCATTAATCAGTTACATTTTATGTTCCTTTCAGTATTCGGGCAATTTATGATTTGGGTATGTTGTTATAACTAATCTCCATAATAAAACAATTTCCCTTCTTTCTGAAGTAATTTCACCAAAATTACATAGACATTTACATTATATAGACACCCTTAACTATTCTTCTAAAAGAAATATCATCTTCTTATTGATGTAATCAATAACCAATCAAAAAAGCTATGATATAAGTTGCAATTCCAAAGTACAATTTAACATAATTTTTTTTATTTAATATATGCGGAGTCATTAGGGCAACCAAAATAATATGTTGACACACCTGTTTACTGACCGTAGGTGCTCTTTCTTCTCCCCACTCCTCTAGGGGCGGGGGGCACTCTACCGATGAGTATTCTTTTCACATACAATTTTTTCTCATTAACTTTTTTCTATTTTTAAAAAAGTTTTCTTTATTTAATATAATTATGACATTACTTATAATTCAACACACTATTGCTACTATCAAATAATTTAATTTTACATTTTATAAACTCATTCTCAGATTTATATGTTAAATTATTGACAATAATTATATTTTTCTATTAAAATATGTTTATTCAAGTTTATTAGCTAATACAGTCTACTTTATGAACATTTAAGTTTCTTTGTGCCGGTAATCAGTGTTCAAAACTTGTTATAGTTAAAACAGAACATAAAAATGTAAATAGTATAATAACAATTCTGTCCGATTTTGATTTTGTCTCGAAAATTCAACATTATCTCTTAATAGACCAAAATCTGAATTTGAATGTAGTTTCGAAATCATGTTGTACTTTCAGACCGGTTTAAACAGTTAATTAATAATCAAATAGAATTTATTTTTTCCTGCTTATCTACTAACTTCAACTTGGACTAATTCAATTGAGAATTCTTACAAGCACTTTTAACTACCAAGACAAACCTCATCCTAAACAAAGATCATGTTTCAGTCCAATTAGTTGGAAATAGATCTACATTTAGAAAATCACCGAATCATTATTCCGTCGTTGTTATCTCCCTTAGTAACTATCCTTTTATAAATTTTCCTTGTAAACACTTTTCGCTTTCCCACCTAGTACTTGCTATTATCTAATACAAAAGTAAACTAATAATTTAAAATTTAAAATCACACTGCTAAGTACGTATACGTTGCTAACTACTTATACATGGTGGAGTTAGAAAAGAGACAAAATTAAAAGTAACTAACTGTACACTGTACCTAGCGTTAAGGCAAAATTTAAAGAAAAACATTATTTGTATCAATAAAGCAAGAGTCTTACAATAAATATGTATTGAATATTGAGAAAAAAGTTAATCATGATGAGTTTATAGTTAAAGAAAATGTTTGTAGTTGGTAGGAAATACGACTGTTTTCTACCTACCCGGCCTAATAATTTAAAATATTATAAAATATATCTCTTCCCTACTCAAAAACGTCTGCTTGTATCAGGTTGAAATTTTACATGCCTTTTTCAATTGTACATTAGACGATGTGTAAGAAATTTTAATAAAATCGTTACGTTATTAGAACGTAAGATATCGGTAAAAACTTGTTTTCTTTATTTTAAACGTTTAGGTCCGCTTTAGTAAATTTAGCGATCTTTATCACTTCATAGCAGTGTCGGTGTTCGTTTTACTAGATGAAATTATTTTAAAAATTTGTTTGTCTCATTAAATAGATGAAGTTTGAATTTTTCCCCGTCTTAAAATTCCAATTTTAAATTTGAAGCTTACGTTTACGCGAGCGTCGCGCGTGAATGCTTGGGAGGATAGCGTTTTCAAACGAACTCAGTCTGGGGATTGGTAAAATGAACGAGACGGTAATTTTTTTAAGTTTTTTTTTTTTGGATTCACTCCCGGGCTCCAGAACGTGCCATAAGGTACGTAATAACTTTGTTCCAAAAAAGAATGAAAATAAAAAATAAAAATATCCAAGAATGTAATTAAAAAGAGAAGAAAAATAATCAAGAGATTAAATTTTAGAGGCTCATTAGAATTAAAGAAACGAATTAAATTTAGCACTGTAATAGAGGGAATTTTTAATTGGGTGGTTTTTTTTGTTTTTTTTGCTTTTACACAAAAAATCGAGTCATTTCTGCTTACTGATAAGAAAGCGTTAATGCTTTATGTAGGTTTTGTTCAAATAATAATTACATTCGGTTTTAATGTATTATTCCCATTATAACAAAGTTTTCTTTTTAACATCGAGCTGAATTACTAAAATAAAGGAAATAAAATTATAAAAGACAAATTAATTTTTAACTTGTTTAAAATGTTTTACTTGACAATAATTCGAAGTAGAATAACGTTTTGTGGACTAAAATAAATCACAATCTGTAATTTACTCATAACTTTACTAATATTATTTATTTTAATTAATAAATATGCTTGTCCAGTTATAAGTAAAATATAATCAAGGGTTTACAGATTATGTATTTAATTAACTTTTTTCTTTCTCATACTGCATATCATAGAGAAAGTATTGTGATGGCACGAAAATATGATTTTGATGGATTTTCACGTTTTGAGGTCCCCTGAATTCCAATTATTGTCTCTCGACTGCGCAGACACGTGGAGCCTAAACTACTGGCCTGATTACGATGACATTTAAGGCGGAAACACACTACCATCACTTGAAAAAAGTGTGCGGTGTTGATTTAGTAAGGTTTGTATACATTGCAGCTGCACTATTATCACGTCACGTGACATCACGTGACAATGATCAATTAAAATGAGAATTACATATTTAAGGATACATATTTTGCATTACGCGCATCATTTTCCCGCAGTAGAGACCGTAGATATTTATCATGTGTTTTAATAATATTAATTGTTACGTTTATAATCATATGTTATAACTATCAACTTTTATACTGTGCGTGGCCATAGCAATGCGGCGGTAAATGTTTTTCTTCAGTCTTACTATAACATCCAAGCGTTTTTATAGTGAAAAACCTCGACTCAACACCATGCAAAGACCATCCGAGTCGGGGCCTAGACTGCCATCTCCCATCTCTACTCCTCTCCCAAGGAAAATGCGTCGGCTTTAAATGTCCTTCGGTCTATAGTTCTCATTATTTATCGAGCCGGGCTTGTCTTCCCGTCACTTGAGTCCTTATTTAGCCTAACCTTATTTAAGTATAGTATTATATAGGAAGACGCGATGGATGGGAAGATGTAAAATTAATATTGCCTAATTTTGTTATGTATGCTAATTATTGTTATATTTTATTAATATTAATGACAGTGATCAGATTGTTGATTAAAATTGATTGAGTCTCATAGACTGGTCGTATTTTTTAAGAAAATATCCCTTTCCTCCGAAAAATCTTAAATATTATATTGGAATAGTTATAGCTACAGACTTTTGAACAGTTTTATTGAGTTTTGACAAACATTCTACAGCTAACGGCTTTTGTTATACATTATACATTGTTATAATGAACGGTTTAAAAGTTACAGCTAAAATAAACTTTTTAATGGCCACCATTTTGAAAACGGCTGTGCCGATTAATGGTGGTTCATTAACTCGTCAGATTTGTTAAATTGCCTACAGCCCTTTCTGCTTAAAGCTCATATTTGAAAACCTTTTTTAGAAAAATTATATAGTACAGTGACAGAGGGGAAAGAAAACAGTTTAATAATCTTTATAGGAAAGTTTGTTGGATTTTCTAAAACTTTATTGAGCTAAGCGAAGAGAAGCTCTTATACAACACTTTGCATTTGGTTGGTCACAAACTCCTCCTGAACGGCTGAACCGATCCGCACAAAATCCGGCACAGTCATAGTGACCAACCACAGGAAGGTATAAATCTGAAATGGTCCAAATTGGTCCCTTCATGATGCATGTCGTTGGAAAGCTCTTTAAGAGTACAGTTATTGGTGTTATGTTCACGTTTGTCATATTTTCATTTAAGAGGTGGATAAAATAGAATAATTTCAAGATAAAAAGAACTTTTTATATACTACGTTTTTAAATGTTCTGTTGAATCGTATGTAATATTGATAATATAATTGTTATTGTTATATAATATAATATAATGTTAGTAAAAAAAATAGTTCCGAATTTATTTACTTCACATAAATGACAACCATCCAGAGAGCTGATCTTAAACCTATAAAAGGTTAAATCTTTGTACAACGGATCTCCCCAACACCAAATCTAAAGCATGCCATCGATATATTTGAAATAATATTAATAACATAATCGATAAATAATATAATCGATATTTCACATTTTTCTGTCATTCAATCTATCACAAATTTGAGACCCGTCAAAATGAAGATTGCGTAAATATTGGATATGGCAAAACAAATAGAATAACTGACGGATTTTTTCCGAACTAACTTTCCGCACAGCAAAATTTGCTGAAAACTAATTAAATTCTGCTGAAAGATGGCTAAAAGTATTAAAATAATGCATTGTCATCGTGTTCTGAGCTATGCTAAAAGTTTAAATGTCTAGCTACTCGGGAAGTTATTTTTATTTAACACTAAGAAACATGGGCGTACCCGAGGGGGGGGGGGTGCAAAAACAAAAAAATAATGCATATCTATTAATATTATATTTATCGTTTGTATAATATATTATTATTAGTTGTAACAACACAGCTTGAGACTATCAGAATAATTTATTTTAGTTATATTTTGGTCGATAGCTGTCATAAGGTATGCAACACTTATCTACTTATGTTTTCCTCTAGTCTCACTTAAGGCCCCCATACACGGTCAAAATGTTTGACTGTGTATGGGGCTGTTCGATGTTTGCGCAAACATGATGTTTGACGTGTATGGCCTAAATTTGCCCAACATCAGGTTTACGCAAACATTTTGCGCAAAATGTTTGATCGTTTATGGGGGCCTTTAGATTTAGTTTGTTCCCCTACTTTAGACTGAACAATGACGAATTAATTTTTATTAAAATCTCATTATTTACCCAGATAGAGTTTTTTACTTACCTCCTCCCCCTGTTATCTCTTTTTGAGGCTCTTATCCCCTCCCATAAGATTTTTCCAAACTACTCCAAAGCTACCCCCCCCCCCCCCCCTTACCATTAATAGAGAATTTTTAAATGTTAGGCCCCCCTTAGTCAAAACCTGGCTACGCCCATGCTAAGAAATAAAAAATCCTGATTTACAAATTAAAAAAAATAATAAAAACTTGCTAACTTGGTATTTTAACTTTTACATGGTATTTTCTTTGAGTTTATCTTAAAGCTACAAAATTTTCATTATTTTTCACACAATTTTCTAATTGTAAGTAATGAGTTAGGTTTAATCGTGGTAATTACACCAGAGTTTGCAGTGGTTTTTTGCTCCAACAAACTAGTGGTGTTTATCTCATTTTTTTTTTTTTTTTAAAAAAAAAGGAGAAAACCAAAATAAAGCGTTACAGAAGGGTTTTAAGCTTTGGTCTGAATTCTAATTAAGGATAACGGAGAATTAAGATGCAGATAACAAGCAAGGCGGAGTCTTCTTAGTTTGAAAACAAGTCGGATTAATGCTTGCAAAACAACACAATCCTATTAACTTGAGATGTCTGGCTCGTTTAGTGTTGCCTACCCTAGTTCTACTCATAGACCCAAATTTGAATAAATTGTCTGATAAGCTTCAACTAAACGTCAAAGCAAATTTACCTCTTGAATATAAATTATTTCGTATTATGTTCAGGACATTAGAAATAAAATACGTGTGTGACTCTCACGCATTAGAAGTGTAACTTAAGTTCTAGAAACAGGTGCTTTTATGCAATGGTCTCTTTGCATTTCTTGACAATTTTATTATTTCAGGATTAATTGAAAAATAAAATATTTTTTATAACATTTAAGCGAAAAATGAAGAAAAGACGTGAAAACAACATTTATATAATACTAGCTGAATACCCGTGCTTCGCTACGGGGTGTTTTATTTTCAATTTAATGGATTTATAAACTACTATCAAGAAACATTTAAATTATTTTACAAAGCGAGAATATCTAGATTCTATTCCTCCCCCTTATTTCTATACCCCCTCCCCTTTGATAAGATAATTTGCTAATATCCCAAATTAGTAATTCATTCCGACTAAATTTTTAAAAAGGAAAAGCAGTTGTATTTACCTTCTGTACCCCCCCCCCCCCCTCCCCGTGTCATTTAACATCCCTTGGTTGAAATTGGAATTATCTATTATTAATATACATGCTTACATCCAAAATAAGAGCTCTTTCTCAAGAATTTACTTCCTTGAAGATCGGTCTGGGCTCAATTCCCCTTCTTTTCTTACTCTGTCGTTATGTTCCCCTTAGGGATAAAATTTTAGAAAATCAATAGATCTTTTCAAGATATCAATATAATTTAGAAATTATTATACTGCGTATACACTCGTAGATTTTATTTTAGAATTTTAAAGAAGTTGTCATGATTAAGTTAGTAAAGGTTTAGACACGGTAAGGCGTGATTTATTAATTATTGCCTTAATATCTAAAAATAAATCTAAATATTTATTGAGTGATTGAAAAGTAATTTCTTTAACAGTTCTTCCTACATAAATTTCCACAAAACATAAAATATGGTCAGTAGTTTCTGCTGCACTTTTGGTTAAATACATTTTTTATGAAAAATGTTCTCTTAAAGAGCCTTTCAACGATATGCATCATAAAGGGTACCTATCAATTACTTTTTGACCTTTGTACCCCGTACTCCTATGTACCAACATTTTAACTTTATAATCTCATGTAAGCAGTACGCTCATAGACACTTCATTTATATAAGATAAAAGACACTCATAGACACTCTTCATTTATATAAGATGTAGTTATACATATTTTTCCAATTTACCCCCTCCTAAATGAAAATATGACAAAACTGTACATAACAACAATTACTGTACTTTTAAAGAGCTTTTCAACGATATGCATCATTAAAAGTATTCATTACTTTGACATTTGTACCCCGTACCCCTGGGTACAAAAATAATAATTTCGCAAAATCCTTTCTTAGTGGATGCCTATGATATGAACCGAGTATATCCTCACAATTTCAAGTCTCTCGGTTAAGCAGATTTTGCTGTGCGTTGATTCTATGTCAGTCAGTCAATCAGGACATTTCCACTTATATTATAGATATTATTATAATGTATATAATATTACGCTTATATACCAATTCTGTGGTGCTGGTGCAATGGTTAGCACTAATGCCTGCTGAATCAGAGGTCGGTGGATCGAGACTTGACTAAGTGAAAGATTTTTAATAGGTTGATTAACTGCCGGCTTAAGTCGGATTTAAAATCACAAACTTCGTTGCATGCATTTGCTATTTCGTTATATCCAAGCCAATTTAGTCTACCTCGCCTTAAGTAGATTCACTTAAAAAAAAAAAAATCACAACGACAATCTCGAGCAAACATTATCATACGCATAAGTAAAACTGAATTTAAATCCCAATAGTTATATCCAAATAGTTGACTGAGCGTATTGAGTTCTCCATTTCAGAAACTAGAGATTTTACAAGTTTGTTGGTTTGCCTACCGTGGTTTTCTACGATAATTGGCGTGAAAATTGATTGATTTTAAAGAAATTTGGCGTACAATTACATCCCAGCATTAAATTGTGACAACTGCATAGTTTTTGGAAATTCCATACCTAATATTTTTATGATTCTACGCGGAGTTCTTTATGTGCATCTTTGTATAATATTTAAAAATCGGTCAGAGACAACTCAGACAAACTTCCTCATTTATAAGTTCATAATTACTTAGCCCAGTTTTTATCCATTTATTAGTTTTAGTAGGTAAATTAAATTATTATAGAACATTTTATTAAAATGTATTATAAAAATAACTTTTCCTCCGCGGAGATTGAACACGCGGACTCTCTCCGTCCGCGTTTTAAGCTATTTTCTCAGGAACTAAATTTTTTCCGGGAAAACGGCTTATGTCGTTAGATTCGTATTTAAACGGACTACATTTAAGAATTTTTAATTCAAAATCGTTGGAACCGTTATCGAGAAATATTTTTTTTGACGTTTTGTTCAGATTTATTGGGGGTAGCGCCCCCAAATTGGGAGCTAAAATTCATATCTCGATTTCGCCTCAGGGTAGGATTTTTCTGAACATGTATGCCAAATTTCATCAAAATCGGCCCAGTAGATTAGGCTCCATGTATCTGCACAGACTATAGACGACATTCAGACGACAGAAAGAATTTTTTTAAAAAACCACTCTTTTTGGACCTCAAAACGTGTAAATCCAACAAAATCTCAAAATCGATTTTTCGCGCCATTCAAATACTTTTCCTTAATATGACAAAGTAAAAAGTGTTTACCAAGTAATTGTTTACATTTCAGCTAAATTACTTCTTTATGATTTATGTTCATTCTCCAATATATTATCAAAAAACAACTTAGACAAACAAATTCATATTCGAATGGACTATTAAATAGATTAGTTCAATTTCAATCGTCAGAATCCATTTTGTGAAATCATTTATTTCTGAGCTTTTGGGGGTGAGGGTGAGCACCCACTAAAATTAGATCTAAATATAATTTCTCGATTTCCACCTCGGTTTAGTAAAAATTGGCCGTACGAGTTTAACTTATTGGCGTTTTAACTAATTCTTCTTTATAAAAACCGAACAGTTTCAATTAAAGTTATAAATGCCGGCTATAGATAATTTTTTTTTTTAATCAAAATTATAGATTTATCAATAGTTATTTATTGGGGGCGCCAGTATAATCGTGGTGTTTAAGTCACTTCTCCTGTTCGATCCCATGCCTTGGTGCTATTGATACTCGTTTCGGTGGAGCATTGGAGTGTTACACTTTCAGGACGAAGTACCGCTATAGCGGCACTACCAGTCCAGTCTGAATGCCGGGGTGCCGTTATAGCGGCACTAGGACCCTACTCACAAAACTGGGGTGCCTCTATGGCGGCACTAGACACTCGCCTTTATCTTAGCTGGAGTAAGGGTGGTTGGGGTTTCTTCATAGCCTTGAGCCTTTCTACTCGGTTAAGTCGATGGTCGTAGTCCAAACACGCATCTGCACAGACGACAGACAGACATTTTTTGGACACAGGAAACTTCAAAACGAGTAAATACATCAAATTCTCAAAATATAATTTTGGCGCCATCGCAATACTTTCTCTTTATATGAAAAGCAAAAAAAATAAGAGATAAGAACCGTATATATAACTTTTAACTCGCCCACATATTTTGTTTTTGCCTTACAAAAATATAAATAAATCAAAACTTAATTCGTTCAAATCGAGTCGACGATGTAAAAAAACCAAAAAAAAACCAGAGATTATCAAAATATTGGGGGAAAAAATACTAGAGTGATAAGGTTAAGTCGTGTTTATAAAATGACAATATTTTATTGAATTGAGTAGACAGAGTTGCGGCCAAGTCTCCTTTTTTTTTTCTCCCCAATTTACTCAGAGTATGGTATATTTTATCAGTTTATCGAGCTCATTTGAAAGTTCTCTCTCCCCCCCCCCCCCCCCCAGAATATTGATCCGATGTCAAGAGTTTGACTTTATCAGTAATTGACTTTCAGTTGAGGGACTTATAGAAAGAACTCTCTCCACAGATATGAAGCGACCTCGAGATTATTTTAATCTCTTTATGGAATATTCTAATAAACTAAACCCACATTGAATTACAATTAACCTAAGCCTTAGAGACACTAGGAGTCCAAACCACAGCCCAACTTCTTAATTCAATTAAAAAATAAAACAAATTAAAAGTAATTTAAATGTTAATTAGATTTCACGATAAACAAAGCTACGAATAAATTGATATGATCCAATTAAAATTATTTTCAATTAATTTATTTTTCAAAAACAATGAATACTAGGAATTTCCCGCAATTTTATTATCAAGATCAGCTGTGTGGATGGAGGTGGAGGTAGACAACTCGGATCGGGCCGAACAACATGAGCGACTCCCCCCTCTCCTTTCTGACATATTCACTTATAGTCCAGGAGATAGCGTGCAAAAAATTGTCTGACTAACATCAAGCTAGAATTTTGTGAATAAGTAAATGTTCTGGTACCTTTTAAGAATATATGGTCGGCTAAGTTCGTCTGCGGGACATAGCTTGGCAATAGGCATTTGAAAAAAAAAAACAATCCGATGGTGAGCGGCCAGGCTCTACCCTTTTTGTTGGACAATGTGATATTCATGATCAAGAGTACGAACTTAGTTAGTAGACCAAAAATCAAGTTGATAGTAGTTTGTCCCTTGATAGGGGAACACTTTGAGTTGGAATAATATTTGTCTAACTAACCTATTAAAATCATGAAAATCACATTGTCCACCAAAAAGGGCGCGACATGGCAAAAAAAATGTCTCTTGGAAGAACTGTTCAATCGCTTTCAAAAAAATTTAGATTAATTTATTTAAACATTAAAATATATAACACTTGTGGTTAGTGTTTAATTTTCCGAGCTATTTTGTCAATACACATAAAAACTTTGCGACTTTCTAACGCTGCTGCCGCCATTTTCTCCCCTGATTGGAAAAGGCAGTAGTGGTTTTTCTTACACAAAAATTGATGATCTTTTAGATAGGCTTTGGTTTTTTCGGGAGACTTATCATGACAGATACCCAAAAATTTTATTTTTTTTATTAATTTTTTATTTCAGCGTTGTCCGGTCCCAGACATGGCAGCAGGTCCATTTTATGTTCCTCTACGAATGGCATAACGAATTATATGTATGAAATTTGGGAGACCTATCATGACAGGTTTAGTGTCGTGGGCTCCTAGACTATAATATTATTTAAATAGTTTATAAATCATCAAGAAGAAATTTTTTTATTAATCACACCTTAATAAGGCCTAAACCTTCATAATATAATTATCACCACTTCTTTTAAACGCTAAAATTAATTTTTCGAGAGTATACGTAGTATTCTCTCGTAATTATATTGATATTTGCCAATAAGGATTGTACAACATTTTATTACTAAGTAGAACATAGGGAAAAGTAAGAAAAGAAGGGGAATTGAGCCCAGACCAATCTTCTAAAGTTTGAAAAATAATAATTAAGAAAGGGCTCCTATTTTGGATGTAAACATATAATATATTAATCAAAGATAATTCCAATTTTAACTCAGGAATGTGAAAAGACACGGGGGAATACAGAAGGGAAATAACCCTACTTTTCCCGGAAAGTTAATTTTTAAGAAAAAATTATTTTATAAAATGGGAGGGGGTATAGAAATTAGGGGACAGATAGAATCTAGATATTCTCGATTAGAAAAATAATTTAAAAGTCTCTTGATGGTAGGTTTATAAACCCATCAAATTAAAAATAACACACTCCGCAGCGAAGCAAGGGTATCCAGCTAGTAATAAATAAATTAAATTAAGATATTATGATGCACATAATAAAGTTAATTCGAGTTTGTCAGACTTTTTTAATTAAATATTGATATGAACGGAATCTAACATAAACTTTACAGCAAGGAAAATGTGCAGTGCTTTATATATTGTTATAAGTTAAAAGGTTAAAAAACTTTTGCCAACAAGTTTAAAGTTTTAATACAATTGTACAGAAACCTGTAACATATATAACATCCCGTATGTTTTGGCACAATAATTCCATCATGCAATACTCCAGATAAAGGAAAAATAAACGGGTTTACCTGCACCCTCCCTTTACTTCTCTTCTTTATTGCTTTATTTTTTTTTTAAAAAAAGAAAAAGAAAACTCTATCTGCTGCAATTTATTGCAGAATAAAAATTCTACTCTCATCCATTTTTTCCATCCCCCCCCCCCCTTTATTTTATAAAACAATAATAATTTTATTTCTTTTCTTAATAAAGAAAAAGTAATTAAAAACAGATTCATTCTTCCAATAGCAATTAAGAAGGCAAATCTATAGAATTATAAAGCCTAAACCTGAAAAAACAAATTTCATTTTTTTGAAAAGAAGTAACGTTTAAAAATGTAGTATCTAGGGCTTTTTAGTTCCTTATTATTTAAATAAACTAGCTTATATTAAATAAACAGGTCAAGTGTGTGCTAGTAGTAAGCACACAGCGAGGGTCCGTAGGACACACTGTATAGTTTAAGTAGAACCCAATTGATGGTGTTTTTTTTTTTTAATGCTAAAAAGCTCACTTTGAACTATCCTATGGGTCTGATATTCTCAAAACACATAAACAAACTTCCGATTAAGTATTTTTTTTGCCACTGAACCGGACTAAAACCATATAAATACATCGAAAAGATCATAATTATAAAAAAGTGTATTTTGTCAATAAAAAATAAAATATTATTTTTTTCGAAATTTCCAAAAAGTGGTATCTTTACTTTTGGTTGAAGAATGTTCAGGAATTTTTTTCAGATTTTTCGCACATCACATAAGCGAGATAGAAAAGGGGGGGGGGGGGGACACGTTTCACACCCTCTTCAAATTCGCCTACGCTCGCCCTATCAAAGTTATAACTAAAGAATTATATATTTTTGTAATCAGCTCGACGTACCTTTCATTTGATACCCCTCGCGGTGTCGAAAAAAAATTAAAAAAATTTAACCCTTAAGTTTTTTTACCCTAATTTTTTTGAAAAATATTTTTTTTAAGTCGCTATATTTTTAAAATATGTGGGTAGGTACAAGACACATACATGCCAAATTTCAAAGTGATCGGACGAAAGGTGTAGCCGTGAGAGCAGGCGACAGGACAGACACACGCAGGAAAATATAATGGTCCTTGGTTTTGCCTACGGACCCTAAAAATAGTCTGTCAATTATTGTAGCACATAGCTTCCTCGCGTCCTTTAATGATTTGATTGTTTTACAACCTATTTTTGTCAAATGTTTATCATTTACCCCCGTTTTTTAAATCTATCAAAATTGTTTCGATGTTTTACATGATTAAAAGTATCAACTTAGCAAAATTTAAAGAGCGCTGGCGGTTGAAATAAATATGGTACTATCTGCGGGCCAAACTAATTTCATAAAAATCAGATAAGTACTTTTGAAGATATAAGTGTAAATAAATGTATGTTTGTGCGCATGTGGAAGAGAAACAAATGAACGCAGAAAGTTGAAACTTATATGGGACCAACAATAGGCTAATTAAAATAGCATACTGCGAGTTCTTATTCTTGACCTACATCTAAAACATTTTAAAGTATAAATAAATAATTACCTATAAATAGACCTAAACTAATCTCTGTGCGTACAGTGGTCGTCAAAAGTTATTTTGTATAATTAAATAAAATGTTTAAAAAAAAATCTTCAGTTAATGAAAGCAGTTTAAACCAAATTAATGTCATTATTTCCTAAATTAATTATTAAAAGTTTGTTTAACTATTACCATAACAAATTATCAATAAAAAAAAAAAAAAAAAAAAACTATTCCAGTTTATTATACTATAAAAAATATGTTTTTAAATTATTTTTTATAAAGAAGAAATAAATTATAATAATTATGAAAAAAGTTTTAGTAAAAAAATAAAAAGGTCGAATAAAGTTTTTATAGATTTTAATTGAGAATAAATTTGCATTAAAGCATTTATATTATAAAGGCCTAGAATTAAATATGAATTACGATCATAAGCTTAAAAATATATACATATATATTTTTGAAATGCTAAAAAGAATTAATTCCTTAACAATTTGAAATATCTTAAAATTTAATTGACTGAATTAAGTTATTGGTTCATTATTCTCTATAATTGAGAGTTATTAAATATAAAGTAAAAATAGTAAGTTATAGTTAAATTATAATATTTATTATGCACAATGTAGAATTTTTTTTTTTTTTTTTTTTTTAGAAAAGTCTGCGGGACAAAGCTTGGCAATAAGCATTTGATAAAAACAAACCGGTAGAGAGTGGCCATGTCCCGCCTTTTTTAGTGGACAATAAGATTTTCATGATCCTGAGTACAAACTTAGATAGTAGACCTATAATCAAGTTGATGGTAGTTTATCACTTAATAGGTTAGTTAGTCAAATATTACACCAAATCAAAGCGGTCACCTATTAAGTGACAAACTACCATCAACTTGATGTTTGGTCAACTAACTAATTTTGTACTCAGGATCATGAAAATCACATTGTCCACCAAAAAGGGCGGGATATGGCCGCTCTCCACCGGTTTGTTTTTTTCAAATGCCTCTTGCCAAGCTATGTCCCACAGACGAACTTAGCCGACCACATATTCTAAACAGGGACCAAAAGATTTACTTATACACAAAATTCTAGCTTAATGTTAGTCAGACACTTTTTGCACGCTATCTCCTAGACTAAATTTCTTCATTCTCGAGAGTGTACGTTTACAGGTAATAGGTTTGTTCTAACCCCCTTATTATAATGGGACCGGCCTTTGCTTCGTCCCGTGGATCGTTCAGGTATCGTTTAGGACAGGTTTTATGCGCATGCGCTAACGTTATTCTGTAATAAAATCATGTCAGGTTGAAACGGGTTTATGACTCGAATTCGCACCGAATTAACAATATTGAAAAAACCCTAGCAGATAGAAACACTTTCTGTTGATAAGAGTAAACATTGACATAACTGCGCATGTCATACAAATCAGTAATTAGTATTGTCAGAGGATCATTTGGACTGTACAGTAAACTTTCAAGCAATCTCTGCGTGGGCTAGAACAGTTTAAGAGAATGCAACGAAACTCTATCACTAGGTCAGGTTGGAACGATTTTTATCCATTGCGCATGCCCGATAATGACGATCACGAGGACGGTACAAGGCTTGGTTGGAACAAACCTATAGATTTTCATTAAAAAAAAAAAATTAGCGCGCATGTGAAAAAGAGAGAAATGGGCGCAGAGGGTTTCAATTAATATTACCTAC
Organism: Gerris lacustris; assembly: GCA_951217055.1. Classification (NCBI taxonomy): domain Eukaryota; kingdom Metazoa; phylum Arthropoda; class Insecta; order Hemiptera; family Gerridae; genus Gerris; species Gerris lacustris. The sequence continues at coordinate 64,138,431 of OX578280.1, read as the reverse complement.
CATCCAAATTTCAACCATCCAAAATCGGAATTTTAGAATAAGATAATTATAATAATTTGCGAAAATATTGGAGGACATCGACACACAGACATGAGATCCAAAATGTTCTTTGGTATCTAAAAATCATTTCTCTCAAGGTATCTTTAAATTTGAAAACTTTTAAAAAGTAGTTCTAAAAAAATCGGGTACGGGGGCAGGGGAGGAAGCAGCATTGGACGTGGTCAGTACTTGGATGGGTGAACGTTCTGAACTAACTGATTTATTATCATTCTTAAAAAAAAACCTTATTTTTAATACCTATATTTTATTTAATTATTTAAAGTTTGGCGGTATTTTGACAGATGTAAACAAACTTTGACGTCATCAAAATTATCGCTCTAATAAATAATTATATTCGCTTATAACTTTTAAACTAATTAATGGAATTTCATCGTTTTTTTTATACTTGTTCCTTAAATTTTTCCGGTTTCAACGATATGCTATATGTCTAAAACCTATTTATACTATCAGTATCACTAACCGTCGAAGTTTAAAAATTCAAAAATTTATAACTTCAAAATGGCGGCCAAAAACAAAATGAAATATAGTGGGCTTGTATGTCATACAGAGAGGTACATTCGAGCCAAATTTCAACTCGATCAGGACCATTTTCGATTTTTTAAAATGTTTGCTGACTCAGCAAACTGGGTTCAAGATGGCGGAAAAAGTTGATTTTCCGGGCGGCACAACTACAGGCTAGGACTGATTTTTCTGCCAAGTTTCAACTCTCTAGGTTAAATACCTTGGGCGATGATAACACACATACATACGTCATGCTGAAAACCACTCAGGAGGTCTTAAAAACACCTAAAACGGATAATTCCGTTGAAATCTTGAAAAAAATATTTTTTGGAGAAAACAATACGTTTCCTACTATTAGTAGTGAGAAAAAGTAAAAATGATCACAATGCTTGCGTTACCTACTGTAAGCTCGGAAGCAATATAATAAAATCACAGGTACTTTTTAGGGTTTTATAGAAGATTAAGCAAAGCATGCCCGTTATGTAATTATGATTTTATTCTTCGATCTCAAGGGTCCGGGTTCGATCCCCCGGGGGGTCACAATGTTTTTCATCGGTAATAACGACTAGAAAAATTCATTTTTTCAAACCATTTCCATCGCTTTACCATAAGGTATAACCATGAATTATTTCGAAATTTTAGGACCACCCATTATATAGTGGTTGGGGAGGGGGGAAATTTTTGGGGGTATATTTTGACTTATAAAATTAATAAAGAATGAAAAATTTAAAAAAGCAAATATATATTTGAATCCTACTCTTCACCAGCTTTCATATGATACCTAACTCAAAATTTTAAGAAAATAAAATTTTTGGCGCACTTCAAATTTTCGCGCCCAAAATTGGCAATTTTTTAAAATTTGGGATGAACTCCCGGAATTTTCATCGCCCCACAATAAGGCATTAGCATGAATTATTTCGAAATTTTAGGACCAGCCGAAGTATAGAGGTTGGGGGGGGGGATTTTTTTGGGTATACTTTGATTTTTTTACCTAATACGGAATGCAAAATTTACAAAAGCTTATATATATTTGCGTCCTACTCTTCAGCAGCTTTCATTTGATACCCCACTCGAAAATTAAAAAAAATATAAATTTTTGAGTTTACAACATTTTTGCGGATTGCGCATGCGCATATTTAATTTTGAACTTCTGTATATTTTTCCTGTGGTTGGGTCAAAAAGTTACACCAGTATTTCAAATTTCAGCTCTTTAGCTTAAACGGTTCAGGCCCTATGAACCAAAGAGCGACGGACAGACGGACACATCACCCTCGGCATTAGGGTTTTGAGAAGAATCTACAAAACCCTAAAAAGAGATAAGGTTACAAAAATTCTCCTCTCCGCCGGAAAATAATCAATCACGGAACTCATGGTCCCCCCCCCCCCTTCTTCAGAATCAATTTAATTAAGTGCCACTATAACAGTATATAACATACTAAAATCAAGTGACTTTGTCTTCATAAAAACAAATAGGAAAAAGCAGGAAACTGTTAAAGAACAGTACGTGTCCAAGAAAACTAAAGAGAATGGTTTTATTAAACTGACTTTTTTCCCGCATTTTTTTTCTCTCTTTTCGTTAAAAAAAGAAGTTGTTTCCTTCTTTTTCATCCTGAGTGGAAGAAGTGTTAAAATGAAGCTGGAACACGTAGTTGGAATAAGAAAGTCTGGGAAGAATCCTGTAGAAGGGAAAACAGGGTCGGACACAGCTCGTAAACAAAACCTTCTTTAATACAAAGCATAGAAGCAACACTGCTTAATACAAGCCTTAGCTTGGAGCTAGGACATCGTAAACATGTAGCGGACTAACCCCGGCACACATCTCGCCATAAAAATATTGTTCTTTACACAGCAAACTACTATCCTTGTAATTAAACTATACTTGACATGTTACAGAATAATAAACACTTGGTTTTTCCACCAATACAACACGTATATCAACATTATATAACTACGAAAAAAAAAATGTAGAAAAAATAGTATATTAACCTTAGCAATATTTGCCGCGGTAAAGAAAAAACTTACTTCACAGCCTAAAAAACATATGCTATTTTATATTTAAAATATGCAATAATTATTTTAAATTATATTTAAACATATGCTATTTTTATTTAAAACATATGCTATTTTTTCCGAGGTAGCAGACAATGAAAAAACAATAAATATCAATCAATATAATTATAACAAATATTAGTACGTACTGATTTTGAGAAAAAGAAACCTTAAATAGGTTACACTATAAAAAAAAAAATAAATAAAACGCGCTGAGTGGATTTTTATCGTACTAAGAACCATTTCTACAAAGATTGCAGCGCTAAAAACGGCAGTTTTGATAACTACCCGTAGTACAAAATTTTTTTTTTACATCCTATAGAAGGTAAAACATTTTTATCTACGATTGATACGAAATATAAACATTGTATCTCTGTTTAGATGCGTAGAAAGTGATTCTTTACGTACTTGTATTCATTGCGCACGCGCGTCTCAGAGTTCTGAAGAATTCCTCTTCTTTACCACCCTAAGGCGGTAAATAAGAGGAATTCTTCAGCTTTACGCACGATTAGTGAGTTTGTTTACATTTAACAAAACTAATTTGCTGTTATTTTATTAAAGTAACTGTATATATCGAGTTTTTAGTGAAAAACAATGAGTGAATCAAGTTACTTTGACGAAAATGTGGAGAATAATACTCCTCCAGAAATAATTAATTCGGCAAAAAATACAACTCAAGAATAATTTCCATCTTTATCAAGAGAGAGATACGAACTTACATACAGCAAGTTTATTTTTTTGTATTTATTACTTAAATCTAACAATCGTAGATAAAGTTCGGTACGCAACTTATGGAAAAACGGCATTTTGCATTGCTCGTGTGATTTTACTACCCTCTCTTTCGCTCGGGTGCAAACTCCACACTCGCACGCAAAATGTTGATACTTTTTGACAAAACGGTGTGGAAAATTAAATACTTTACACGAGTGTTGTTAGCTTAATTGGCTGGCTGGAAAAGAGTCAATTAGCCCTCCAAAACTTTTTAAGGCAAGACGACAGGCTCCAACAAACGAAAGTGAAATAAGTATAAAGAATTCAAAAAATTCCTTTGATATCAGTCTAAAAATACGTGCATTAAAAAGTTTTATAATAAATCTCGTATAATAAATGTTATGAATGCAACATAAAATAACTGATAAGAATGAAAAAACACATTATCGATGTATTAAAGTTATAAAAAAAACTGATATTATTAAAAAAAACCTAAGCTGGTTTTAAAGTCGACGATATAACATTTATATGAAGTCGCTAACTCTACGTAGAAAGGAACAGAAGTAAGAAAGTATTCCTAGAAACGTTTCCGGACCAAGTAGAGATTCAGCTTTAAGGTTTACACGTACATTTATCCAAGCGGAAATTTCTTTGGTAGAAAAAGTAACGTTTCGATATCGATCAGCGATAAATTCCGGAGGGAAAAAAGACATTTCCTTCTCGAGCTGTTACCTCCAAAAGGGCTGCTATTTGGGGAAAAAAAAATTGTAGACACACATAAAAACCTTAGTTGTAATCCAAAGAAATTCAATCAATCATACTCTCTATGTGTGTGTACTATATATAGTTCTTTAAGTCTATTTTCTGCACTACCTAATGTCTTAAGTTAATGTCTTAACCTTTTAACTTATTTATTAAGCAACAGGTATAACTTTGTTAGTTAATTGAACGTATAAAGCTTAGTTCACACCGGGCAACAAAATGCATCGTGTTGACGATAATATTGCTGCCATATATCCCGTCAACAAGCGACAAGTTGATCAGTTATAAGGTCACTTTATCGATAATAAGTGATAGTAAAGATAGATAAGAAAAGAAAACACTTTTACTTGATCAATAATTTTGTTATATTATCAAACCATAAATACATTTTAACATACATAGCGGCTTCGACTTATTCAGACATCGTCAGTGTAATGAGTTATGGTTTGACAATATAACAAAATTATTGATCAAGTAATAGTACATTACGCGTCGAGTGCGGAAAGTAGCATTTTGCATGCGAGTGTGGAGTTTGCATCCGAGCGACAGCGAGGGTAGTAAAATCACACGAGCAATGCAAAATGCCGTTTTCGTACGAGTTGCGTACCGTACTTTATCTACGATTGTTAGATTTAAATAATAAATTCAGAAAAAAATAAACTTGCTGCTTGCTGTATGTAAGTTCGTATCTGTATCTTGATAAAGATGGCATTAATTCTTGAGTTGTATTTTGTGCCGAATTAATTATTTCTGGAGGAGTAATATTCTCCACATTTTCGTCAAAGTTACTTGATTCACTCATTGTTTTTCACTAAAAACTCGATATAAACAGTTACTTTAATAAAATAACAGCAAATTAGTTTTGTTAAATGTAAACAAACTCGCTAAACGTGCGTAAAGCTGAAGAATTCCTCTTCTTTACCGCGCTAGCGTGGTAAAGAAGAGGAATTGTTCAGAACTATGAGACGCGCATGCGCAATGAATACAAGTTCGTAAATAACCACTTTCTACGCATCTAAACAGAGATAGAATGTTTATATTTCGTATCAATCGTAGATAAAATTGTTTTCTTTTCTTATCTACCTTCACTATGAGTAAATACCATAAAATCTCAATCAATACTACTAACTTCGATAATAAGTGACCTTGATGATCACTTGTCATCATTGAAGGTGGCATAAAATCAAAGAAAATCAATTCCGGTTACTTTTATCCATGTAGTTCTTGTGTCTCAAACAAACATGTAAATGTGCGGATTTGGTGGTCAAATAGAAAGCGTACTGTCCGCCACGGACTGGGGTAATCAAGCAGAACGTGGACGAGGTAAAGCATAATTTCTTGAACTCGTGTTCTTTTTACTTTTCCTCGCTACTAATAGTAAGATAAGTATTGTTTTCACCAAAAATTTTTTTTCGAGATTTTAACGGAATTATCCGTTTTAGGTGTTTTTAAGACCTCCTGAGTGGTTTTCAGCATGACGTATGTATGTGTGTGTGTATGTGTGTATGTATGTGTGTGTGTATGTGTGTGTGTATGTGTATGTGTGTTATCATCGTAGCGCCCAAGGTATTTAACCTAGAGAGTTGAAATTGGGCAGAAAAATCACTCCTAACCTGTAGTTGTGCCGCCCGGAAAATCAACTTTTTCCGCCATCTTGAACCCAGTTTGCTGAGACAGCAAACATTTTAAAAAATCGTAATAAATCGAAAATGGTCCTGATCGAGTTGAAATTTGGCTCGAATGTACCTCATTTTGATTTTGGCCGCCATTTTGAATTTTTAAACTTTGACGGTTAATAATACTGAAAGTATAAATAGGTTTTTGACATATAGCATATCGTTGGAACCGGAAAAAATTATGGAACAAATATAAAAAAAACCGATGAAATTCCATTAATTAGTTTAAAAGTTATAAGCGAATATAATTATTTACTAGTGCGATAATTTTGATGACGTCAAAGTTTGTTTACATCTTTCAAAATACCGCCAAACTTCAAATAATTAAATAACATATTATAGGTATTAAAAATAAGGTTTTTAAGAATGATAATAAATCAGTTAGTTCAGAACGGTCACCCATCCAAGTACTGACCACGTCCAATGCTGCATCCTCCTGCTGCTTCGCAGCAGGAGAGGCCACTTTAGTGGCCTCTGAAGTGAGGAAAAGTTCCGAGGTACCCCGTACCCGATTTTTTGTTTTATTATCAGCATGTTTAGCAGTTAGAAGAATAGCTTTATAGGTTCGCTTTGAGGCAAGCAACACCATAAAGTCTGTGCTGTGAATTGAGCTCATTTATTTGTTGTTTAATATTGTATTATTGGTTAAAGATGCGCTGCCGCAACCACTTTAATATCTAGTAACCACAGTTCAGAAATTAATTAGCAAAATAATCCTAAAAAGGCCACGAAAGAGGTACGAAAAGGTACGAAGAGCTACTTGTCCACCAGTCTATTTGTATCATCACCAACTTCCAATTTCGAATCATGTGTGGTACTTAGGACTTCATTTAGACTGAAGACTCACCTGGAACTTACATACAAGACTAAAACGAACAGACATGAAGCGACGATACAAGACTTTACTCAGACTTTTGGACAACAGTCAAATTTATCACTAACGAACAAACTGTCTATAATATAATTATAAAACCTAAACCGTAATTATAAAAAATTAACCGTAATAAACCGTAATAATATGAAAACTCTAAAAATAGACGAACAAACAATTACAGTAAGTAAAGAGCCAATAAAATGCGCCGATGCTTTCAGTAAATATTTTATTAATATTGGGGGAAAGATGGCAGCAGATTTACCAGATGTCTCTGAGATAAGAAATATTAGTACTGGGGCTGGTGTACGAGGTGGAACCCACACAGATTCAATGACTATGGGTACTCAGACTCAGTCAAGATTTCAGTTTACTTCTATCACAGAGGAGCAGGTCTCACAGGTTATAAATTCATTGAGGGGGGCTTCTGGACCCGGCTGGAATGGGGTAACTGTTAAACTTCTGAAACTTAATAAACCTTTTATATTAAAACCTTTACCTTTTATTATTAATCAAAGTTTAAAAACTGGGAACTATCCTGCTACTTTAAAAATTGCAATAGTCACCCCCATATATAAAAATAAAGATCACAACCTAATTTCTAATTATAGACCAATATCTATGTTGTCGAACTTATCAAAAATATTTGAAAAAATAGTTAAGATGCAGTTTACCGATTATCTCGAAAGTGAAAAATTAATAACACCTAGGCAGTTCGGTTTTCGGCACGGGATGGGTACGCAAGACGCCATAGATGCAGTGACCTCAGAGATCTGCTCCTCACTGGACAGCAGGCTAAAGCCAATAGGAATTTTTCTGGATTTGGCTAAAGCATTTGATACAGTGTCTCATGCCCTGTTATTAAAAAAAACTTAAACTTTTGGGAGTCCACGGTAATGCGTTATTGTGGTTCCGCGATTATTTGAGCCAAAGACCTCAAATAGTGAAAATAGGTAGTACTTTAAGCCCTCCTTTGACTTGCACTTATACTAAAGATTGTGACTGTAAACAACTAACTAAAGTTAAAAACATTAAATACTTGGGTATTACCCAGTGCTCGATTTGAGGCGGAAAGGCGTTCCGGGACCTCTCTCTCTGATAAATAAAAAATAAAATTATCGGCACTAAGATGTTTTTTAAATCCTTTGTTAATTTTTTTTTGTCAGTGAGTGACTACAAATTTGATTAGGGACATCATGTAATAACTGGCAAATATTTATTTTTTTATTTTTTTTCAAATACAAAAAATTCTCTTTTGTTGAGATTATACTACTAAATTTTGATAACCTGAAACAACAAAGGTTTTTTTTAATTGCAGGGATGGTATTAAATAAGTACTGTGCAGAGTCGCTGGGCCGAAACTCGCCCGGGGCGAGTGATACAGGGAATGTTTTGTTGATTTAATTATTCATATAAACCTACAAATAAGTACCTATTTATTTATTGAGAGTAATATAACAGCACGTGACATGCTAATAAAGAAATTGTTTATAAAAAATACTTCTTAAAATTATATAAGTTTTCACACGAAACCCACCTGATTGCAGTGTACGTACGGGTTTATGTCCTAAACTGCTCAAAATGCTGTTTTTGAACGTTTATTTTTCAAAATTTTCCCGGGGGAGGACCCCCAGACCCCCCTTCTATTGGGGGGAGGGGGGGGGGGGTAGAGAGAGGGTAGGTTGTAGTTCCGGAACCTCAATTTCTAGAAATCAAGCACTGGGTAGTACTATAGATCACAACCTCAACTGGAAACAACACGTAACCAATTTGACAAAGAGACTTAGACAGTTAACGTATATATTTTACAGACTGAGGACGGTACTAACGATCAGCGTTTTAAAGACACTGTACTTTGCTCTCGTCCAATCAATTATATCATATTATGGTATCATTGCATGGGGGTAGTGCTTATGATACCTCATTACTCATTACAAACGGCAAGAGTTTCCCAAAATAATATCTTGAGAGTAATATTGAAGAAAAGAAGAAGTGATTCGGCGAGAGCATTGTACACCGAACTCAATTTACTAAATATCAGGAACCTCTATAGACTAACGGTACTACAAAGACTTATCAATAACATAAATAATTTTAAATTTGTAGGACATGGATGTGGTACTAGAGGAGAAGCTGTGTCTCGCCTCACTGTGCCCCGTAAATTAACTACACAGGGCATGAGACATTGGCACTGTGTCGGTCCCATACTGTACTGTACAACAGCCTTCCCACACAATTAAGCATGACAGATAAACTCTATAAGAAAATAAAACAATTTTTCTATGACAGGAAAAATAGTCTTGACTACACTAACAAAATTTGCCTCAACCAATAATGTCTATAATGTAGGCATCCTTGGTTGAAGTATTACAACCTAATAATATTATAGACGCTCTATAATAATATTATATACGCTCTAGAGTTTTCTTTTCTCTACTGGGGGTCCTTATAATCACTTTCTCAATACTTTAATTTATTTTGTTCTTCATATAATATTTCTATGTTTGTAACACACACGCAATATATATATATATATATATATATATATATCGCACGTCGGCAAGAATAGTGTTCTAACTCAAAAAACGTCGTTTTTGAGTTAAGGCCACCACGATGTAGAGAAAATTTTTCTCTACAAGTCAGCAACACCGTCGTAAGTCTAGTACATTCCAATACCACAGGGAGCGCGAAGTACGTTATTCCATTAAGTGAATAGTGAGGGTATGCCATCGAGAATATAGTTCTAAGTTAGTTGGTACCAAGCATTGGAGAAAAAAGATCACGCTCCGGTGAGTCAACACTGTACTATTTTGACTTGGAACTGTATTTCTGATTGTTTTACTGTTATTTTTTTTAGTTGCTACAACGTTTTTTGACATGTAACTTTATTCATGAATGGATGTTTTCTGTGATGTTAGTTAGTCATTCAATTTTTGGATGATACGTTATTCATGAATAAAAGTAGTACATTATTTTTAGTTATCCCTTATGTACATATAAAGTACCAATACTGTAAACAGCTTGACCAAAATAAAAAATTTGCCCAGCCATACAATACTTTCCCGCTTAAAGCCAAACAAAAGATGTTTTAAAGTAAGCCACATATAACATTTAACTCGACGTCATGTAACGAGAAAAAATTAAAATAACTTTATATTGTTTCTATTGTTTTAAGACACCAGAATGGATAGACATGGGAAATTAATTTTATCTACGATTGATACGAAATATAAACATTATATCTCTATTTAGATGCGTAGAAAGTGATTATTTATGTACTTGTATTCATTGCGCATGCGCGTCTCATAGTTCTGAATAATTCCTCTTCTTTACCACACTAGTGCGGTAAAGAAGAGGAATTCTTCAGCTTTACGCACGATTAGTGAGTTTGTTTACATTTAACAAAACTAATTTGCTGTTCTAGTAACTGTTTATATCGAGTTTTTAGTGAAAAACAATGAGTGAATCAAGTGACTTTGACGAAAATGTGGAGAATAATAATCCTCCAGAAATAATTAATTCGGCAAAAAATACAACTAATGAATTAATGCCATCTTTATCAAGAGAGAGATACGAACTTACATACAGCAAGTTTATTTTTTTTCTGTATTTATTATTTAAATCTAACAATCGTAGATAAAGTACGGTACGCAACTCGTGCGAAAACGGCATTTTGCATTGCTCGTGTGGTTTTACCACCCTCGCTGCTCTTGATGAGCACTTGGCACCAACTCCAACAACCCAAAACACGATTCCTTTGTCGTTTGTTGCAAGAAACAGAATAGACTCAGGCGATATTTGGAAAGGATTGCCCTTTGAAATTGAATACGGAAGTGTTAAGGACTTGATTAACATGACATTTTTAAACACTCTTACAACAATATTACATCTAGACGAATCTGACATAAAGTTATAGATAAATAAAGTTATAGATGGCGCGGCGACTCAGAAGCTTCCTTAAATAACAATAATCACCGTAAAACCGGGATGCAAAAATAATTGTCGCACAAAATGTACTGCAACATTTTCAGAAGAAGAAAGACAGATATTTTTTTTTCAAAAATATTGGTCATTGAGTAAATTATCTAAAGGGAATTTGTTGTAAATCATGTAACTAAAATAGTTCCAAAATACCTCGACTGCAATTTTTAATTTTTTTTAATTAAGTAAGCTATAATTTAGATATTATTATATGTATCTCAGATTCAATTTAACGGGTGTTATGAAAATATTGTTTTTCCCTTTGCGACTGTGAATTAGTATTTTATTTTTTATTTTATAATTATTTTTATTTATTTTTATTTTTTTCAATTATTTAATTAAGTAATCTATTATTTAGATAATAATATTATATGGATCTCAGATTTATTTCATAATGTTGCCGACACAATAAAAATTACGTTTTCTACATTCGTTTTTTCCATTTTTACTCCTTTTTATCAGTAATTATTTGATTAATTAAATGTTACTAATATTACCATCGATTAATGGTTTAAATGCACAGAATTTATTAAGTCTCCCAAATCTCAACTTAAAAATAAATATTACTTTTTTGAGTTAATAAGTTGTATTGATAAAATTTATTTATACTTATTAAGTGATGAGCCCACCAAGAATAGTGTATTAACTCTTAGAAATCCTAGTCATAGAGTCACATTAGAGTATAAACTATTATCAAGCAATCAAGTATAAGGTACCAAGTCTAAATCGCTTGGGGATATAGAGTTCCATCTTAGGTAATAGGAAATCACTGCAGCAAGAATACAGTCACAACTCAGAAGGCATTAGGGCATTATAGTTCTTTCTAAAAAAAAGTGTTCCAACTATTTATTCTATACCGTCATATCTAAAAACTTTTTTTTTTTTAATTTGTAAAAAATACTTATTTATATTTAAAAACCTACGAGTTACGCTGTAATGATTCACAACAACCTAGAAAACCTTTAGGGGTATCTATAATTATTAATAACTTATTTGCTACTTGCATATTATTTTTCAAATCTTATTTTTGCATTTCCCAAAAGTAGCAGATTTTGAGTTAGAACAGTATTCTTCCCGAGGTGCGATATATATATATATATATATATATATATATATATATATATATTTATATATATTAAATATAAATGGTATTTTGTTTTATCTTGGTATAGATTTGCACATCGTTGTTAAAAGAATTTTAACGAAGGAAATTAAAGAAAAGATAAGAAATTCCTTGAACCATTTTAAAAATATTTTCACTCTGATTATAATAATAATTTCTTAATAATGTAAGAAAAACTTTCTTATTTAAATAAAGGAGAAAAAAAAATGACAAACAGAGGAAAAGTTGGTAGAAACAAGTTTTTTGACAACTTTCAGAGTTTTCAGTTTTATCATGAACAAAACTTTTATAAGATGAAACAACTGCTTTGGAAATAAAATCTTCGGTATTTCTTATTCAACGCCGACACCGACAGCTTGCACCTTGCACACAAATATTTTCATTCTATCTCATAAGAAAATTATAAATTATATATATATATATATATATATATATACATATATATATATATATATATATATATATATATATATATATATATATATATATATATATATATATATATATATATATATATATATATATATATGTATATATATACATATATATATATATATATATATATATATATATATATATATATATATATATATATATATATATATATGTACACAGATAGAAAGGTTTTTATATTATCCGAAATTTTGTCTTGGTATATCGTCTCATCGATATGAAAATGAAAAGTTTATCACAGCATAGGTTGATTTTTAGTAAGTTTTCATACAAAAATACGAGTTTTTCATTACTTTAAAAACTAAACCAGGAGAAAAATAAATATTGGGCAAAGTATAATATTGAATATAAAGTATAAATATTGAAAATAATATTCATTGTAATTCAGTCAGTGCATTTATTTAAAGAATTTAAATTTTGTTTTTCTCGTTACATATTTTTGCTCCCGAGCTTACCAAAGCATCGTGTTATATGATGGTTCTGAAGAACGAACGTTTTTTATGTTTCCGATTTCAAAAATTCCAAGACAGAAATCCGTTTCAGACATCAGGGAACATTTTTGGTTCCGTGTCTGTCTGTAACTCAATTTCAAACATATATTAAAAAGTACTGTTCCGATAGTTATGAAATTTAGATGGTAAGTCATAATAATCCCCATTGTTGGTCCCTTATAAGTTTCAACCTTCTGTACCCATTCGTTTCTCTTCTGCATGCCACAAACATACATTTAAATACACCTATATCTTAAAATGTACTAATGTACTCATATGATTTTTAAGTAATTTCGATGGCTTGTCGAAAGAAGCTGGGAGATAGCTCTGTACAATATAAAAAATAGAATTGGTGTGGCATAACTTCCTCTCATTCTATCAAGTACTTTATTGATTTTATGATTTTACAAGCCATTATTGACTAAATTGTTTGTTTTCCCCGTTTTTTAACCTGTTAAATTGTTTTGATGTTTAACATGAATTAAAGTAGCAATTAAGCAAAAGTGAAACAACACTGACGATTCAAATTAATCTGCGGCTATCTGCGGGTTACTTTCGATAAACTATCTAAATTTAATAAACATAAGATGAGTACTTTTAAAGATATATGAGTAAATAAATGTATGTTTGTGCGACTGTGGAAGAGAAACAAATAGGCGCAGAAGACAGAAACTTATACAAGAACAACAAAAAGCTAATTATGACCTACCGTACAAATTTCATAAAAATCGGACAGGTTAAAATCGTGCAGTTTTTAAGATATTTTGTTGGTTTGCGAAAATTGAGCGGCAGATAGAAAGACACACAGACACGGAACCAAATATGTTCCCTGAAGTCTGAAACGGATTTCTGTCTTGCAATTGTATCAATTGGAGACATAAAATATTTTCGTTCTTCAGAACGATCACATAGCTTCCTTAGTTACCTTCGGACCGTCAGTAAGCTCGGAAGCAAAACTTTCCCGATCTTTGGCTCTTTGCGTTTACAGCTATTTTTTCAGACATCTAGGTTTCTCCCGGGAAAACAACTTACATTTTAGAATTTTGTAATAAAACATTTTTTTCGGAACGAAGTTCCTTATGGCACGTTCTGGAGCCCGGGAGTGAATCCAAAAAAAAGGACCGTCACAAAATCACCGTCACAAAACCAAGCGACACGAAATTGACTGATGACGATAACTTGAGTAAAAGACGACCGAGTTAGTTGAAATTTTGTAAACATGTTCATTTTACCATTGCCCAGGATAAGTTCGTTGGACAACGTTATCCGCCCAAGCGTTCAAGCGCAACGCTCGCATAAACGTGAGCTTCAAATTTAAAATTGGCAATTTAGGACGGGAAAAAATTTTAACTTCATCTATTTAATGAGACAAACAACTTTTTTAATACATTTTTTTTGTAAAACGAACACCGACACTGCTATAAAATGTTAAAGATCGCTAAATTTATTAAAGCGGACCTAAACGTTTAAAATAAAGAAAACAACGGTTTTACCGATATCTTACGTTCTACCGTAACGCTTTCAATAAAGCTTCTTACACATCGTCTATAGTACAATTGCACGTACTTGCAAGTAAGTGCAATTGAAACAGGCATGTAAAATTTCAACCTGATAAAAGCATACGTTTTTGAGTAGGGAAGAGATATATTTTATTTTAAATTAGTAGGCCGGGTAGGTAGAAACAATCCTATTTCCTACCAACTACAAACATACTCGTTAATTATAAACTCATCTTGATTAACTTTTTCCTCAATATCCAATACATATTTAATGTAAGACGCTTGCTTTAATGATAAAAATAATGCTTTTTTTTTTAATTTTGCCTTAACTCCGCTAGGTAAAAACAGTTAAATACTTTTAATTTTGTTTCTTTTCTAACTCCACCATGTATAAGTAGTTAGCAACATATACGTACTTAGCAGTGTGATTTTATTATTTATATTTAATGAAAAATGTAAGGAACTTCGTTCCTACCGGGAGTCCCGCGACACCACAATTTAAATCCATTTCTCAATTTTTCCTCGGGGGTATGATTTTTCTGAACCCTTACGGCAAATATAATCGAAATGGGTCCATTAGTTTAGCCCCGACGCGTTTACACAGACAACAGACAGACATTTGTTTTTAAGCCTTATTATCTGTAGAATCCTATAAAATTAAGTCTTGTATAATTTTCAAGAAGTTTCTATCTGTTCAATTGTCCTTTTCAAAAGGAGAGAAATTTCTAAGTTGAGATAGAAGTGAAACGGTTAAACTCACTTAGTTAAATCGCTGTTTATTTTGAGTTTCGGCAACAACAGGGCTTGTAGCAGATTTTCCCCAAAATTAAGTGACTTTAGTGACTATTTTTTTTAAAATAAGTGACTTTTAAGTGACCTGTTTTCCCCAAATAAGTGACTTTAAGTGACTTAATTTTAAGTAAAAAAAATTATTTTCGTTACTTTTTCTTGTTTAAACAAATGCAATTATACAAATTTTAGAACGGTTTTTTTTTCATTTGATTTTGTGTACCCTAACTGTACGAAAAAAAAAAAAAAAAAAAAAAAAAAAAAAAAAAAAATCGGGTACAGGGTGCCTCGGAACTTTTCCTCACTTAGGAGGCCACCAAATTGGCCTCTCCTGCTGCTTCGCAGCAGGACGAAGCAGCATTGGACGTGGTTAATACTTGGATGGGTGACCATTTTGAACTAACTGATTTTATCATCATTATTAAAAAAAAAACTTTATTTTTAATATATTTTATTTAATTATTTGAAGTTTGGCGGTATTTTGACACATGTAAACAAACTTTGACGTCACCAAAATTATCGCACTAATAAATAATTATATTTGCTTATAACTTTTAAACAAATTAATGGAATTTCATCGGGTTTTTTATATTTGTTCCTTCATTTTTTCCAGTTCCAACGATATGCTAAAAACGTATTTATACTTTCGGCATTATTAACCGTCAAAGTTTATAAATTCAAATATTGATAACTTCAAAATGGCGGCCAATATCAAAATGGAATTTGGTGGGCTTGTTTGTCATACAGAGAGGTACATTCGTGCCCAATTTCAACTCGATTAGGACCATTGTCGATTTATTACGATTTTTTAAAAAATTTACTGACTCAGCAAAATGCGTTCAATATGGTGGAAAAAGTTGATTTTCCGGGCAGCACCACTACAGGAAAAGACTGATTTTCTGCCTAGATCCAACTCTCTAGGTTAAATACCTTGGGCACTACGATGATAACATACACACGCACATGCATACATACATATAGACGTCATGCTGAAAACCACTCAGGAGGTCTTAAAAACGCCCAAAACGGATAATTCCGTGGAAATCTCGAAAAAAAAAGTTTTTGGTGAAAACAATACTTTTTCTACTATAGGTTGTGAGTGTGAGGAAAAGAAATAACAATCAGGAGGGAGTTCGGAATATAATATTCTTACCATCTTTATATTCTTTTAATTTTTTTCACCCATCATCTTAATATTGACGATAAAACACAACACACGCCAGCTGAATCTAGTGCAACTGTTACAAACTTCATCATTCATCACAGTTCAAAGTAGGCCTATAAAATTCATAGTTAAAAAAAGTCTTGAGCTTACAAAATCCCTTTTGAAAAACAGTTAAAATATATTTTTGTATTTAAAAAACTACAAAAAATAAAAAGTTTAATCATTGTTAGTCCAAATAAGTGACTTTCAGTGACTTTTTTTTAAATAAGTGACAAAAAAGTGACTCTCGTCAAAATAAGTGACTTTTAGTGACTTTCAGTGACTCACTACAAGCCCTGCAACAAAGACTAACTTGACTCGGCGAGCTTTCCGTTTGGACAAACTTCGTCCCTTCATTAGGACAATATTTTGTCAAAAAGTTTCCAGACCTTTAATGCTTCCCAATCTTGTTTCTTCATTATTATTTTTCAGCCCTCAGTTGAGAATTTTAATCATAAATCAAAATAAATAATTCAACGAAATCAAAAGACCTAAAGGTGAAAAATATACTCCCGAAATAAAAGTCAAAGATTTTGATGAATTTAACCACCTGTAAAAGAAAAATGTATAAAATATTCTCTTTTTTAAGTCCAATAACTTAATTGATTTTTCATTTCTAGTCCGATGAATAATTTTATTCAATTTTTTATATCTTCCCTTTTTCTGGTAAGCTAACAGCTTTACGAATCAGAACGATGTTTTACCTGATTATTGAAAAGTTACTACGACATAAATTAAAAATGTAAAAGGTCTCTATATATTTTCTATATATATAAAGAATGTCTGCGTGAATTTTATACAAATCTACAGTTTTACTCCGATCTTTATGAAAATTTGTACACTTGGCCTTCAAAACAAAATAAGGGTCACTGTCTGCATGGGATTTAGAAATTTTAATATACATTTTAATTTTACATAAAATACAGGGTCAGCATGAGATTTATAAATTTTACATTTTGTGCCCCTTACTGGTACGGGGCACAAAAGTCAAAGCAATGAATACCCTTCATGATGCATATCGTTCAAAAGCTCTTTGAGAGTATAGTAATTGTTTTTATGTACACTTTCATCATATTCTCTTTTGAGAAGGGAGCAAAAATTAAAAAACAGAACAAAATGGTTTAAATGACAATTTTTATTATAAATTAGCAATATTACTATTTTTGAACCGATTTAAATAAAAATTGGTTTTCTTGCGTTGTTTGATGCCAGGAACACGAATACAAATTTTAGTACTTTGAGTACAAATGGTATCTAATGTATGTTTTAAGTTCAGGATTAAGTGGTAAAAAATTTATTTATTTGATTTAAAGTAATTAGTACACCTGCTAAAGTCTTTTAGTGATTATTTTTACTTTGTGTGGTAATATAGAGTAAGTATTGTGATGGCGCTAAAATTCGGTTTTGAGATTTTAATGGATTTACACGGTTTGAGGTCCACTGAGCCCAATTGAGTGGTTTTAAAGAAATGTCTATCTGTCGACTGTGCAGACGCCTGGAGCCTAAATCACTGGGCCGATTTTAACAAAATTCGGCATTCATGTTATGAAAATCATACTCCTAAGTGAAATCAAGAAATGAATTATAGCTCCCAATAAAAAGAATCTGACATCTACCCCAAAGAACTCTGAAAAAACGTGAAACAAAATCATTTCTCGAAAACGGTTTCGACGTTTTTGATTTAAAAATTCTAAAATGTAGTCCATTTAAACACAAATCTAACGATATAAGACGTTTTCCTTGGAAAAATATTATAGTTTCCAAGATATTTATGAAAATAAAACTGATTATGAATTGTTGTTTTGAGCAGTTTGTCATATGTTTATTATTAAGGGTGGTAGTATTGGAAAAACTTTATTTTATCTGGTTTAACGAGTAAGCCACTCAGGTTATTAATTAATATTGAAAAACCTATTTATCATTTTCTAAAAATTTTATCGAGACTTTTACAGAGATACCTCATTTGCATTGTATTTTTAACTTTTTCGAAGAAAAAAAAATCACGGGGTTTTGGTTTGATCAAATTTTCGGGGAAGAAATTAATCATATATCTCATCACAACGCTGTATTCTAAATTAAGGAAACAGTTTCGTCCGGTTGATTTACACGCTAACAAAGTTTAATACATCCATACTGATACATATATCTATGATAGCCTGGATATTGTTAGTACTTTATGACTCAATGTAAGCCACAATTCAAGCGTTATTAATAAGTGCTCTATGCCTACAATACTTGGCCCAGCTGATGATAACCACACTACCCACAATACTTGACCCAGCTGATGGTAACCGGTCTGTGCCTACAATATTTGACCCAGCTGAGGGTAACTACTGTGCCCACAATACTTGGCCCAGCTGATGGTAACCACTGTGCCTACAATATTTGGCCTAACTGTTGGTAACCCCAGTACTCACAATACATGGCCTAGCTGGTGGTAACCCCAGTACCCACAATACATGGCCCAGCTGTTGGTAACCACTGTGCCTGCAATACTTGGCCTAGCTGTTGGTAACCCCAGTACCCACAATACATGGCCCACTGATGGTAACCACAGTGCCTACAATACTTCGTCCACGACAATACACACACGACAATCCACGACAATACTTCGTCCAGCTGTAGGTAGCCACTATGCCCACAATACTTGACCCCGCTGACGATAACTTTAGTAAAAGTTTTGGTAGCTTAAAATTACTGCTGTATCAAGCGAATATAACAGGGTACTACAAATTTATCTAATAAATATATTATTTTATCGATGGTATAAAATTTTCTTTTTAAAACATCGCTATCACTTCCCTTTATAAAAACAGTAACTCAAAATATGATAAAGTAATATTTTCTTTAAATTGCTAAAAAAAATTCCGATCAAAAAATATTATTATTAAAATTTATGTTTCCACACAAAAAGAAAAAAAAAAGTATAACAGTATTATATGGAAAATAAGGTAAAATAGAACGAGTTAGTTTACCGAGCATCTTTCAATTATCCTACTCCATACTAAATTAAGATTTTATGCAAAGAAAATGATTTATTATAAGAATGTCGATGCAATATCCCTTTAGTGTTATAGCGCCGCTAAGTTTTTCTGACAACTAAAAGCAATCTTGGAAGAAGAAGCGAGGAGTCTAAACTACCTGATCCTGTTAAGATTGAATTTGGTTCACATTCAGAACATGTTATTACGGCTCTACTCAAAGATGAGCCAAACATTTATCCGTGAAAGAGATAAACATAATCCACAATAAAACCTAAACGTGAATAAAGTGCCAAGTTCCAGACCCTCCCCCAAAATAGTCAACCTAATCTAAGCAGTGATAATATCTAAATTTTGACCAAGTCAAGTGTTAAGCAATAGAAAAGATCAGTTTTACTCATGAATGTAGGAGTGAAGTGAGGCTATATACTAAAAAAGAGCAGATTTGGCCAAAAAGTAGATATCACTACTTTGATAGGCTGACTATTTTGGAGTCTGGAACTTGGCCCTTTTTTCACGGTTAGGTTTTTTTTGTGGATATCATTTCTTTTTGCTGGCTTTGCTGGCTTGTACTATTATGTCATTAATACCTAAAAAAAAAAATGAAACTCTTTTGTTTTATTTGTGATATTTTTCTCCCTTCTTGAGGAAATAGTTATTTACGCACCACGGGAGTAAAGTAAGTGATTGCACCCTGAGCAATGAAGTTGGGCCGGAGGGAGTAAATTATTGTGAGGGTTCAAGAGATTATTATTCACGAGGTACGTACAAGATTTTACCTCCGGAAGGGAGAAAAAATAAGGAAACATTTTCATTTTAAATTATTTTATTCAACATCTGACAATCTACATTTAGAACGTTTGATATCACTTTTAACTTGTTTGTTTGTTTTACTGATGAATCACTATGGCAACCATGGTGGAGGTTACGTGACTTTACAGATTTAGACATAAACAAAAGTTAGTAAATGAAATGTGTATTAGCACCAACCGTAGGTATTTACCTGTGCTTTATCTAGGACAACACTGGAGGGAATCATGAGAGCTCATGATTCCCTTATATTTTATTACTCCCTGTTTAACCCGACCGTGCAACGAGTAACTTCCCTCCCTGTAAACTGGAAGGAATGTTCACTTTTTCTCCCTGCTGGAGGTAAAATCTTGTACGTACCACGGGAGCACAAAGTCATAGTACTATCGCTATAATTAACTCCCTCCGCTATGCCTCGGGATTAAACTTCATGGTTCCAACTGAATAACTTCCTCGACTACGCCTCGGGATTTAGGCAGTATGGTTCCCCCGGCTGCGCCTCAAGAACCAACAAACACGCTCAGGGTGTAATGACTTTGTTTCCGCCGGGAAAACGGCCTACATTGTTAGATTTGTATTTAAATGGACTACATTTTAGAATTTTTTAATTAAAATGATTGGTACGTAAATAATTATTTCCTGGGGTTCATTCTGAAGGGGGGAAAAAAATTAAGATTTAATTTCCGATGTCGGGTTTAGATGTTTAGATCGAATTTCTCAATTTCAAAGCGTATTCGGATCCTGAATACACAAATCCGAGTCGAACAGGGAATGAAAAAAGGAGTTTTCAAGGTGACCTAGATGTATTACAAAAACCATTTGTAGAATTAAGGTATTCCAAGACTTTTCTCAATGGTGAAAATGTTATTGATTTGGTTTCTAGGGAATAATGCTGTATGTTGTGGTCTGTCAGGTATGATATATCCTACAAGCCAGCTAGAGTCAATCCCTTGAGAAATATTTCTCTTCGCTACATTCTTTTATATTCCGAGCCACTAGGCTTGGCTATGTGATCGACAAAGCCACGTGGAAAAGCTAATAACTTAATATTTTCTCGGTTTTCTGTTATATATATATATATATATATATATATATATATATATATATATATATATATATATATATATATATATATATATATATATATTGTGTCCTAAAATAGAGTACCGAAGTGAAAAAATGTTCTTATTTTAGGGTTTTCGAAAAAATGCATTCATAATAAAAACTCCTGCTCGTTTTTAAATCCCTAAAAATATTAATATTTTCTTGATTATGTGTACACGGTGTTCAGTTTCTTGAAAAAATAAACTTATTTTATGGTTTCGAAAAATATTATTAATAATAAAACGGTTCGGAAGTGCAGAAGCCATGTAAATATTAAATAGTATTTAATGTTATGAAAATAAAAAATAAATTATTTTCAAACCAAGTAATAAGCTAATATAAAGAAAATTGCAAGTTTTAGGTTTCTGTACAAAGTACAAAAAGAAACCTTATATAACGGCTCTGTCTGTCTGTCTGTCCGTTTCTTGTTTCAAATCATAAACTACTATATATAGCTAGGAACATGAAATTCGGCACACAGGTGATTCTCGGCATTTGAGACAACTGGACACAATTTGGATTTTTCACACTTAATATTTTCAAGATGGCGGCCAATATGGCGGGTGACTAAAAAAAGTTCTTAGTAACTATGACATGTTATAAATCAATTTAAAGGTCGAAGTGTAGAAAAAGAATATGCAAATATTAAAATTTTACACTTTAAAGTTTCAAGATGGTGGCCAATATGGCGGGTGAATAAAAACAAGTTTTTAGTCACCATGTTATACATAAATTTAAAGGTCTTGAAATGAAGAAAAAGAATATGCAACTATTAAAATTTCACACGTAATATTTTAAGATGGCGGGCAATATGGCGGGTGACTAAACATTGTTTTAGTATCCATAACATGTTATACATCAATTTAAAGGTCTTGAAGAGTAGAAAAAGAATATTACTATTAAAATTAGTATAATATATTACACTTAATAGTTTTAACTTTGATGGACAGAAACCGGCGATTATCGCCCCACGTACTTACGTGAAGCGCGCCTTACTTATTTGTTTAGCATCACAACAAGTATTGCTTCCACTTCACAAAAACTTAACTTAATTTTACTTTCACAAAAACCTCAACAGTGTAAAAAAAAAATATCATTAACCACAATTGTATTGCAACTTATTTTGCTTCCAAGCTTAGCATAGGTAACGGAAGCTATGTGATCGTTCTGAAGAGTGAAAATATTTGATCTCTCTCATTTCAAAAAATTCTTGGAAAGAAATCCATTTCAGGCATCAGGGAACATTTTTGGTTACGTATCTGTCTGCCAGTCTGTCGGTGTGACGGTCAGTCGGTCTGTCTGTCTGTCACTCAATTTTTGCGAACCAACATATCTTAAAAACTACACGTCCGATTGTAATGAAATTTGTATGGTAGGTCATAATTAGCTCATTGTTGGTCCCATATAAGTTTCAACCTTCTGCACTAATTGTTTTCTCTTCCACATGCGCACAAACATACATGTATTTACACCTATAGCTTCAAAAGTACTTATCCCAAAAAAAAAAACTCTGAAAATACGTGAAAAAAAAAAAAAAAAAATCTCCAAAACGGTTGCGACGATTTTGATTAAAAAATTCTAAAATGTAGTCTATATAAATACGAATCTAACGATATAAGCCGTTTTCCCGAATAAATCTAGTTCCTGAGAAAATATCTTTAAAAAAAAAAAAAAAAAAAAAAAACTTTAAGAAAATGTAAGGCCGGGTTCGATTTCCCACTGAAGAGAAGTTATTTTTATGATATATTTTGATAAAATGTTCAAGTTCAAATTATGAACTCGTGAGAATGTTTATTTGAGTTATCTCAGACCGAATTTTTGAGGTTAAAGAATAAGTTTATTTAATTTTTAAGTTTTTGGTGGTTTTCATACTACGGAAAGTTTAAATTTTAATTTAAATCAAATTATAATTATTATTTCCTGTATACAGGAGACCCGTGGTTCAAATCCCGGCGCGGGAGTGTATTTTGCACTGTCTGTTTCCCGTAGTAAATAATAATTATAATTTGATTAGAACAAGTTTATATGAATAATGACTTTATATATATATATATATATATATATATATATATATATATATATATATATATATATATATATATATATATATATACAGGGTGTCCCGGGTCAGGACCGACAAACTTTGGGATATGATAGTACAGTTAATTTGGAGTAAAAAAAGTTCTATAAACCATGGTCCTATTCTCATTTGTTTTCTAGCTATCTTATTTTTAACTTTTTTTTGTAAAACGTGACTTTGACTTAATAAATTGGCAATATCATTGGAAGTAATTAAGCTAGAATGATAAATGATATACCACCTGAAAGAGCATGAAAAACTCTTAAAGACTAATATCATTTCAGCTATTAAATTTCATTTTTAGTCACACGTTAATTCGTTAGAACTTGAAAATAATAAAATTTAAATAAAAAAAGAAAATGTTAGAGCTTGTATAAGTACTGTATTGTATTAGATAACTATGGGTGCAAAACTCCTTAAAGTTGGCGCATTTACTAAGCTTCAAAACGATACTATTAAATTTAAAATATTGCAACGTGAAGTATCCGAAATAGTGATGAAATTCAAAAAAAACATGTCCTACTGTAAGCTGAGATAGGGTTGGGGGAATGGGAAGTGCCCTGAAAATGCAAACGTCGGGTGATTTTTTTTCTTTTTCTTTTAAGGTGCTCTAGTATAATAAAACGTTAAAGTCAGAGTTTAGTCATAGTACCCGTGTGGTACCAATCATGGTACCAATGATACTACAGTCATTGTGAAGTCATAGGACCTGATGAACGTCTTATAAGGGGTCTTATCTAATTATTAAGGGTGTAATAATTTATTATTATTACGATAATTAATTATTTTTATAATAATGTTCTTTGTAACATAACTAAAATTGTACTGTATTAATTGAATTATCTTATTACTTAGTTTAAAAAAAAAAAAAAAAAAAAAAAATCATTAAAGAATAAAATAGAAAAGTGTAATAATATCGACCTTCTTTACTTACAATAATTAACACTTCTGCAATTACTATAATAAATGTTCAAAATGGTGCCCTTCTTCATTAATATACATCCGACATTTTTTAAGTACAGATTTGCTGCATTCAACACACTAGAAGCTAAAAACCACGAAAACATTTTGCGCCCGAAGGTTATAGTAATGTTTTAGTTGAACTCAACAACAGGTTATAATAATAGTTTTTATTTACCGTATCAGTTTTAAGTTATGTTTCTTCTTCTTTAGCAAATTTTCATTGGAGTAATTTACTAATGTGCCTATTATAGTGCCATATTTCATTTTTTCTTTCATTAATAAAAAGAAATATTGTTTTGATCAAAATTGTTTCACTACCTTTCAAGAAAATAGTGAGAAAGAGAGCTCGTACTTCACCAATTTTTGAGTTCTGCAAATACACTAAAAACGATAGTGTGAACACAGACACCTCGAAAAACAAAAGAAAAACTATAAGTATAAATTATAAGTCCTATTCCTATTGAATATTGAAGCTTATTCAATTCAGCTAAATTAAACTATCACAATACTTTTTTCAAACAAAGATCAGCCTCTCTAGTATTCTTTATTATAAGTCTTAGCGTAGCAGAGTTCAAAATTGTTCTATGAAAAATGTAATATTTTCCAGACTGATTCCTGTTATTTAGGTACCTGTAAATATTTTTGTTTCGCAAGTTTAGGTTGTACAAATTAAAAGAATTAATATTGACTCCACCCTTTATTTCCAATCCAAGTCTTGGAAAATGTACAAGTAGTTCCCTTTTCTTGTTTCCTACAAATACTTAAAAACACTTAAATGTATACAGAAAAAAATTATTTACTACATATTACAATTTATTTATTAATTACTATTATACAGATAAATACAAAAAAAGTAACGCATAATAAATATACTATTCAGTAAACCCATACGACGTTCACGAGTTATAAGTTATAACCTTCTCTTGTTGCTGTTGATGAGGTTCAATTGTAACCTATTATCTAGGATTGTAACCTTCCGGCGCAAAAATTTTTCGTGGTTTTTAGCTTCTAGTTTCAACACTACCCTAATAGGGCATTGGAAGAGGAGTACCGGTTGCTTGGCCACCCAGGTCACCAGACATTGCACCTTTAGATTTCTGTTTGGGGGGGGGGGGGGATCAAATAAATGACCAAAAAGCGACTCCCATAAAATGCAGCAAATCTCGACTTAAAAATTGTGGATGTGTATGAATGAAGGAGGGCACCAGTTTGAACATTTATTATAGTAATTACAGAAGTGTTAATTATAAATGAAAAAGGACGGTTTATTTTATTATTACACTTTTCTATTTCATCTTTAATGATTTTTTTTTTAACAAAGTAATAAGATAATTCAATTAATACAGCAACAAGAGAAGGTTATAACTTATAACTCGTGAACGTCGTATGGGTTTACTGAATAGTATATTTATTATGCGTTACTTTTTTTGTATTTATCTGTATAATAGTAATTAATAAATAAATTGTAATATGTAGTAAATAATTTTTTTCTGTATACATTTAAGTGTTTTTAAGTATTTGTAGGAAACAAGAAAAGGGAACTACTTGTACATTTTCCAAGACTTGGATTGGAAATAAAGGGTGGAGTCAATATTAATTCTTTTAATTTGTACAACCTAAACTTGCGAAACAAAAATATTTACAGGTACCTAAATAACAGGAATCAGTCTGGAAAATATTACATTTTTCATAGAACAATTTTGAACTCTGCTACGCTAAGACTTATAATAAAGAATACTAGAGAGGCTGATCTTTGTTTGAAAAAAGTATTGTGATAGTTTAATTTAGCTGAATTGAATAAGCTTCAATATTCAATAGGAATAGGACTTATAATTTATACTTATAGTTTTTCTTTTGTTTTTCGAGGTGTCTGTGTTCACACTATCGTTTTTAGTGTATTTGCAGAACTCAAAAATTGGTGAAGTACGAGCTCTCTTTCTCACTATTTTCTTGAAAGGTAGTGAAACAATTTTGATCAAAACAATATTTCTTTTTATTAATGAAAGAAAAAATGAAATATGGCACTATAATAGGCACATTAGTAAATTACTCCAATGAAAATTTGCTAAAGAAGAAGAAACATAACTTAAAACTGATACGGTAAATAAAAACTATTATTATAACCTGTTGTTGAGTTCAACTAAAACATTACTATAACCTTCGGGCGCAAAATGTTTTCGTGGTTTTTAGCTTCTAGTGTGTTGAATGCAGCAAATCTGTACTTAAAAAATGTCGGATGTATATTAATGAAGAAGGGCACCATTTTGAACATTTATTATAGTAATTGCAGAAGTGTTAATTATTGTAAGTAAAGAAGGTCGATATTATTACACTTTTCTATTTTATTCTTTAATGATTTTTTTTTTTTTTTTTTTTTTTTAAACTAAGTAATAAGATAATTCAATTAATACAGTACAATTTTAGTTATGTTACAAAGAACATTATTATAAAAATAATTAATTATCGTAATAATAATAAATTATTACACCCTTAATAATTAGATAAGACCCCTTATAAGACGTTCATCAGGTCCTATGACTTCACAATGACTGTAGTATCATTGGTACCATGATTGGTACCACACGGGTACTATGACTAAACTCTGACTTTAACGTTTTATTATACTAGAGCACCTTAAAAGAAAAAGAAAAAAAATCACCCGACGTTTGCATTTTCAGGGCACTTCCCATTCCCCCAACCCTATCTCAGCTTACAGTAGGACATGTTTTTTTTGAATTTCATCACTATTTCGGATACTTCACGTTGCAATATTTTAAATTTAATAGTATCGTTTTGAAGCTTAGTAAATGCGCCAACTTTAAGGAGTTTTGCACCCATAGTTATCTAATACAATACAGTACTTATACAAGCTCTAACATTTTCTTTTTTTATTTAAATTTTATTATTTTCAAGTTCTAACGAATTAACGTGTGACTAAAAATGAAATTTAATAGCTGAAATGATATTAGTCTTTAAGAGTTTTTCATGCTCTTTCAGGTGGTATATCATTTATCATTCTAGCTTAATTACTTCCAATGATATTGCCAATTTATTAAGTCAAAGTCACGTTTTACAAAAAAAAGTTAAAAATAAGATAGCTAGAAAACAAATGAGAATAGGACCATGGTTTATAGAACTTTTTTTACTCCAAATTAACTGTACTATCATATCCCAAAGTTTGTCGGTCCTGACCCGGGACACCCTGTATATATATATATATATATATATATATATACTTACATGTGATATACCTAATTCTTATTCGTAAATCAGTCAGAATCGAGAGTAAAAGAGAATAATATTCTTTAAAGAATTTTCTATTTTTGAAAAGACTACTGGGGAAGAAAAAATATTCCGCATAAAATATTCAAGAAACAGTAGGAACCGTGGTATCTTTGAATTATTTGCTGGCATAAAATATTTCAAAATTTTTACTACGTTCCCATAACAAATGAGGTTTGGTCTTCTTAAATAAAAAAATATTTTTTCCCCGTTTAAATAATTCACAAAGAAAAATTCTTGAAGGACAATTTATACAAATTCACTTCCTACACATATGGATTTTTATGCTTTAAAATTCATTGGATATTTATAGCTTTTCGTATTTCAGACAGCGGTAAAGAAAATTCAAAACAGCAAACGTTCTGTCTTGCAAATAATATTAAAAAAAAGTTTAGCATAAAAATATCATTAATAAAATTACATACAATAAATATTCTTCTCATTGCTCTAGCACAATAATTGTCTGTAATACGACAAAATATACAATACTTTTTTCTCGTAATTGTGTTTTTTATGTAATTGTTTCTTTGAAACTATATTTTAGAAACATTATGTTTCAGTATCATTTAAAGAAAAACTTCTTGCAATCGAGTAAAATGTGGAACCCTTAGGAATGACGAAAATATTTTCAAAGTTATAGTTTCCTAGATATCCTAGATATAGTTATAGTTTCCTAGATATGCAGTTAGATCCTAACTGCAGACAACTTATATACGCTAGAGCAGGGGTTCCCAACGGGGTCCAGGTGGATCCCTTGGGGTCTATGGAAGTTTAAAAAGGGTCTATAGTGTTCCAGAGGTCTATTGGGGGGTCGTTGATAAATTTAAAAAGTTTGAGAATTCATTATTTCAAAAATCTTAAAGAAAAATTTGCGTATCGTTCAAAAGCAGAAATGAAATCATTTCATAAGCCAGCCGTCAACTTCTGTAAAAATACTGGAGGATTAGAAGCCTCTTAAAATATTACTTCCATGAAAATGGAAGTATGGTGATACCCTCCAAAACGTGATTCCGAGATCTCTGTGAAGGAGGGGTCTTACGGACCCGGGGGTATCATTGAAATCCGTTTCATATACATGTATGTCTGTGCGTACGTATGTATGTACGTACGTACGTTCGTTCGGAACTTAAAACCTTTATAACATCGCTTCAAGACATCGTATTGAGATGCGGTTTTCGGCATTTTTTAGAACTTTGGACGGAAAAACTGATGGCGCAAACCCGAACATCGTAGCTTACGACGTTTTGGAGCTACAGTCACTTAAGCACGGAATCGGTCTGTCGACGATAACTTTAGTAGGCTTTATTTGATTTCAATTTCCTTTGGGGTATATATGTGTCCTATATGGTAGATTGTACCTATACTTTTTGAGCAAAATCGGACAAGCGGTTTGGTAGATATTGGTATTTTAGTGTTTTTTTAAAGGTTTTTTCGGAACCAAATTGCGGCTAAACTGAAAGTCGTATCGAAAAGCGGATAACACCAGTTTAACCAATTTTAAATAATCTACAACTTTTGTCATATGACTTTTTGTCGTAGGACCATCCCTTCTACCTTAAATAGTCATTTTTGTTAAATTTTCGACTTTGAGCTCTTATATTATTCGAAATAATTGACCGATTTATTTCGGAACCAAATTGCGGCTAAACTGTAAGTCGTATCGAAAAGCGGATAACACC
The DNA here is from genome assembly GCA_951217055.1 of Gerris lacustris. Lineage (NCBI taxonomy): Eukaryota > Metazoa > Arthropoda > Insecta > Hemiptera > Gerridae > Gerris > Gerris lacustris. The sequence goes on along the minus strand of OX578280.1, from coordinate 64,109,362 downwards.
AGCGGTAACTGATTTTAAAAGATCTACAACTTTGGTCCTATGACTTTTTGTCGTAGGACCATCCCTTCTACCTTAAATAGAGACATGTTATCGATATTAGCTGTTTGTACGATGTAGTTTATACTGAGTTCTCTCTTGTCACGTATTGACACCATAACATTTCATGGAAGTCATGTGTGGGATTTCCACACCGGTACTTTCTATGTTTATTGCAAAAGCCGTACATCCACATACCACTGGTGAAAAATAATATCGTCCACTAACAATATAAAAGGTAATAACAACTTATGAAAATGAACCCTGAACCAGTTTTAAAAGTATTCCCCACAGTAATTACTCCTTACAAGTTCGTATGAATGAAATGTCAGAAGATACTAAAAATCCTTAACTTGTGAATTTCAAAATAGTAAACTTTCGGTGCAGTTGGATGAATCCACTTTTTGTAGAAACAGTATTATGATGTTACATGTTCAATATTATAGCTCCAGATTAAGATAAATTACAGAATTATATCTTTTAGCGAACTGTTTCAAATGTACATATTATAACTACACACACATACGGTGAACATTGAACATATTATATTTGTTTAGAATTTTTAAAAAAGAAATTATACTGAACAATTAAATGGAGATATGTTATGCTAGCTATGTGAATATACGATGATAAGTAATTATAGGCCAAATATTACAAAAATAAAATATATATATATATATCACACAATGACCACATTAATAAAAATCATACTATTGCCCAATTACAATAATCAATATCGATATATTTGAAATCAAGTTTATATTTGTTATCTAAAATCTTATATTAATCACTTTTTCTAACTGTTTGCTCAAATTCTTAGCACAAATTGTAATCTTTAAGATCTTTAAGTGCAATTATTAGTATACTGCTAACGTTGTATGCTGTATATTAATGGAAAAATGCAAGAGGGTCGATGAAGAAAATCTTTTTTAAAAGGGGGTCGATGAAATAAAAAGGTTGGGAACCCCTGCGCTAGAGGATTAATCTATTATTTTATCTAGACAGGTATTTTAGCATCTTCTAAATTGATTTCATTTTAGCATCTTCATTGATTCTTTTGTCAGACTAAGAGATTTCGCAGATAAATCAGTTTTAAAACTGGTATATCATGCTTTGACGGAATCTATCCTTAATTATTGTTTAATAGCCTGGGGCAGTGCTGCATGCAAGCATACAAATACAGTAGCGGTAGTACAAAGGACTATACTGAAGATTGCGTACAAAAAACCTAGACGATATCCTTCAAAACAACTATTTACTGAACTTAATATTTTACCACTAGACTCCTTATTCAAAAAGGCTGTTCTGATCAATTATTTTAAAAAGAAAGATAAACTATTAGTAGAAAATCCTTACTGTACCAGAACGCAACAAGCTGGCTTTGCCCTTATTCCACTATGCCACACGGACAAGAAACAAAGATATGCCACTTATCTCGGACCGACTTACTATAACCAACTGCCAAAATCACTTCAACTAACAAACACTATTAAATCTTTTAAACACAGACTGAAACAACATCTACTGACAGAAATGAAGAACCTGCCCTAACAATTAACAAGAACAAGACTGACAAAACAATTAAACTTACAGAAGATAAAGCATATCATTGAAATACTAGTAATATAGATTGATTTAATGAAGTAGCCATAGCATTCTCGAAAAATTTTATAGATTGCAATTTACGTAAGCACGAAATTTATCACAATTATTTAAGAGACGGGGCTTTCGCTCTAGGTGATTTTACACCTATTGAGAGCCCTCACCATTAATTGATATATATTATTTTTATGTATTAAATTTATAATATTGTATTTTTTTGTTTTTGTAATTTAATTACTTTATTTTATATCAATGGTGGAAATAAATATATTTATTATTATTATTATTATTATTATTTATACATTTGCGGCTATTCTAAATATATTATCATTTATTTACCAAGAAACACTATCTTCATCCTGCTAGATAATAAATACAATATGGCAAATTAGTCTAAGCTTGAAAGTAAATATATATTTTATCTCTAAATGTATTGCTAAGTACGTACTTGCCCATCCCGCTTTAGATATTATTGGAGAGGAGGGGATTAGCTATTAACTAATGATCTCATTATCCAATAATCCAATTATCAGATCTAATTAATTCTCCTTATTCATTTACTACTTTACCAAAACCCTCGTTTTAATCCTTTCAGCCATCGTTGAATACATTATACGCATTACCTAATCAGGTCTAATTATTACGTTTATTTATTTTTTTATTTTTTCAAATTGATAAGCCATTTTGTCTCTACATACAGAAATGATGTCATTATCTAATTTGATCTCTCGATGGCAAAAATATCTGTAAAAAAGAAGATAATTTTAATTGGTTTATATTGCCTTCGTAAGAAGTCAACGGAAAATTACATTTTTGGTCAATATAATTAAAAGGAATCTTAACTGAAAAGAGGATAATTTTGTTGTTTATTTGATTTTTTTTTTTTTTTTTTTTTTTAAAGCGTAAAATTAATAAAGCGTTATACTTAAAACAATTTTAAAAATTGGGTACAGGGTACCTCGGAACTTTTCCTCACTTCAGAGGCTACTAAAGTGGCCAGAAGCAGCAGACTGAAGCAGCAGGAGGAAGGAGCATTGGACGTGGTCAGTACTTGGATGGGTTACAAACTGATCAACCTACAATACAAACTGAACAAACTGATTTATTATCATTCTTCAGGTAAGGACTGATTTTTCTGCCTAGTTTCAACTCTCTAGGTTAAATACCTTGGGAGCTACGATGATAACATACACACACATACATACATACAGACGTCATGCTGAAAACCACTCAGGAGGTCTTAAAAACACCCAAAACGGATAATTCCGTTGAAGTCTCGAAAAAAAATTGTTTGGTGAATACAGTACTTTTCCTACTAAAGGTAGTGAGGAAAAGTAAAAAATTACAACACTTTCTTTTTTATATATTATATTACGTGTATAGAAAAGGTAAAAGGTGAGTAAAGTTTCTCCGTTTCATTTAATTTTCGTTCTCTCGTTGTTAAATACTCAGTTCTATTTATATTACATACATAATTAACAAAGTCTTGTTAAATATTTACAGAGGATTTAGAACGCTGATTTTGTGGCAAATTAAAAACTAGATTAAACAGTAAAATAAATAGGATATAAAGAGAGACCTTTCTGCTCATAACTTTAATCCTAATGAAAACGTAAAACAAACAAAAGAAAATATGTTTAAAATATATCGTCGAAATGTAGACATGTTGGGATATAATAACTGTTCCTTCTTTTAAATAATTTTAATTTATATTTTTTTGGAACGAAGTTCCTTATGGCACGTTACAGAGTCTGGAGTCCGGGAGTGAATCCGAAAAAACAACCGGTAACAAAATGGACCGTCACAAAACCGATCATCACGAAATCAACCGATGACGATACTTTGAAAAATTGACCGATTTTGTTAAAATTTGGTGCACATGTTCATTTTGACCTAGGACTAGTCCGTTGAACAACGTTACCCGCCCAAGTGTTCGCGCGTAACGCTCGCATAAACGTAAGCTTCAATTGTAAAATTGGAATTATAGGTCGTGAAAAAATTCTAATTTCATCTTTACAATGAGACAAACAACTTTTGTATATATATATATATATATATATATATATATATATATATATATATATATATATATATATATATATATATATATATATATATATTAGTAAAATCAACTCTGACACAACGTTTTTAATACAATTTCATACAAATTGTCTAAAGTACAATTGAAATAGGCGTGTAAAATTTCAACCTGATACAAGCAGAAGTTTTTGCGTAGTAAAGTGATTCATTTTTTAATATTTTAAATTGAGTAGGCTTGATGTTTAGAGAACAGTCCTGTTCGCTCACTATACTACAACCATCCTCTTCAACTATCAACTCATATGAATAAACTTTTTTTCTTAATATTCAATACATATTTATTGCAAGATGCTCGCTTCAATAAAAAAAAAAATATATATATTTTCTTCTAATTTTGCCTTAACTCTACTAATTACAAATAGTTAGTTACTTTTAATTTTGTCTCTTTTCTGACTCCACCATGTATAACCAGTTTGCCTCGTATACTTAGCAGTGTGCTTTTATATTTATATTTAATAAAAAGTGTAAGGAACTTCGTTCCTAACGGTAGTCCCGCTACACCACAAGTATTTTTACTTTCTCACATAATGAGTAAATATTGTGATGGCGGAAAAATTCAATTTTGAGATTTTGAAAACATTTCTGTCCGTTGTCTGTGCAGACGCCTGGAACCAAAACTGCTGGGCCAATTTTGACGAAATTTGGCATACATGATCAGAAAAATTATACCCCGAGGCGAAATCGAGAAATTAATTTTCGCTCCAAATTTGGGGGCCCTACCTCCCTAAAACTTTGAAAAAACATGAAAAAAAATTTCTCTAAAACTGTTCCGAAGATTGTGATTAAAAATTTCTACAATGTAGTCCATTTAAATATAAATCTATCAATGTAAGCCGTTTTCCCGGGAAAAATCTAGTTCCTAAGAAAATAGCTTAAAACCTGGACGGAGAGAGCCCGGGTTCGATTCCTCGCCCAGGAGAAGATATTTTTATGATAAATTTTGATGAAATGTTCAATAATAATTAAATGTACATACGAAAACTAATAAATGGAAAACACTGGGCTAAGTAATTTTGAACTTGTTAATGAGGAAGATTTTTGAGGTGTCTCGGACCGATTTTTTGTTGTGTGATCATGTATCGTTTTAAAAACGAATCGGATCCAAAACGCATTCATAACGATGTGTGGACGTAGTAACTGTATCATTTATTATGTAAAAGTTTAAGTGTTATGTCTTATGATATAGTACGATATATGAAAGAAAGACCAACCACTTGATAAGTCTGATCATTGTGGTCAACACGATAAAAAATGTTTCACCTCTGCGGGGTTTGAACCAGTATATAAGTGATTGTAGAAGAGCATAAGTTGGTTAATCACACGGATACCGCTTATCACCCTGTGTTATATTATTATAATCTTGTGAAGTGGAAACTGATAAAATCTAATCAGCTAATTTGTATTATCAGAATTAATTCCAAGCAGTTGAATTTAATCTTGAACCATCTCCTGACTAATATCATATCTTTCAGGAGCAATGTCAGATAATAACTCCTAAAGTTTCGAATCCAACAAGTATAATTCTCGTGAGAGTAACTCCATGTAAGTCGTTAGGAAGGGAAGCTTCGAGAATTCCACAATCTCAGATCATGTCTCCTACGGGAAAATCTATAAATTTATTAGACTAAAAAGAGGCCGTTTATATCATGTTAGATGAGTTATTCGTTCACAGCGATTATTTAAATTAGGTTTTGAATGTTTCATAAATCAGACTACTCTGGAGGATATGGTTTTATATTTTTTCTGTCAATAATAATTTTTGAGGCTAAACTTTTTTCGGCACTTCTTGATTGTTACTTCCCTTATAAAAAAAAACTGAGGGGAGTAACAATCTAAAGAAGGCGTACGGAATGTTCTTCTTTAGACTGTTATTCCCCTTATTAAAACAAAAGTGTAATATTCCTTTGACCTAAACTACATTGGACTAAACATCCCTTCATCTTAATAGTTATTTCACACACTGCAATAGGCTACACAATTTGTGAGAGACACCAAGGGATGTGCCACGCAAGCGTGAGACATAGCAACTGTTCTTATGTGAAGCGTGGCACATCACAGCAGAAGTCAATTTATTGTTCGGGAATGGTGATTATAGAGAAAACCTGGGAAAAAATTATTTATATAAGAAAGCTTAAACGAAAGAAGAAGGTCACATATAAAGCTATATTTTACCAAATAGAAAGCTTTTAAGATTTGTTAAAATTAATGTCTAAAATATGGAAAATAGTTGTAAACCTACTTTAAAATATGGCTGTAAAAAAAGATGAAATTTTTGTCATTTATACTACATTAAACAAACAAAATACATCACACAAGTGTAAAAAACAATTGTTATTTAAAAAATGAAATATTCATCTAATACCTGCAGCTTGGTAATAATTTTTATAGAGTTGAATAAGAAAGGGTAAAAATAAATTCAATTACGTGGAGTAATTTTTCATTCAGGGAAAGAACAACAAAACATATAATGGTAATAACAAATATCGTGAATTTAATATTAAATATATATATATATATATATATATATATATATATATATATATATATATATATATATATATATATATATATATAAACCAAAAGTTTAATTATGCAATAATAAATAGATGAGAAACAATGGTAAAATATCTTGTTTGTTTAAAACAAATAACTAACTTATAATAACTAAACTTTATATCGAAGTGAATATCAAGGAAAAATCACGTAGAAGTAAGCGAGGCAAATTAATTGGAAAATCTATTTCCAATTTCCTGCTTTTTAATAACTTTTCTTATTAGAATCTGTTAAATAAAATATTTCATGGCATGGTTAATATACACTGCAGAATAATTAGAAGTTAAACTTCGTGATTCTATTAATTTACAGGTGTTAGGTAAGAGCGTGTTCATAATTTCATAATAGTTTTAGCTATAAGGTAGGTGGTGCTAAGTTTAAAGTTTATAAGGGTTGTAGGGTTGTAATAATATGTCCTAAGTTAACATTAATTTGAGTTTTAGTGGTCTTAATAGTTTAAATAGTAATTCAACGCGGCATTCAGTGGCAATGAAACGTGCCATTCATGGTCACAATACATAGTTTGAGAAGAAATGTAAGGCGTTATTCACGGTCTATTTAGTTTGAATGATAATGTGACGCGTTATTCATGGTCAAAATAAATACAGGTAGTTTAAGTGGTAATATAAGGCGGCATTCATTCTTTTTCCTACAGTTGACCGATAAAGTGGTTGTTATCGCACTCAAAATAGTACGCAAAACAGTAGATTCCTGCACTTACTACTTTACCACACTCGTTTTACTTTACCGCACTCCAGTGTTCCAACTTACGAACATAAAGAACTTAAATCTAAACAAAGATTAAATAATCCAAATTATAATATCAATGACAACTAATGATTATTTTTTAAGTAACTACATTTAAACCTATATATCAAATGTAAATATGTTAAGATATAAAAAAGTAAAGATAGACAATCTAAAATAAGAATCAAATGTGATGAGTGAGTGTTATGATGAAAAATAATAACAGCGCTTGGTCAGGTTTGCTGAATCAGGCAAAAAAGGCAACACTGGCTGTAAACAGAACAGCTGGTTTAGTTGATATTGTAAAACCTTTTACATGTTGATGAACACTCTATTATTTTATAATTTATTTACAGATTAAAAACTAACTGTAGGAAAAATATAATGTGCAACTCGAGCTTAAAGTGTCTTTGCTGCACTCGAGAAACCTTTCCACCCTCGCCTGCGGCTCGTGCTTAAATATTTCTCTCGAGTGCAGCAAAGTGCCACTTTGCGCACTAGTTGCACAAATTACTATAACAGCATTTATTAATTCAAATCTAACAGCATTCGAGCTTGCGATAGTTTGAAATCAAAATCTCTCTTTTTTCTCGAATCTAGCTTCCTTAAACTACTATGTATCTATCAAAAGCAGAAGTGTCAAAAACAATTTAAATTTAAAAATCTATTTACCAATTATAGCCTAAACGTTTACTTAATAATTGTTATTCTTGTAATTTATTCGTAGTCGTAATTTGTGTTAATTTTGTAAATATTATGTTATTTTCTGTACAAACGCTATTATATCGGCAAAAAAAAAAAAAGAGAGACAGCGTTCAAGCTCACAATATTATTATTGTTATCTAGCAGCTTAAGTGTCACCATATCTTCAAAAATTTACATGTCATGATGGTGTATGGAATTTTAAAACTTATACCTTTAAAGTTAAATTATGCCGTCATGATCACAATAGTTTGATGGAAATGTAACTTCCGTCGTACCCACAAATGTTTTGATAGTAATGTAACATGTCGTTAACTACAGTTCAAAGTAGTGTCGCCATGTCTTCAACAATTCATATGCCTCGGTAATTGCAAAGCATGTATTAATTGACTTTTTAAAAGTTTTAGCTTTAAAGTGAGACTGTGCCGTCATGCTAACAATAGTTTGAATGCGGAAACGTAACAGCCGTCATGCTCACAATGTTTTGATTGTAAGGTAGCTGTTCTTTAAACTATAGTTCAAAGTGTCACCTACTGTATGGAATATTAAAACTTTTTAAAGTAAAATTCTGCTTTCAATAAATTAGAGGTGTAATTTTGTAGTGAAAAGTTTGCCTTAAGATTAATTATAGGTGGTGGCAGGTATGATTAACTGCGTTGTATATATATATTATATATATATATATATATATATATATATATATATATATATATATATATATATATATAAATATATATATATATATATATATATATATATATATATATATATATATATATATATATATATATATATATATATATATATATATATATATATATATACAGGGTGTATCAATTTCAGATGGCCATAGAAAAAGGGGTATATCTACAGGTCATTTGGAGCAAAAAAGTTCATATAAGCTATAGTCCAATTCTCAACAGGTTAGGAGCTATAGGCGAAAATAGACTGTGTTAAAAACAATCGACCTTTGCCTTAAAAAACTGAAATAACTCAAAATATATTAATCTTGGAACAATGAATGAACCATCGTTGGAAAGAGCAGGAAATTTCCTATCAAATGATGAATGTTTTATTTGAGTTGTTGCCTTTTTAGTGTGACCCAGAGCTGTTTGAAAACAAAAAAATAGATTTTTTTAAAAAATTTGAAAAACTTTGAGCCCACTTATCGATATGACCCGAATGGGAGAAATGCGTACAAAGTTAGGAAAAATTGGCGCTTTTAATAAGCTTTAAATCGATACCAAATTCTTCAAAATATTCCAACTCTAAGTGGGCAAACAAACCATCGTTGTAGAAAAAAACATGTCGTGCTTGCAGCTGGAGAAGGGCAAAGAAACGTCACATTATCAGCTGTGGCATCTTTGACAAAAAGATGTCGAATGTGCATTGCTCAAGGTGGCAGCCATTTTAAGCAGCTTCTGCCTTGAAATACTATGGTAAGTATATTTTACAACAATAGGTCTTCTAGTTAGAGAACTAAAATTTCAATTTAATGGCCGCCCAACTCTGGACCTATACCGAAACGATACAGGACATGGCGTAATGCCGTGCCAACATCTTAATGACGTAATATCTGATGTTGGAACAGTTCCTATGTGTCACGCTTGCGTGGCACATCCCTTGGTGTCTCTCACTGCACAAATTGTGTACCTTATTGCAGTGTGCAAAAACACGGTATTACATGCAAATAGCATAATAGCATTTAGCTCCTTTCGCGTAGTTAGAAAAACATCTCTTTTTCACATTAGAATCTAAAAGACTCAAAACATTTCCAGAAGAAAATGTTTAAAATCTAAACGTTTAAAAGAAACTGGATAAATCTCGACATACTGGAACAGTACTTAGTATATTTTTAACCAACACAAAGGTTTAAGTTTAATAAACTAAATAGAGAGGTGGTGTGCCACATTTTCAATACAGAAAACATGTAGTAGCATAATAATGTAAATAACCCATGTTTTTTTTTTAAAGTTTTAGTATAAAGATGAAAAAAGCATTTCACTCAAATATGTCACAATTTAAGTGGTGCCAGTCTTCTTTAAATTCAAAATATGAAAGGAGTAAGAAACCTTTTTATACATTTAAAAAACAAACAGAGCTGAGTTACTTTTGTTATGGAATCACCACATGAATTAAATTAAATATTCATTTCACATTTTTAAGCGTTTAAGTGAAAAATGACTAGCATCAAGTATGATTCAAATATAATAGGTACTTCTTTACATTGTTAAACCCTATGTATTTTTTAGAACAAAAATTACTTTGAATAAATAACTATTAAGACAAAGGGATGTTTAGTCCAATGTACTTTGGTACAAAGGAATATCCCACTTCTATTTTTATAAGGGGAGTAACAGTCTAAAGAAGAACATTCCGTACACCTTCTTCAGATTGCTACTCCCCTCTGGTTTTTTATAAGAGGAGTAACAATCTAAATAAGTGCCATATAATAATTTTTACAAAACCACAAAAATTTAATCTTTGTGTCTTTAGTGCTTGAGTCTAATGACTCAAGCAGGGAATCGAAATATTAACTTAAGTGAGCCTTTTTGAATTCCTTAATAGGAAGGACCCCACAACAACTCAAGAATTGAAAACTGCAAGGAAGAATTGACAAATTTCAACACAACAACAAATAAATTGAAATTTTTCATATCTTAATTAATAAACGCAATTATCACAACTACAACTAATCTATTATTATTCGGGATTTCATAAAGCGATACTACTATTTTGTTTATAAATTCATGTCATGTTGTTTTCTTAAAGTAAATATTGACGATTATTAATTATATTAAAGATTCGAGGAACATTCATTCAAGTATTGTCACAATTCACAATTAGAATACGGCAGTACTATTATTTTTTTGTACATTCTGGCCACACTGTCCTAATAATGTAAATATTGATGATAATTGAGTGTATATCACAGGTTCGGGGACATTCATTCAAGTATTGTCAAATTGTCACAATTCACAATTAGAATACGGCAGTACTATCATTTTTTATGCATTAGAGCCACACTGTCCTAATAATGTAAATATTGGTGATAATTGAGTGTATAACACAGGTTCGGGGACATTCATTCAAGTATTGTCACAATTCACAATTAGAATACGGGCAGTACTATTATTTTTTTGTACATTCGGGCCACACTGCCCTAATAATGTAAATAATAATGAAAATTGAGTACACAATGAAGGTTGGGGGACATTCATTTAAGTATTGTCACTATTCGCGATTACAATACGGCGGAACTATTATTTGTCATTCATTCGGGCCACGTCGACCTAATAATGTAAATAATGATGAAAATTGAGTATATAAAAAAGGTTCGGGAACATTCATTCAAGTATTGTCACTATTCGCGATTAGAAGAAGCCGATACTGGTTGGTTATATATTTATAAAATTGTGACATATTGCCTTAATAATGAAAATATCAATATTGTTTAAGAAATCAACGCTAATATTAGGAACTTAGTGTTCCCTTGCTAAGCATTCATATAATTGTCAATTAAGTTGTCACTATTCTCTAATAGAGTAAATATACATAACTTATCGATATATACAACGATGTGTATTTTTAATGTTATAATGTTTTCCTAAAATTTAATTTGTATATTACTCAAACGAAGAATATGGACAAAAACAAAACTAATTATTATATTCTTGGTTCACGATTAATTTGTTTTTGTAAATTAATATCAAAATATTTTGGTTGTACCTCAACTAAAGCTAATTACACTATTAAAATAATAGATAATATTTCAAAAACATACATTTGCGACAAAGTTGTCACTTTATACAAGTAATACAATAAAATAATGATAATATGATAATAATAATGAGTTAAAACACAACAAATGAAAGAAAGTTTTGAATTATTATAACAACATAATATTAAGAAATGTTGTAAACAAATCGCAATGTTAATGTTTGTTTAGAAATGCATCAACGTAATGGTTAACATGTCATAAGGTAAAATCTATATCATTCTTCAACTAAAAACATCCATGTTGTGACAGCTCAATGAATTAATCTAACGGACAGACATATTGAACATAAAAAACTATTACTTATCAATGAACATAACATTACAAACAGACAGACAAATGAGTGCAGAGCATAAAAATAAAACAAAATACATGTATAATGTGCAAGAGATGATGAAGCGTGGATGGAGATGATAAAAGCCAGTCAATGTTCCGGACATATGTTTACGGTTCTTCGAGACATATGTTTGGCTAATGTTTTTTTTTTTTTATGTGTTTTATTTATTTATTTGTTTTCCCTTTCTGATTTGTTTTTGTTGTTTTGGAATGATGCCCTTGTGTTTTCCTTACCTAAAAATAAGGGTGATTCTCGGACCAATCGGATAATTGGATTGAACGGGTTACGAGTCAGGGGGGTAAACTCTCGGAGGTTCCCGGATGTTCGTAGATGTAGGGTTTCCAGGTGTCTATGAAGATTTCCGTGACGGTATTCGGAAAGGACTGCGACGGTGTCCGTAGTCCAAATGCGGGGGTGCCGTAGCCTAAGGAAGCTTGAATATGTGCATCAGCTGACGCGCAAGCGCACCCGGACTGTAAATCCCCCACTACCCGTCTCTCCTTCTACCCTCCCCCTTTCTTCCCCCTCCTGTATCCCATTCACAACATTGTTATAATGGGGAGGCGGTACCGACCTAAAAGAGAACCGAAAGCGAAAAGAGAAAATCAAACTAGGAAAAGACAATCGGAAAGAAAAAGGAATTAAACTTGAGAAAACAATCGAAACAAAGAAAAGACGATAAAAAGCCGGATAAAATATTCTTTAAAAAAAAAAAGATCCTGAGAATCTCGACACTTCACCGTACGATAGAAATCAATGAAATGTTTCAACTTACGAAAATATTTTAAATTCAACAGATAAAAGAGATAGAATTAAAGACAACTCAACAAACTAAGTTGATCAACATACTCTTACATTCAAAAACAGATTATTCCACACAGTCATACATTAAAATATTGATTCACTAAATACATTGTACTTCTCGAATAAATAATCGAATTTAAAGAAGTAACAGTAACAAAGTTGAAGGCAACTAACTCTCTGAAACTTGAAATCTTTTCACTTTATTGTTCAGTCAGGTGTTGTCAAGATGACAAGTTCCAATCTTTATTTACTCATGTAAGTGCTAGCACTGTAACATTTTTAACGTTTACGCTCGAACGCTTTTTACATGAATGAATATAATCTCAAAAAGTACGTCCTAAAGTACCCACAGTTGATATATTATATATTCGCTATTCATTAAATAATTTATTTATTAGACACTAGTCTTCACCCCGCGAGTTTTGTTGGTGATCATAGAAAATACTTTTTTAAAAATTAAATTTTATTAAGTACAAAAGAAAAATAGAAGAAAAATAGGTCTCATAGGCGACACATAGTCAACCCAGAGCGACACTTGCGCCCTATCCCTTCAGCGGTCTCCGTTGTTGGGCTCAGGTCCTCGCAATGCTGCCACGGTACTCTTCAGCGAGTGTTGGGAAAGGCCGACAAGATTACTTTGAACGAATTAGAGAGCTAAAAGAAGGCTTAATGCCTCCTGAATAGTAGTACATGAAATAAATATACAATGGAAAAATTTCATGAATAGTTAGAATTATTTTAGAACACCTGACAAAATTAAAATGTTTGGTGATTGTGGTTCATTGATAAAATAATTTAAGACTGAAGCTGTTTCTTCAAGCTTTTGCTCCAATACGCATGCGCATAAGTGAACACAAGTATTTTGCTACCTTTGTAGACTTAGAAACAAAAAAGCTTCAGTTTTAAATTATTTTATGACTGAACCCATTATCATCTCACATTTAAATGTTGTCAGGTGTTTTAAGACAATTCTAACTATTAAATGAATTAATTTAAAACTTTTTAAAAATGAACTTTTGCAAAAATTTAAAATCAAAATCTAAATAAAAAAAAATTGTTTCATTCTTTTAAATGTACATTTTAAGTATTTTTTTACAATTTATGCCATTAATAGTTAATATTGTTTTAATATTCACCTGACAAAATTTAAATGTGGGATTATAATGGGTTTATTGATCAAATAATTTAGGACTGAAGCTGTTTTGTTTCTAAGTCTACAATGCGCATTCGCAGTGGCAGACCAACAGACAGACAGGAATGAAAAGAAATTTGTTTTGGAAGGCCAAAAACGTAAAATGAGAGTGAAAATTTTGTTATTTGAAAGAAAAAATATATTATATCAGCTTTTATAAGTGAAAAAAAAGCTTCTGCTACCTTTGTAAGACCTTGAAACAAAACGGCTTCTGTCTTAAATTATTTTAATGAACCCATTATCATCCCACATTTAAATTTTGTCAGGTGTTTTAAAATAGTATTTACTATTCAAGGATTTAATTGAAAAATTGAAGCTTAACTGTTACAATTGTATAAAATAAAATGTCTAGTCATTCAATGTTTTCAGGTTTTACATAAAAATAACTAAAATACTGCGTCTGCAGTTCATTGCGTATTAGTGTTCGTACTAAGTGTTATGTTGGAATATAACACGCACCCTGCGCGGGACTCACTAGGAATTAGTGTTCCCTATTAACATGTAGGCTAAGTGATTAATTGAAACGCCTTAATAGTTTGTTTATAAAAACTTCGTAATAGAAAATAATTAGGACTAGATTACACACATTCATTCCATTAAGAATAAAATACCCGGTGAATCACAGTTTTAGAGGCTACTTATTGTGGTGTCAAGTGAAATAACATGTTATGACAGGAGTTGTTATTGGATTTAGCGTTTGTTTACTTATAGTCTAGGAGATAGAGTGTAAAAAAGTGTCTGGCTAACATCAAGCTAGAATTTTGTTATAAGTAAATCTTTTGGTGCAATTAAGAATATATGACCAGCTAAGTTCGTCTGCGAAACATAGCTTGGCATAGACATTTGAAAAAACAAACTGATGGAGAGCGACCATGTCCCGCCCTTTTTGGTGCACAATGTGATTTTCATGATCGTGAGTACGAACCAGTGGCGGCGCGTGACCTATTTAATTGGGTGGGCTAGACAAGCCCACCCTGGGGGGGGGGGGGGGTGTCATGCAGGGGAATCTAGCTAAAATTACGACACTGAGAGTGATTGCATACTAGGTCCTCATAAATATCTGCAAAGTTAAGATGGTACGACATTTCTTCACATGAGGAAAACAGCTAATTGATGGTGCATTTGATCTCATGATCAATTAATCAATAATACTATGAGAATGTATAGAAAAAAAGAAAATGTTTAACTATATACCCAAAAATTCGTAAAATGTTATCGAGAACTTACGTTACACAAACTTCAGTTAGACTGTTTTATCTTTTTATAATTTGTATTATTGTTTTAAATTTAGCATCAGAAGTGATTTGCTCAATATATTTTATAATAAAAATATCATAAATTTAATTTATAATTGCAAAAAAAATGGGAATAGTATATAATATATTTTATCTATCCCACCACTGCTATCTAGTAGAGAGAATATAAACTAGTTTTCAAGCCCAGTAAAACCTCTCTATTCTACCATCTTGCTCGGCGCGAGGGTTCGGACTTAGCCCAAGACCCCTTCATATTTCCGCGATTCTAGCAGCGCGTAGGAGATGTTCCGCGCTCAACATGCCCTACCCCTTGGCCCACCGCTCGGGCATAATCTTAGGTATTAACGTTTTGCCCGGCTTGTCGTGCTAATAACCTTGGCCTCCTACCTCCTACCCCCGCGAGATTTCTCGCTACATGCTATGCTTTTCTACTGCTTATTTTAAACGTTCTGGATCTTCATACTACATACGATTGTACTCTATGAACACTAAAACTATATATATCTAATGTATGTATTTATTTGTGTTGACAACTAAATAGTTTTTCTTTTCTAAATAAATAAAATAAAATAAATATATATATATATATTTTTTTTTTTTCTCAATAAGTTGGTGGGGCTTAACCCCACCTGCCCTTAAGGATGCGCCGCCACTGGTACGAACTTAGTTAGAAGACCAAAAATCAAGTTGTTGGTAGTTTGTCACTTAATAGGTGACCTCTTTGATTTGGAGTAATGTTTGACTAACTATATGTTAAGAATAACACACATTCTAAAAAGGAACCAAAAGATTTACTTATACACAAAATGCTAGCTTGATGTTAGTCAGACACTTTTTTGCTCGCTATCTCCTGGACTATTATGTTAAAAAATATAGTTAATATAATAGTACATTACGCGTCGAGTGCGGAAAGTAGCATTTTGCATGCGAGTGTGGAGATGCACCCGAGCGAAAGCGAGGGTGGTAAAACCACACGAGCAATGCAAAATGCCGTTTTCGCACGAGCTGCGTACCGTACTTTATCTACGATTGTTAATTTAAATAATAAATACAGAAAGAAATAAACTTCCAGTATACAAGTTCGTATTTCTCTTTTGATAAAGATAACATTAATTCATTAGTTGTATTTTGTGCCGAATTATTTCGGGAGGCGTATTATTCTCCTCATATTCGTCATAATCATTTAAATCACTCATTGATTTTCACAAAAAACTCGATATAAAAGTTACTTTTATTAAACAAACAGCAAATTAGTCTTGTTAAATGTAAACAAACTCTCTAATTATGCGTAAAGCTGAAGAATTCCTCTTCTTTACCGCACTAGTGTGGTAAAGAAGAGGAATTCTTCAGAACTATGAGGCGCGCATGCGCAATGAATACAAGTACGTAAAGAATCACTTTCTACGCATCTAAACAGAGATATAATGTTTATATTTCGTATCATTCGTAGATAAAATATATATTTTAATTTAAATCAAATTATAATTATTATTAACTACGGGAAACAGACAGTGAAAAATACACTCCTGTGCCGGGATTTGAACCACGGGCCTCTATATTTCCACTATAGCGCTCTTCCATCTAAGCTACGCAGGAGAATGATTTTTCACTACCGTAATCGATAACTAGTCCCGAATCCAAGCTTTCAATATTCATATACATTTAGACAGTCAATATTTATGACATTAGAACTAAATCAAGAATTAACGCTTATAATTATAAAGTACTCAATTAGTACCTGTACCTTGTACAATCAATTCGAAATTCAATTTTTAGGTTTTTGGTAGTTTTCATACTACGGAAAGTTAAATTTTAATTTAAATCAAATTATAATTATTATTAACTACGGGAAACAGACAGTGAAAAATACACTCCTGTGCCGGGATTTGAACCACGGGCCTCTATATTTCCAGTATAGCGCTCTTCCATCTAAGCTACGCAGGAGAATGATTTTTCACTACCGTAATCGATAACTAGTCCCGAATCCAAGCTTTCAATATTCATATACATTTAGACAGTCAATATTTATGACATTAGAACTAAATCAAGAATTAACGCTTATAATTATGTTTATATTTCGTATCATTCGTAGATAAAATATATAGTTCATTACACATGTCGCAGTTGGTATTAGTACAATGAGTACTAGAAAGCGTAACTCAAAAAGAGTGAACCAAAAGTCCTCTAAATCTAAAGATGATGAATCAGACCATGAGTCAATGCGGGAGACAGTCAAGAAGCTGGAGAGAGAAACAGAAAAGGCAATTGACGGGTTAGAAGTAAGATTCACAGCCCAATTATGTGAATTGAAAGACACAATAGTGAATGTTATGGTAAGAAATATGCCAAAGGAGTTAGGTAGCAACATCGAACGCCATAGTTATGACCATAACCAACGAACGGACAAAAACCCTTGCAGAGAAACTGGAAGGAGAGAAAGAGGAAAGAAGATGTGGCATCAAGTGAAGTGACATGTTATGGCAGGAATAGTTATTAGATTTAGTGAGTTTACTTTGTCAAAATATATATAGTTATTAAAAAATATATAGTCCATTACACGCTTATTATATGAAAAAATGTCCCATTTAATATTAGGCATGATAAATAAACAATAAATAAAACCCTAATATTCTTAATCAAAGCCTCAAGAGTAGTAAAAAAAATGCGAGGGGTGTCGCGGGACACCCGGTAGGAACCAAGTTCCTTACATATTTCATTAAATATAAATAGTTCGTTGTTTTGACTGAGAGTTTGTGAAAATCAAACATAATGAAGGGTTTGTATCTATTCTTTTAATTTTGTCTTAACTCCGTTAAGTACAAATAGTTTGTTACTTTTAATTTTGTCTCTTTTCTTACTCCGCCATGTCTAAGTAGTTAGCATTGTATACTTAGCAGTCTGATTTTATAATTTATATTTAACATAATGAAGGGTGTGTATCACTTGTTAAAAGAAATATTAACACTGTACTATTATAAAATATAAGTTTATTTGTCTTGACCACAATATTTAAATTTAATTCTAAATCAGACCGGTTTCAGCCTCTAAAATACTAAAATATAACAGGTATATAGAGTACTAGCTGAATACCCGTGCTTCGCTACGGGGTGTTTTATTTTCAATTTAATGGATTTATAAACTACCATCAAGAAACATTTAAATTATTTTACAAAGCGAGAATATCTAGATTCTATCCCTCCCCCTTATTTCTATACCCCCTCCCCTTTGATAAGATAATTTGCTAATATCCCAAATTAGTAATTCATTCCGACTAAATTTTTAAAAAGGAAAAGCAGTGGTATTTTCCTTCTGTAACCCCCCCCCTCCCCCCTCCCCGTGTCATTTTACATCCCTTGGTTGAAATTGGAATTATCTTTTATTAATATACATGCTTACATCCAAAATAAGAGCTCTTTCTCAAGTATTAACTTCCTAACTTTTGAAGATCCGTCTGGGCTCAATTCCCCTTCTTTTCTTACTCTGTCCTTATGTTCCCCTTAGGGATAAAATTTTAGAAAATCTCTATTGGCAGTTATCAATATAATTTAGAAATTATTATACTACGTATACACTAGTAGATTTATTTTAGAATTTTAAAGAAGTGGTCATGATTAAGTTAGTAAAGGTTTAGGCACGGTAAGGCGTGATTTATTAATTATTGCCTTAATATCTAAAAATAAATCTAAATATTTTTTGACAGAGATTGAAAAGTAATTTCTTTAACAGTTCTTCGCGCACACACGTTGACATTTCCTTTTTACCCCTCTCCTAAATGAAAATAATGACAGAAACGTACATTACAATTACTTTTCTCTTAAAGAGCCTTTCAACGATATGCATCATAAAAGGTACCTATTAATTACTTTGGCATTTGTACCCCGTACTCCTGTGTACCAACATTTTAACTTTATAATCTCATGTAAGCAGTACACTCATAGACACTCTTAATTTATATAAGATGTAGTTATACATATTTTTCCATTTTACCCCCTCCTAAATGAAAATATGACAAAACTGTACATAACAACAATTACTGTACATTTAAAGAGCTTTTCAACGATATGCATCATTAAAAGTATTCATTACTTTGACATTTGTACTCCGTACCCCTGGGTACAAAAATAAAAATTTCGCAAAATCCTTTCTTAGTGGATGCCTATGATATGAACCGAGTATATCCTCAAAATTTCAAGTCTCTCGGTTAAGCAGATTTTGCTGTGCGTTGATGTAGTCAGTCTATGTCAGTCAGTCAATCAGGACATTGCCACTTATATTATAGATGACGGCTATCTTCAGTACCTTATATTTATAGACTGAATAAAATAGTCTATAATATAAGGCACTGCAGATAGCCTTCATACTCTATATACCTGTTATATTTTAGTATTTTAGAGGCTGAAACCGGTCTGATTTAGAATTAAATTTAAATATTGTGGTCAAGACAAATAAACTTATATTTTATAATAGTACAGTGTTAATATTTCTTTTAACAAGTGATACACACCCTTCATTATGTTAAATATAAATTATAAAATCAGACTGCTAAGTATACAATGCTAACTACTTAGACTTGGCGGAGTAAGAAAAGAGACAAAATTAAAAGTAACAAACTATTTGTACTTAACGGAGTTAAGACAAAATTAAAAGAATAGTATATTATGTTACTAGGCTGTGAAGTGAGTTTTTAAAGAAAAAACACTTCACAGTCGTGTAGCATATGCTATTTTTTCCGTGGTAGACAATGAAAAAACATTAAATATTAATCAATAATCAATATATGATAATAACAAATATTAGTACATACTTAAAACTTAAAAAAAGAAACCTTAAAAAGAGGTTACACTATAAGAAAAGATAAACAAAACGCATTGACATCTAGCGGATTTTAATCGTACTAAGAAGCATTTCTGCAAAGATTGCAGCGCTACGGAAGTTTTGATCGGACTTTTGAACGGAAGTTTTGATAATTACCAGCTCGAATTTTTTACGTCCTAGGAAGTAAAAGATTTTTTCTTTACAGCTAGGAGTAATGAAAAGATTTTTTAAGTCCACGTAATGAAAAAATGGATTTTAGCTTTGTTTTTTTAGGCTCTAAAGTTACTATTTCACAGCCTACCACGGAAAAAATAATTTTTTTGTCATTCAAGCGAGCGTTTTGCAATAAATATGTATTGAATAATGAGAAAAAAGTTAATCATAATGATTATATAGTTAAAGAGGATGGTTGTAGTACAGTCCTGTTCCCTACCTACCTAGCCTACAATTTAAAATATTATAAAATATATCACTTCATCACACAAAAACATTTGCTTTATAAGGTTGAAATTTTTACATGCCTGTTTCAATTGTACTTTAGATGATGTGTATGAAGTTTTATTAAAATCGTTTCGTTAGAACGTAAGATATCAGTAGAAACGTTGTTTTTTCTATTTTAAACGTTTAGGTCCACTTTAATATAAATTTAGCGATCTTTAAAACTTCATAGCAATGTCGGTGTTGGTTTTACTAAAAACATTTATTTACAAAATTTGTTTGTCCCATTGAATGGATGAATTAAAAAAATTTTCCAGTCCTAAAATTCCAATTTTAAATTTTAAGTTTACGTTTACGCGAGCGTTGCGCGTAAACGCTTGGTTGGATGGTTGTCCAAATAACTCGTCCTGGGCATTGGTAAAATGAACATGTGTACCAAATTTCAACTAAATCGGTTATCTATTACTTAAGTTATCGTCATCGGTCGATTTTGAGACGGTCGGTTTTGTGACGGTAGATTTTGTAACGGTTGGTTTTGTGGCGGTCGTTTTCTTCGGATTCACTCACGGGCTCCAGACGCTTTAACGTGCCATAAGGAACTTCAATAAAAAAAAAAACAGGTCAAGTGTGTGCTGGTCAGCACACAGCGAGGGTCCGTTGGCCACACTATGTATAGTTTAAGTAGTACCATATTGATGGTGTTTTTTAAAATGCTAAAAAGCTTACTTTGAACTATCCTATGTGTCTAATATTCTCAAAACACATAAACAAACTTCCGATAAAGTATTTTTTTGCCACTGAACCGGACTACAACCATATAATAAATACATCGAAAAGACCATAATTATAAAAAAAGCGTATTTTGTCAAAAAAAAAAAAAAATAATAATATTTTTTTCGAAATTACCAAAAAGTGGTATCTTTACTTTTGGTCGAAGAATGTTCAGGAATTTTTTTCAGATTTTTTGCACTTCACATAATTGAGATAGAGGGGGGGGGGGGGGGGCACGTTTCACACCCTCTTCAAACTCGCCTACGCTCGCCCTATCAACGTTATAACCAAAGAATTATATATTTTTGTAATCAGCTCGACGTACCCTTTCATATGATACCCCACAAGGTGTCGAAAAAAAATGTAACATTTTTAACCCTTAAGTTTTTTTACCCTAATTTTTTTGAAAAATATTTTATAAGTCGCAATATTTTTAAAATATGTGGGTAGGTTCAAGACACTTACATGCCAAATTTCAAAGTGATCGGACGAAAGGTGTAGCCATGAGAGCATGCGACAGGACGGACGGACAGACACTCGCAGGAAAATATAAGGGTTCTTGGTTTTGCCTACGGACCCTAAAAAAAAAGAGTAAATGCAATCATATTTGTGTATAATTAATTATTTTTAGGAAAAAGCCCATAAAGAAGTTAACAGAATACTTGTTACGACCATAGCCGAACAAAAAGTAAACGAAGCAGGTGATATAGAAAATAGCAGTTCTAGTAGTTTGTTCATAATCCAGGGTGGCTTTTCGTAGAGATACAAAGGGTTAATATTGTTAGGTCTGATAGTCCAAATAAAGAGATCAGCAGTTTGAATCGGAGGCTAGCTGGTCTGGGAAGGTGGGCGTTACGGTTATAAAAGGAAATGAATATTTGATTTTGAAATGATTGGGCCGAAGAAATTTTCCTGTCCGCCAGAGCCTAAACCAAAACCGAAGCAGTATAAAATTTATTCTAAAGCAAAAGTGTTGGCACGTTACTTCTTACCTAGATGATGTCAACAGGGCTGGTTTTGAATAAACTAGTCATTTTACGTAGAGCTGAGTTATGTACAGGGTCGTATATATTAACCGAGGGGTACTTCTTTATATTGTTACTCCCCAATTTTTTTTAATATAAAAGACTAACTAAATAGCCGCATTAAGACAAAGGGATGGTTAATCCAATGTACTTTGGGACAAAGGAATATCACACTTCTGATTTTATAGGGGGAGTAACAGTCTAAAGAAGAACATTCAGTACACCTTCTTTAGATTGTTACTCCCCTCAGTTTTTTTTTTTTTTTATAAGGGGAGTAATAATCTAAAGATGTGCCAACCGAGTCGTATATCTCACAGCCGTAGTAAATCAAGTTGATTGTAAAGTCCCAATAATGTTTATCGCTTTGCTCTCCAACTGTATGACTGAATCATGCGTAGAAAGTTCAGATCTCGTAAGTACTTTGACTCTGTGCTTTTTAATATGGAACTTAAACGTTAGTTTTCTATCTACAACGAGGCCTAAGTGTTTAACCTTATTAACTGTTAATTAGGCCAGAGAGGTAAAGGGTAATTGGGTAGTACCTTCATGATTTTGCAGGTAAAAACGTAAATCCATTAAATTAAGCCCAGTTTATTATCTTCAGTATAATTATTATCAGGAGTATTTAACTTTTAGTAGAAATTTTATTCTGATCTAAAATTTATATTCAAGATGCTAATTCTAGCCCAGTCAAATTAGACTAAATAAATTGGTTAGGCATGGAGTCTCACGAAAAAAGGGTTTCGTCGGTATGGCGAACATAAAATTAGTATAAGGAGGGGGGGGGGGACGCAATTTTTTAATTTTTTTGAGAAAATTGCATGAAAAATTAAACATGTTCCACAAGTGTTATATATTTTTGTAATCTACTCTTCAATACATTTCATTTGATACCCCACTCAAAATTTTTTAAAAAATATTTGTTTCCCCGTGACAGGAATTAGCAGCCATTTTGGATTCCCAGTTAATCAAATCAAATTGCTATTCTTATTTTTTCTATGGCCAAGCAGACCGCACATTTTGCATATTTCTTTAGTAAGACAGAAATAAAATTTTAGGGGTGGGGGGGGGGGGGCTTGCAAAATTATGATGTTTTTTGAAAAAATGGCTCGGAAAATTAAACACTATCCACAAGTGTTATATATTTTTTTAATCTGCTCTTCAATGCCTTTCACTTGATTCCCCACTCAAAATTTTTAAAAAAATATTTGTTTCCCCGTGACAGGAATTAGCCGCCATTTTGGATTCCCATTTCATCAGATCACATTGCTATTCTTATTTTTTCTTTGGCCAAGCAGACCGCACATTTTGCATATTTTTTTCATATTTTTAGTAACAGCAGAAATGTAGTTTTTTGACAAAATGGCGTGGAAAATTAAACACTATCCACAAGTGTTACATATTTTTGTAATCTACTCGTCAATACCTTTCATTTGATATCCCATTCAAAATTTGAAAAAAAAAAAATCTGCGTGACGCCATTTTGAATTTGAACGGCGTATAATTTAGAGTTCTCTATATTTTTCCTGTGTGCGCGTCAAAACGATCTTTAATACTGGAAAGTTTCATGTTTTTATCTCTTTTGATTTAAAAGTTATTGGAACCGTACAGAGTGATAGACAGACAGACACAGGAACGAAACTATAAGGGTTTCTTTTTTTGGTTTTACCAACGAAACCTTAAAAAAAGCCGTGCCTCCGATAATAATTAATTCAGACAAAGCTGGAACTGGTTTTAATCCAACATCGCATCTTTTAATACCGCACTTTATTAAGATATATTACATATTTCACTAATAATTCCATTTTACCAAAGTATATTCGTAATTCAAAGTTAGAGATTCGATCTAACAATAGATCGAGCTATTTATGCTTATTTGCTTATACAGATAAAAAGGATGATATGGAAAGTTATTCGTGAAGATATTTGGAGGCAGATCCGTAATGTTGGCTGGGTAGGAAGGATAACAAGTTCATATATTAGTTTCTCTCAATGACATTTTCCTTTGAATGGAATAACGAAATAGAGAAGGACTCCATATTGCTTTATATACGTGTAAGCTATATTTAGGTAACCACATTCAAAAATAACTTCAAGAAAATTATATTACATAACAGTTTCAAACTCGTGCTAAAACAGAAGTTATATTTGTTATTACATCAAATTTTGTTTTTGGTTTTAGTGGTTCAACAGCCTAGGTCATTACAGGACGGGGTTATTATCCAGCCACTTTACTGGCCTACTCAATGAGATCACCATTAAGGTTTTAAATTAAAAGTTTTTGCAACATCAACTTGATTTTCGGTCTAATAACTAATTCTGTACTCAGGAACATGAAAATCACATTGTCCACCATAATTGGTGAGACATGGCCGCTCTCCACCGGTTTGTTTTTTTCAAACGCCTACTGCCAAGCTATGTCCCACAGACGAACTTAGCCGACCACATATTCTTGAAAGGCGCTAAAAGATTGACTTGTATACAAAATTCCAGCTTGATGTTAGTCACACACTTTTTTGCACGCTCTCTCCTGGACTAAAAGGGATTAATAAAAGGGTCATAAAATTCATATTTCAAACATTGTTTTTTATCCTAATGGAAAATATACATAAAGTTGAACATTGGAGGAGCAAGGTAGTACGCATATTTTCATTATGGCATATTTTTGTTATTTTGGGGGGTATAATTGCCACCATTTTAAAAACTCGATATATATTTTTGATCTACTTCCAATACCTTTAAAATGATAACCCCTCAAAAATTAAAAAAAAAAAATACAAATTTTAAGTCTCAATGGAAAATACCCAAGTTTTCTAGAATTTGACTTTTTTAAATGAACTCCAGGAAATATTATTGGCCCACAGAGATGTATATAGCATATGTTCTTCATATTTTTAGGACCAGTCGTTACGGGTAAGTGGAGGGGAGGACATTCTTTTGGAACTTTTTGGAACGAAGTTCCTTATGGCACATTCTGGAGCCCGGTGAATCCGAAAAAAACGACCAAAATCACCGTCACGCAAAATCCGTCACGAAATCTTCAGATGACAATAACTTGAGTAAAAGCTCACCGAGTTAGATGAAATTTGGTACACATGTCCATTTTACCAATGCCCAGGCTGAGTTCGTCCGAAAACGTTAACCGCCCAAGCGTTCACACGCAACGCTCGCGTAAACGTAAGCTTTAAAAGACGGGAAAAAGTGTTATTAAGGAAGCCTGTTACTTGACTTGTTTTGAATATTATTGTTATATACGTCAAAAATGTCACTTTGTTTTGTAAATAAATAAAATATAATCATGTAAAATTTCACCTTGATACAAGCAGAAGCTGTATAGTAGGGAAGAGATATATTTTTAAATATTTTAAATTAATTGGCCGGGTTGGTAGAAAACAGTCCTATTTCAATCCAAACTCCTTTAACAAACACTCTTTCACTATAAACTCATCATGATCAAATTTTTTCTTATATTTAATATACTTATAGTAAAGACGCTTGCTCTAATTATACAAATAATGATTTTCTTTTAATTTTGCCTTAACTCTGCCAGGTACAAACAGTTCGTTACTTTTAATTTTGTCTCTTTTCTAACTCCGCCATGTATAAGTAGTTAGCAATGTATACGTACTTAGCAGTGTGATTTTATAACTTATATTTAATGAAAAATGTAAGGAACTTCGTTCCTGGGTGTCCCGCGACACCCTACGTATTTTTTCATTGAATATATCCAACTCTACACTATGCTTACTTGGAAATTAATAGTAGGGAGTAAAGTAAGCCATTATTCTCTGAACGAAAAAGTTGGTTCTTGAGGCGAACCATGGTCCCAAAATCCCGAGGCGAAGCCGAGGAAATTAGACTCTTTAATTCCCGAGGCGCAGCCGAGGGAATAACTCTAATTAGCTCCCTAGGCGCAGCCGAGGGAGATAATTATGGCGAGGGGAATAATGGCACTATACCCACGAGGTACATACAATATTTAATCTCTAGTAGGAAGAAAATACACATTTTCGTCCATTGCACAGTTTTTATTTATTATTTTAATAAATAACAATAATTTTAAGCACTTTTAATAGCAGATATAAGAGATTCAATATTAAAAACAAATAAAAATTGGAATTGGATAAAAGAAATTTACCCTATAAAACGGTTGGGAGAAAGAAAGAAAGATAAACAAAAAGTTACATTTTTAGTTTGAGATCGTAAAAATGTAAACCTTCCTAAATATAACAAGATATTAAGAATAGAAACGAAGCCACGCCCATTTTTACCCTCCTTTCGGCATATCAACTAAGGGCTTATCAACTTATCAGAAACCATTTGTATCCGCGATATCTCGCTAGAACTAATAATGATTTTCTTTATTCTTACGCATAACCAACAATGTAAGGCAAAAATTACAGTAATTTGAGTCCAGATTTAGCAATTGTTCTTTTTTTAGACCACCAATGGTTCTGACCCTTACTCTTTTAATTTTATTATTTTCCATCTCAGGAGTAAAGGATCCATTGTTTCAACAGGAAGTAGAAATAAGGTAAGCCTTCTCCGACCACCCCCCATTTTTGTCCTAGAGTGTCTTCAGGGAAATCCTTTCCTAAATAAATATACTGGCAGAGTTGTTACTATAGCAGTGAGTTACTTTTTCTCCTTTCTTATTCTAGCAACAAAAAAAGCACCCTTTCACTTTCTATACTATCTCAGTATAAAAAAACCAAACAAGTCTCACTATTACTGTTTTATACATGTACTCGTATATAAAAATTTCTCATGTATGAGTAAAATATAATCATGAATACATATTTCAAAGTATCATAATATTTAATTAATTTATACCCTAACTAAACATTTCGTAAAATTAATTGGTGCATAGGCTTCCGCAGGTAGATTCGTCATAAACAGTTGGTTTTCCGGTGCAATCATGACGCGAATTTCAGGTGCATAAGCATTATGCTTCTGAGCTTACCGAAGGTAACGGAAGCTATGTGATCGTTCTGAAGAACTAAACATTTTTAGGTCTCCGATTTCACAAAATTCCAAGACAGAAATACGTTTCAGACATCAGGGATCATTTTTGGTTCCGTGTCTGTCTGTCGGCCTGTCGCTCAAATTTTGCGAACCAACATATCTTAAAAACGGCACGCCCGATTTTGATGAAATTTTAATGGTATGTCATAATGAACTCATTGTTGGTCCCATATAAGTTTCAACCTTCTACGCTCATTTGTTTCTCCTCCTCATGCGCACAAACATCCATACACCTAATTACTTAATACATACATTAATTTACACCTTTAGCTTCAAAAGTACTTATCTGATTAGTTTGAAACTTTTATAGTTTATCGAAAGTAACCCGCTGATGGCACCATCTTAATATGAACCGTCTGCGCTCTTTAACTTTTGCTTAAATGATACTTAAATTCATGTAAAAAATCAAAACATTTTGCCACATTAAAAAAACGGGGGATATAGGTAGCTCACCATGCGACAATAATTATTCTTTTGAAGTAGGAGGGCAGGAGGATTCACCCCTGTCACATTTATTTCACAAAACTATGTACTTGCTTACAAGATAAAAATCATGAATAGCAATCCATGGAGAACACAAAATTGACACGAAAAACAAATAGGTTAAAAGCCAACTGAACTCAAACAGTAACGCAAATCACAGTAAATGTAAATAGAAAAAATCGGTCCGAGACAACTCAGACAAACTTTCTCATATACGAGTTTATAATTACTTAGCCCAGTGTTTCCATTTATTGGTTTTCAAATGTACATTTAAATATTATTGAACATTTTATCAAAATTTATCATAAAAATAACTTCTCCTGGGCGGGGAATCGAACGTCCGCGTTTTAAACTAATATCTCAGGAACTAGATTTTTCCCGGGAAAACGGCTTATATCGTTGGATTCGTATTCAAATGGACTACATTTTAGAATTTTTTAATCAAAATCGTCGGAACCGTTTTCGATAAATGATTTTTTTTCATGTTTTTTCAGAGTTTTTGGAGGGTAGCACCCTAAATTTAGAGCTAAAATTCATTTCTCGATTTTGTGGTATGATTTTTCTGAACATGTATGCCAAATTTCGACAAAATCGGTCCAGTAGTTTAGGCTCCAGGAGTCTGCACAGACGACAGACAGACATTTTTTAAAAACCACTTTTTTGGACTCAGGGGACCTCAAAACGTGTAAATCCATCAAAATATCAAAATAGAATTTTCGTGCCATCACAATACTTTCTCTTTATATGAGAAAGTAAAAAGAAGAAAATTAGGACAGGGGATTCGCCATTTCATCGGGTTAGCTAAACTTCCCAGAATTATTGAGACGGGGGAGCGACCAAGTTAGTATAAATCAGTTAGGAAATCGGGCTTGCTACGTTCCATAAATCGTATTTTTCTTGAAATCGTTTTTCGTTCGATTACCGTATTTTTGCGTACGGCAATGAATTAATTACCGTGCTCAGACTGGACGAAGAATTAACGTATGTTTACGGTATTTGACCACCCCGGGTATGTACATTATGTGGTATTTAATTGAAAAATAAAATATTTTTATAACCTTTTTGCGTATACTGAAGAAAAAAACATGAAAGCAACATTTATATTATATTATATTATTATAATGTATATAATATTACGCTTATATACCAATTCTGTGTATTAAAAAATCATTTACCCACGTGGTGCAATGGTTAGCACTTATGCCTGCTGCATCAGAGGTCGATAGATCGAGACTCGACCAAGTGAAAGATTTTTACAGGTAAATCAACTGTCGATTTAAGCCTTAAACAATCTTTTCACTTAGACGAGTCTCGAATCACAAACTTCGTTTCATACAATTTCGTTTCACTTAACCCTTAAGAAGTTTCATTTCAATAATATATCTTCAACGGATACAGAAACGTGTAAATCCATCAAAATCAATGGATGTGTGTGTCATCACAGTGCACCCTCATCACATTTACCACGTATACGAGAAGGTAAATACCATGGTCTCGAAATAAATAAGCTGTCTTGTTCAAAGAAAATAATTAATTTATTGAAATCAATTATAAGTAATGACGATAATGGAAAATGTAATTTACTAATTGATCAAAAAGACAGAAGTTTTGACCTCTTGACATATTGAAGAGGTGAACGACCCGAGATGAATTTCCATCCACTCCTTATAGTTGAGGAAAAGCTCGGGTAAACAAAAGCGAGGAGCTCAGTATTAATAGTGGGGTCAGTTTTACAAAGCTAATATCATTAGTAAGATCAAACTTCCAACATTGGGGAAGTGGTTAGTCTTTAGTAGTAGTTCTTAACAGATTTTTGTTCTATATAATAATTTTAAGTTATTGTAAAAAGAAGTTCTTCTATTTAAATCTACAATGTATAAACTTAAATTAATAACACTAACTTAGATCACTAAGAACTATTCCATTATAATAACTTAACTTAGATTATAATAAAATAAAAAATCTGGTACGGGGTACTTCGGAACTTTTCCTCCTGCAGCAATGCAGCAGGAGGAAGCAGCATTGGACGTGGTCAGTACTTGAACAGGTGAACGTTTTGAACTAACTGATTTATTTATTATCTTTTTTTAAAAAAAATATATACCTACATTATTTTAAATTATTTTATTTCATTAATTTAATTATTTGAATTTTGATAGATGTAAACATAATTTTACGTTTAACAAAAGTATCACAGTAATTAATAATTATATTGCTCTTAACTTTTAAACTAATTAATGAAATTTCATTGGGTTTTTACATATTTGTTCCTTATTATTTTCCGGTTCAAACGATATGCTATACGTCAAAAACGTATATATACTTTATTAACCGCCAAAGTTTCAACATTCAAAAATCGATAACTTCAAAGTGGCGGCCGATATTAAAATTATATTAAGTAGATTTGTCAACAATATTGTCATACAGAGAGGTGCATTAGTGCCAAATTCCAACTCGATCGGACGGCTTTTCGAATAGAATTAGAATGCGTACACTTAACCGGCTCGAATATAAATGGATACAATTATATCATATTCATTCCTTTGTCTAAATAACTACTAAGACAAAGAAATATCACACTTCTGTATTCATAAGGAGAGTAAAAGTCTAAAGAAGAACATTCAGTACAGCTACTTTAGATTGTTACTCCCTTCTGTCTTTATATAAGAGGAGTAACAGTCTAAAGAACTCACTCATAACTGTAAAATAAACGATAAAAAAAATTCTCTGAATCTTAAAATTGTAGTCATTTAGGTAAATATGTACTTATAAAACTGAAATGTAGCTTTCTTGGGTAAAATCAATTTTCCGGCATTATCGTGCTCAAATATGAGGACTATCATGATAAATATATCAAAAGGGAGCCCCGTTACGAGGAATTTGTAATTCCTTCCTTTTCCTAATATTTGCCTAATTCCCGCCTTCAACAACTATCACATTAGTGGATTATAGTTGATTTTTGCTCAATGACGCAGAATCACATGAACTATCACCGTGTAAACCAAGTGTATCACAATATCTAGCAGATCAAACGAGATATAGTCACTGTAACGAGAGCACTGTCACAATGTGTTGCAGATCAAACATGATATAGTCACCGTAATGTCAGCACTATCACAATATGTTGCAGATTAAACATGATATAGTCACTGTAATGTCAGCACTATCACAATGTGTTGCAGATCAAACATGATATAGTCACTATAATGTCAGCACTATCACAATGCGTTGCAGATTAAACGTGATATAGTACCTAACTGACAGGACAGCACTATCACAATTTGTTCTAGATCAAATGAGAAATTTTCTTTTCGTGTAAGCAAATTAAAACGTAGTGATACCTATTTATTCTGATTAAAGACAAAGGTATCACAAATACGGATTAAATAACGAAAAAATTCACTATTATCGTTTTTAATTTATCATATAAAGAGAAAGTATTGTAATGGCGCGAAAATTCGATTTTGATGGATTTACACGTTTTGAGGTCCTTGAGTCCAAAAAAGTGGTTTTTAAAAACATTTTGTCTGTCTGTCGTCTGTGCAGACGCCTGAAGCCTAAACTACTGGGTCGATTTTGACGAAATTTGGTATAACATGTTCAGAAAAATCATACCCCAAGACGAAATCGAGAAATGCATTTTAGCTCCAAACTTGAGAGTGCTACCCCCATAAATTCTGATAAAATTATTTCTTGAAAACGGTTCCGACAATTTTGATTAAATAAATCTAAAATGTAGTCCACGAATCTAACGATATAAACCGCTTTCCCGGGAAAAATCTAGTTCCTGAGAAAATTGCTTAGAAGGCAGACAGAGAGAGCCCGTGTTCGATTCCCCGCCCAAGAGAAGTAATTTTTATGATAAATTTTGATGAAATGTTCAATAATAATTAAATGTACAATCGAAAACTAATAAATGGAAAACACTGGGACAAGTAATTATGAGCTCGTATTTTAGAAAGTTTTGTCTGAGTTGTCTCGGACCGATTTTTTTATTTAATAATTGATTTAATTAATATGTGGCTAAGTATGTGGCTCTCGTTAAGGGATCTCTAGCAAGATGAAAAACACTTTAGAATTTTTAGTTATTTAATAAAGCAATAAAGTTATTTTTAAATGCATTTCTACGTCTTCAATTTTATTTTTTTGTAACATAATTATAACAACCTCTCTGATTAAGCTTTATTATTTAGATAGCTCTTTTTTCTCACTTGGTTTTCAATTATGTTTTTCACTTATAAATAAAATAATTACAAAGTGAATAACACGCCTGAGAATTTCCTTCTCTCTCATCTTAAACAATTTCCTCGCAAATAAGAAAACAGTTCATAAAAGAAAATAAACAATTCATAAAAAGTTAATGAAAAAAAATTAATAAGTTAAAAAAATACAGAAAATAAAATTATATCTCATTTCTACACTTAAAATATAATCCGATCAAAACGTGATATAAAGTTAATCAAAGTAAATATAATTTTTACTTCATATAATCATCCGACAAAAAAAAGAAGTCATTATTTATAACTAAGTAAATGTAACTTTATTCATTCAGCGTTTTTTTTTTCTCGCACTCTATTGATGATTTATATAGATTAAAAGTAACGATAGATATTGACTTAATATAAAGACAGATAAAAGCTCTTGTCCAACAACAGAGTTATTATTCAATATTAATGAAATTACATTATTGACTTATCTAAAGACAGATATAAATATTTTCCAACGATAGAGTTATTATTCAATACTGACAAAATAACAATATGAACTGATCTAAAGGCAGATATAAATCTTGTCCACCGATAGAGTTATCATTTAATACAGACGAAATAACAATATTTGCTGATCTAAAGTCAGATAAATCTTATCCAACGATAGGAGTTATTATTCAAAACTGATGAAATAATATTGCCTTGATATACAGACAGATATAACTCATGTCTAACAATAGAGTTATTATTCAATACTGGTGAAATAACAAAATTGACTTGACATAAAGACTAATTTGTTATGCTAATTAGTGCGTATCATAATAAATAAATAGGTCAAGTGTGTGCTGACTAGCACATAGCGAGGGTCCGTAGGCCACACTATACACTGTCTAACTGTAAAGTGTATAAACAGTGTTTTTTTATGCTAGAAAGCTTACTTTGAACCATTCTAAGGGTCTAATATTCTCAAAACACACTCTGATAAAGTATTTTTTTGCCACTGAACCGGACTACAACCATATAAATACATCGAAAAGACTATAATTATAAAAAAAAAAAATTAAATAAAATAATATCTTTTTCGAAATTTCTAAAAAGTGGTATCTTTACTTTTGGTCGAAGAATGTTTTCAGATATTTTGCACTTCACATAAGCCATAAGCGAGATAGAGGGGGGGGGGGGGACACGTTTCACACCCACTTCAAACTTGCCTACGCTCGCCCTATCAAAGTTATATCCAAAGAATTATATATTTTTGTAATCAGCTCGACGTACCCTTTCATATGATACCCCTCACGGTGTCGAAAAAAAAAAAAAAAATGTTAACCCTTAAGTATTTTTACCCTAATATTTAAAAAAAATTTTTTTTTTAAGTCGCTATATTTTTAAAATATGTGGGTAGGTACAAGACACATACATGCCAAATTTCAAAGTGATCGGACGAAAGGTGTAGCCGTGAGAGCACGCGAGAGGACGGACGGACAGACATACGCAGGAAAATATAAGGGTCCTTGGTTTTGCCTACGGACCCTAATATATGCAGATAGTTAAAAAAAAAAATAAACAGGTCAAGTGTATGCTAGTCAGCACACAGTGAGGGTGCGTAGGCCACACAGTATTGTTTACGAAGTACCTATTGATGTAGCTTTTTAAAATGCCAAAAAGCCTACTTTGAACTATCCTATGGGTCTGATATTCTCAAAACACATAAACAAACTTCTTATGAAGTTTTTTTTTTCTAGTGAACCAGACTATAAACATACAAATACATCCTTAAGCACGTAAATTATTTAAAAAAAAAAAAAAAAAAAAAACTAATTTTTTTAATAAAAACAAAATTTCCAAAAAGTGGTATTTTTACTTTTGGTTGAAGAAGTTTCAGGACTTTTTTCAGAATTTTTGCACTTTACATAAACGAGATAGAAGGGGGACACTTTTCACACCAACTTCAAACTCTCCTACGCTCGCCCTATCAAAGTTATAAAATAAGAATTATATATTTTTGTAATCACCTCGACGTACCCTTTCATATGATACCCCTCACGGTGTCGAAAAAAAATAAAAACATTTTAACCCTTAAGTTTTTTTTACCCTAATTCTTTATAAAACATTTTTTTTAAAGTCGCTATATATTTATTTATTTATTTATTTTATTTTAAAACATTTTACCAATTCACATAAAATAATTATAAATTACACTTGCTTACATAAATAATTATGATATAACAAATTAATATAAAGATCCAAAAGCCTCCAAGAAGGAAAACCTTGAAACAGGAGGCCCGAGTTCATATATTAAATATATAATATAATAATCTTTGTTATAAAATACAGTTTCATTTTATTTAATCCATTTATCTTAATTGTTTAAGTTTATTAATCAATTAATTAATTTATTTATTTATTTTAAATACAATCACCTAGAGTTGAGGTTATAAATAAAAATAATATAATTTTAAACATGATTTTTAGGTTAGTAATCAAAAGCA
Source organism: Gerris lacustris (assembly GCA_951217055.1). NCBI lineage: Eukaryota > Metazoa > Arthropoda > Insecta > Hemiptera > Gerridae > Gerris > Gerris lacustris. The sequence goes on along the minus strand of OX578280.1, from coordinate 64,075,001 downwards.
GGTATATTTAATCAGGTAGTAATCAAAGGTAGGTAGTATATTTAATATATGTGGGTAGGTACAAGACACATACATGCTAAATTTCAAAGTGATCGGACGAAAGGTGTAGCCGTGAGAGCAGGCGACAGGACGGACGGATAGACACACGCAGGAAAATATAGGGGTCCTGGGTTTTGCCTACGGACCCTAAAAATTATATATTTTTGTAATCAGCTCGACGTACCCTTTCATATTATGATATCCCACATGATCTCCATAAAAAAACAATTATTTTTTAACCCTTAAGTTTTTTTACCCTAATTTTTTAAGCCACAATATTTTTAAAATGTGTGGGTAGGTACTATACACATATATGCCAAATTTTCAAAGTGATAAGACTAAAGTTGTAGCCATGAGAGCAGGCGACAGATGGACGGACGGACAGACAGACACACGCAGGAAAATATAAGGGTCCTTGGTTATAACGGACCCTATTAGGTAGACTATTAAGTGACGAGGCCATTTGCTCTATAGCGATCCAGGAAGGTTAGTAGAAACGGTTTGGGATGTCAGGTCATAGATAAGATGATTTATATGGAAGGAAATTGGCACAGCAATAGGAAATAGCGAGGACGCATAGTTATAGTGGGAACCTTAGGAACCTGGAGGGGTCCACAGGTAATTTAGGAAATACTTCATTATCTAAGCCAAATTTCGTCAAAAACGGTCCCGTAGTTTAGGCTCCATGCTTCTGCACAGACGACCGACATTTTTTAAAAACCTCTTTTTTGGGCTCAGGGAACCTCAAAACTTTTAAATCCATCAAACTCTCAAAATCAAATTTTCGTGCCATCACAATACATTCTCTTTATATGAGAAAGTAAAAATCTTTTGGATACTCTATCTTGGGACACACTGTAACGTATTCATTAAAAAAGATGACGTCATATATTTTTCACATCCAAGGATTGCCTTAAAATTCAATAACTTAAAGGCCAATAGAAGTTGCAGAAACAAAATATTAAAATTTAGTTTTGTAATAAGTTATGATTTCACACATTCATGGTATTATGTTTGTTAAGGCTAGATAGATTTCTATTCACTAGGGCTTTACCCTTAACACAAAATCAATGTAGCAAAACTAAAAATATTCCAACAACTAGAAAATTCGAAGTAAATAAAGTTTCAAGTATTGAACCAGTATTATAAATTGGGCGAGGTATTTTAATTTTTTTTTTTTTTTTTTTCCTTTTTAGATTTACAGAACCTGTGGGAATTTTGGAACCGTGTTATTTTGGGAAACAGTAAAAATAATACGGGAAAACAAGGCAGAATTCAGTAGAAGCTTTATCTATCCAGGTATGGTTTTGAATGAAAACAAAAGCAATTTTCAACTTGGAACAATGTCCAACAACAACACAAAAAAAAAAACAATTTCAATTGGTCAAATGAACTAGCCAACACGAATTAAAAAACAAAATCGGATATTCACGATGAAGTTATACGTTTCGTTGCCCTATTACATTCACTTTAAGTCTATATTATTTTCCGCGGTGCAAAAGCCTGTGGAGAGCTTAAACCAGCTAAAGAGCTTATACTACTATATACTATATATGCAATGGATAACACGGGGGTTTTGTGTTTTTCCATTAGCTGTACACCGTATCATAAGGAAAGTCCGAGTACAAATAAAAATTCGGTTTTGATTGTTCAAGAGGTGAGACATATTCTGCACTTAAGATTATATAAATATCAAACTTGGTTTTCCGGTGAAATCCGCATCAGGAAGGGGGGTGAAGTCCGACGTTTCGTTACCGTGATGTTGACTCAAATACTGACGACTGGAAAGAAGAACGGCGTATTTATACTGGTTTTCTAGACCGTAGATTGTACCTGGATTTCCCGGGGGTTCCTTTACTCGGGGTGAACCTTTGTCAGGATGATATAATCAGGCAGGTTCCGCTTTCGTTAGAATTCCTTTGTCGATCGGGTGATGCAATAAGTTGGGAAGCCTGTGGCGCCACCTCTTGCTATCTGCTTAGATAGTTTTAGACCAGAGGTTTCCAGGTCCGCGAAAATGCGAAACCATCCTCTCTGTTAAAGTTCTCCGGATGTTTTTCGATCTCAATAGCCTCCCTTACCACCCTGCTGTGATACCTGTTGACAGATATGACTACCCGAATGTCCTCAAAATTGATGAGATGGCCGGCTTCGTCAGAATGATGCTAATGCTGATCTGTGATCGTTGTTTATCACTGCTGTTATGTGTTCTTGTAGGAGGTGGGTTGAGATCAATCTTCCGGTTAGCCCGGTAACTATGTCCGGTAACTATGTAAGGGATTTGGTATACACCGCAAGTCTTGAGATGAAGGTGGTCTTTTGGCGATTTCAGGAGGCTTCTGGTGGTCATTTGAAAGTTAAAAGTGGTCCCGATACCGTGTTATTGGAGAATCCTGCTTATCTTATCCGTCGTACCTTCGATTAATGGGAGATAAGCCTTTCGTTAGTCTTCCGCTCTTTCTGCTTGGGTGCGGTCCTCGGTGGACTCTTCCTGACGGATGGTTCTCATAAATCTCCTCTCTCGAAGCCATTCTTTGTCAAGGCTGACTTAAGATGCTGCTTCTCATCTTCCATTCGTCCAGTGATAGAATGCGAGGACACTATGTACCTACTACTGATTTGATTTAACCTTTTAATTTAATGTACCTGACTTTGATTTAAATACGTTTTAGGTATTGGATGATTCGGATTATATTTCAAGTTAAAATCATTAAAACGAATTCTTCCCTCAACAAACAAAACGTAACTAAATTAACTTTTATTTGCGACTTGGTAATTGGCAGAAGCAAATAATTTATTTTTAAAATTATCGTATTTAATTTTCGATAAAGCAACGATTAAAGGTTTCTTCGAAAAAAATATGTCTGTTGGAACGATGTTCTAAATATAGCAATGCATGATTTACAAAGAGTACACAAGTATTATGGAGATAATATTCACTTATTTTGTCTATAAAGGTTTAAACATTGTCCTTTTTCGCTACTTAAAGATCTAAGTATATGTGTCTAGGGTATAAACTGTTAGAAGAGGCCACATGGGGTCCTCAAAGTGCTTCAATGGGCAAACTTGAAGCTCTCAGTATACAAAGCTGTTACATTTTTAATAAGGCACTAAAACAAAGGACCATCAACTAGGACTAGAAGTACACTTCGGGTCTTAATCAACTATCACTTCATCCTTTCTCACTCCAGTATACTTGTATTCCATTTCTAAAAGGAGAGACGGTAATTAACTAGAAATCAAGAAATACGTCTTTCCACTATAAGTAACGCCGGCCATCAATCCACCAGCGGTAACTTTCAGTGGGAATATGAAAGGGAAAGATTTGATGCAGGAGAAGGAAAAGAGGGTTGAATCTGATTTATATAGGGGTTAAAATAGAGGTTTGAATCTGTCTTATAATAAGGATGAAACAGAGGTGTAAATCTCTAGCTTATAATAGGGTTGAAACAAAGGCTTAAATCTGTCTTACAATTGGATTGAAACAGAGGTTTGAATGTCATATAATAAGGTTGAAAAAGAGGTTTGAAAATAACTTATATTGGGGTTAAAAAGATGTTTTAATGTAACTTATATTGGGGTTAAAATAGAGGTTTGAATCTGTCTTATAATAAATAGGGTTGAAACAGAGGATTGAATCTGTCTTATAATAGGACTGAAACAGAGGTTTTAATCTGTCTTATAATGGGACTAAAACAGAGGTTTGAAACTAACTTATATTAGGGTAGAAACAGAGGTTTAAATCTGTCTTATAATAGGATTGAAACAGAGGTTTGAATCTCTCTTCTAATAGGGTTGAAACAGAGGTGTAAATCAATATTATAATATGGTTGAAACAGAGGTTTGAATCTGTCTTATAATAGGATTGAAGAAGAGGTTTGAATCTGTCTTATAATGGGGTTGAAACAGAGGTGTAAATCTATCTTATAATAGGATTGAAATAGAGGTTTGAATCAGTCATCTAATAGGGCTGAAACAGATGTGTAAATCTGTCTTATAATAGGATTGAAACAGAGGTTTAAATCTGTCTTATAATAGGATTGAAGAAGAGGTTTAAATCTGTCTTATAATAGGATTGAAGAAGAGGTTTGAATCTGTCTTATAATGGGGTTGAAACAGAGGTGTAAATCTATCTTATAATAGGATTAAAACAGAGGTTTCAATCTGTCTTATAATGGGGTTGAAACAAAGGTGTAAATATATCTTATAATAGGGTTAAAACAGAGGTTTAAATCTGTCTTATAATAAATAGGATTGAAACAGAGGTTTAAATCAGTCTTCTAATTGTGTTGAAACAGAGGTTTAAACCTGTCTTATAAAGGGATTGAAACAGAGGTGTAAATCTATTTTATAATAGGGTTGAAATAGAGGTTTGAATCTGTCTTATAATAGGGTTAAAATAGAGGTTTGAATCTGTCTTATAATTGGGTTGAAATATAGGTTCGAATTTGACATACTTATGAAGTAGATTAGATATACTTCTGCATGGACACTTTCAAATTTCTACTTACCTCTCACGCACCGAAGATGATCATTAGTGGTTTTAATCCACTTTCCTAGAGTAACTTTTAGTGGTGAAACATCTTTCTTATCTAGAATAATGTTTTACTACTTTGACTTGGTCGATGGAGAAAGAAATAGCGAAACAAAAAGTTATGTCACGGAGAAAGAAATTATAAGACAAAGAGTTATGATACGTAGAAAGAAGTTTAGACAAAGAGATATGTTACGGAGAAAGAAATTAGAAGAGAGATTTGTTACAAAGAAAGAAATGAGTTGACAAAGAGTTATGTTACGGAGAAAGAAATTAGAAGACAAAGATTATGTTTCAAAGAAAGAAATGAGAAAACAAAGAGAGGCTGGGTTCGATTCCCCACCGGGGAGGAGTTATTTTTAAGGTTAATTTCGATATAATGTTCAATTATAATTGAATTTAACCACGCAAAATCGAAACTACTAACAGATGGAAAACACTGGACCAAGTCATTAAAATGAACCTATATGAACTAGTTTAGCACGGAACTGTATCGGACAGATTTTTGTATATTTAAATGGTTTTAATGTTTCATTAAAATTATTGATATAACAAACTCGTCGACTCATAAACAAATTAAGTTTTCCTGTGAAGGAAAATTTAACGATTTATTTATTTTATGTCTTTGCAAGGGTTGAAACAATTACAACTATAACTTATCTAGAAAGTCTTGCAAAAAGACTTCCAGTAGTGCTAGTGAATCGGTATAATTCAAACCCTTACTGACGGAGATTTTTTCTCGAAAACCAAAACATTTATTAATTTCCACTATTATACAATTTGCATATAATTATTCAAAGAGAAATTACATTGCGTAATATATTGTTTATACGTGGTGCAAGAATTTAAAATATGTGAAGAATGAAAACAACGAACCTGCTAAACTAATTCTTTTCTCAATAATAATTAGCTTTATCAATTTTGTCTCGAAATTCATTTATTTTGTAATGGTATGATGAATTTAAATGAAAGCCAGAGTGTTGTTTATTGTAGGAACTATAATAATGCCTGAATACAGGCTTTAGAATTGAATTTAATTTGTGCTAGAGAAAAAACATTTATTATTATCTTACAACTAGCTGAAGTAACCGGCATTGACGGGGAGGGGGGTCGAAATCTCATGTAGACAATGGCCTTCCTCTTGCTTTGAAGGTCAAGTGTGCAGAATATCATAAAGCTCGGAATTAAAGTATAAATTTGTATAAATAAAACAAACAAAAACACTTATTTATATGAATGTAGAAGATAAATTGTTATCAATTCAATTTAAGCACCCATTCTACAATAACTTCGTTTTACAGAAGAGCTACGCAATGCCTAATAAATATAGATAAGGGTATATAAGAGGCCTTTAGACTATTGTCGGCTTACGGACCCTAAAAAATTACAAGATGAACTCTCTAAATTACGATGCTGAAGGAAGGGGGAAAAAACATGCCTTAATATATCGTGCCAAGATATGACTGAAGAGACCTTATGACGCAAAGACATTCATAATGTCACATCGAAAAGGTCTTCTTAACTTCTTCCCTTCTGTTACGAGAAAAAAAAATGGGGAGCTTAAGGAAAAAAACAAGCAAGCATTCGATCCTAATAGAGAGCAGGGTTTCTTCGACAATTAAGCATCATTGTATAAGACAGAGTGTGAGCATTATTGTAATAAGAACTTAAAAAAGACTGGGAGAGGGGGGAGAAATGAAAAGGGATAGAAGATAGTGGGGGACAGTGAGATGGTGGGGTTGAAGGGAGAATAGTGGGGGAAGGTTCTCATCCCCACCACCAGGGGCTCCTCACTGGTAAATCGACCACGGGCAGAGGCAGAGCTCCCTGGCGGACCTATCAGCAAACAACACAACTCCGCCACCTAATAATGACTACCTCATGTGAGTAAATATCAATATTATTTATTTATCTCATTCATAAAATAAACTATAGCCTTAAAGTAAAATAATAACATTACATTTAACTACTTAAAAAAATAAAAAACATAAATGTAAGAATATTTTCCGAAATAAAACACCTAAATAATAATGTATTGAAAATAAAATAGAAATTATATTATTTTAAATTCTAGAATTATTGATATAATTGTACATTTATACATTTATAAATTAAAAAATAACATTTCGTAATTTTATTGTGCTATGTTAGTGCGGTTATTTCATTTTTGTATTATGAACACTTTTAAACTTTATAATGTAGTTCTAATTGTTATCTAAATGGATTAATTTTTTCGGCGGGTTACATTATTATATTTATCGGTATCTATTTGCGGCTGTTAGGAGGTTGTTTTGGAATTCTCTGACGTAGGGGTCGGTTAGTCAAGCAACAGGTACTGGATCAATACGGCCAGGGCGTGCTTGCCAGCCTCTATCTCATTCTATCCCACCCACTCACTCACACACCCAATTCATTTCGGGCCCCAAAACCACTGACAAATATCATATTTCTGTCTTGCTCTATGTTTTTAAGCTTAATGTAAATTACACAATTTTCATATTCAAGGAAATAATTACATTTAAAAAAAAAATACCAATTTAATTTTTAATGATAATAAATAATAAAAAAGTTCACAACTATGAATTAATAAATAAATTATTGTTTAATTCTTCAAAATTTAACTTACTGAAAATTGACCTGGATTTCACACTACTAAATATGGGTCATATCAAAATGCAACGTATGATTTTCTTCTTTTTTTCAACGGTAAAAACGTGACCTTGCGAGTGTGACCTTTGTGAAGTGTTCAAAAAAATTTAACATTTTAAAATTTTAATTTAATTCCTTTTAATTTTATAAGATTTTATCACTATACTATATTATTTTTATTTTTTCCAAATAAACCGTAATATATATATATATAAAAATAACCTCCTTTATATTTTTTGAACAATGATTTTATTAATTTGAACAAAAAACCCTGTTGTTTTTTGGCCCATGTAGATAAAAATAACCCAATCTTAGCCAATGGATTATGAACATTTTGATTCATTATTCAATTAAATCATTTTGAATATTTTTTTTTTCAATGTAAATTACCTGCAAGAAAAAAAAATATTATACCAGATAATACAAGTTGAGAAATATATTATGTAGAAATCTAATTTCAGATTATAAAAAATGAAAAATTTGTTTCTTTCGACAACATATTAATAATATTAATATCACATTCAAATATTTAAATAATTAACATCATTAAAATTGATCATTTTTAATTGAGTAGGTGGCAAATGCTTAAACTAAATGTTAATATTAATTATAAATTATAAATATCCCATAGTTTAGCATTAATATTTTTTTATAATATATTTTTAACACCACTATACTTATTAGTTAATAATTATAATATACAATAAGTTAAATCTACGTTTAATAATATCACGATTTAATTATTAATTGTATAAAAATTGGCTTGGAATAATTAAAATTTAATTAAATATGTGAATCAAACCTTTATCATAATTTAAAAGTTTGAAGCAAGATGTATCATTTTATTGTAAAAATAAACTGAAAATAGCGTTCATCATTAGTTAACTGATTAATTACATCATCATTAGTTGTTGATGATCATTTAACTGATACATGACATTATCATTAGTTGTTCATCATCAGTTTAATGATGAATGGTTATAACATTAGTCATCAACAACTGATAATGGCCTGATAAGTAAAGTGGTTAAAACCTATTGTCGATCTCGATTTTAGAATAAAGTGTGTGACCTGATAGACTACATAAAAGGGATAACATTTTGACTATAAACTTTATTAGAGAATATCACACTTTAAAGGAAATCCCCCCTTGTTCCAAACCACTCATATTTACAAGAGCTCTCAATAATCACCTTCAGTTTATCAGAGGATTTAATGCTTCAGTTTTTTATAAAAAAAATAAAAACCTCTCAGTTTCCTGTGTAATAAACACTACTCAAGCTAAGTTTGTTAGGTAGTAGTATTTATATTAGCCCAACGCAGTCATTTTAGTTGTTAATAAATGAAAAGTTTGGATTTAATAAAAACTATTAGTCCAGGAGATATCGTGCAAAAAAGTGTGTGACTAACATCAAGCTAGAATTTTGTATACAAGTCAATCTTTTAGCATCTTTTAAGAATATATGGTCGACTATGTTCGTCTGCGGGACATAGCTTAGGACTAGGCGTTTGAAAAAAACAAACCGTTGGAGAGCGGCCATGTCTCACCAATTATGGTGGACAATGTGATTTCCATGATCCTGAGTACAGAATTAGTTAGTAGACCGAAAATCAAGTTGATGTTAGTTTGTCCGTTGACAGGTGACCAGGTTGATTTTTAGTAATATTTGAATAACTATCCTATCCATTGGTCTACTAACTAATTCTGTACTCAGGATCATGAAAATCACATTGTCCACCATAATTGGTGAGACATGTCCGCTCTCCACCGGTTTGTTTTTTTCAAATGCTTATTGCCAAGCTATGTCTCGCAGACGAACTTAGCCGACCACATATTCTTAAAAGGCGCTAAAAGATTGACTTGTATACAAAATTCTAGCTTGATGTTTGTCAGACATTTTTTTGCACGCTATCTCCCGGACTATAAATGGAATCTAAAATAACCTACTTAAATTTTTCGAATAAGGTCTTTTTACTCAATCCCAAACTGGTCAGATTTACCACACTTTCAATTTCAAGGAGGATAACATTATTTTACACTTATATGGCCATTCGTCCAATAAATAGGACATGTGGTTGATATGTGTCACTCTTATTGGCAGACTATTTAAATATATTATTTAAAGAAAACAATTTGCTCTTGAACTTTAGATGGATTTAATTCATATTAAGTAAATTCATATAAATCCCTCAAAATTTGCTCTTGAACTTTATATGAATTTAATTCATATTAAGGGCCCATAAATCCTAAATAGGCTGATTTGAAAACCGTCTGTCTGTGATCTGTCATGAGGCTAAATATGTATACTAAACCGAGTTGGATGAAATTCGGTATACCTATTACCTATTTTAAAAAATAATTTCTTTCTAAATTCTGGCAAAAACTATTTTAAATATCTACAATATCAGGTTCCGACCATTTTAAATAAAACAATTTGTAAATAACAATTTCAAAGACGTTTTCCTAAAAAAAAAAGAAGATTTTTCTAAGATAATGACACACAAGGAATATAAATGGGGACTACCATAACAAATGAAAAAAAAAAAATACGTGTGGTGTCGTGGGACACCCGGTAGGAACGAAGTTCCTTATATTTTTCATTAAATATAAATTATAAAATTACAGTACTAAGTACGTATACATTGCTAACTACTTATACATGGCGGAGTTAGAAAAGAGACAAAATTAAAAGTAACGAACTGTTTGTACCTAGCAGAGTTAAGGCAAAATTAAAAGAAAATCATTATTTGAATAATTAAAGCAAGCTTCTTACTATAAATATATATTGAATATAAGAAAAAAGTTGATCATGATGAGTTTATAGTGAAAGAGTATGTTTGTTGAAGGAGTTTGGATTGAAATAGGACTGTTTTTTACCTACCCGGCCAATTAATTTAAAATATTATAAAATATATCTCTTCCCAACTCTACAGCTTCTGCTTGTATCAGGGTGAAATTTTACATGATTATATTTTATTTATTTACAAAACAAAGTGAAATTTTTGACATATATAACAAAAATAATCAAAACAAGTCAAGTCACAGGCTTCCTTAATAACACTTTTTCCCGTCTTTTGAAGCTTACGTTTACGCGAGCGTTGCGCGTGAACGCTTGGGCGGATAACGTTTTCCGACGAACTCAGCCTGGGCATTGGTAAAATGAACATGTGTACCAAATTTCATCTAACTCGGTGATCTTTTACTCAAGTTATCGTCATCTGTAGATTTCGTGACGGATTTTGCGTGACGGTGATTTTGTGATGGTGATTTTGGTCGTTTTTTCGGATTCACTCCCGGGCTTCAGAACGTGCCATAAGGAACTTCGTTCCAAAATCTTTTTTATGAGATAATGTGACACACAAGGATTGAGAGGGGAGGGGGTCTACAAGAAATGAAATGTTATAGTTCCTGAGATAATGTCGAATAAAGATTGAGAGGATGGAATACAAGAAAAAATCAAATCTTCTAGTTCCTGAGATAATGACACACAAGAATTAAGAGGGGAGAGGGGGGTTTACAAGAAATGAAATTTTCTAGTTCCTGAGATAATGATGAAGAAAGATTGAGAGGGTGGAATACAAGAACAAATAATCAAATATTCTAGTTTCTGCGATAATGGCACACAAGAATTGAGAGGGGGACTACCACAATAAATAAAATCTTATAGTTTCTGAGATATTTACACTCAAGAATTGAAAGGGGGGAACTACTAGAAAAAATAAAATCTTTGAGTTTCTGAGATAATGTCACACAAAGATTTGACAATAGTGGCTACCAGAACAAATTATAGAAATGTGAACGAAGTATTTTCGAATTCTTTAAACAAAGCCATCTAAAATTTTAAATTTACACGACACGATGCAGGACATGGCCTAATGCCGTGCCAACATCTTTTTGACGTAATGTCTGATGTTGGAACAGTTCCTATGTGTCACGCTGGCGTGGCACATCCCTTGGTGTCTCTCACTTACACAAATTGTATACCTTATTGCAGTGTGCAACAAACACGGTATTTCATTGCTGATAAATTTTAAATTTACTTATGTATTACCTTTAATTGTTAGCCTTGGCACTTTTAAATACATTTGGAATTTCTTATTATTTCCTTCACACAAATGTAAGCTGTATTTTCAACAAATAAGGACTACTTTTTACCTATTTACAATTAAATGTTGATTTCACAACGGATAAACTAACAACCAATAGGAAACAGTTAATTTTGTTACAAATAATTAGAAACAAGTCCTTTAACGCCAGATAAACTTACAACCAATAGGAAACAGTTAATTTAACGACCAATTCACTTACAACTAATTAGAAACAAGTCCTTTAACGACAGATAAACTTACAACCAAAATAAAAAAGTAAATTAAAGGCCTATTCACTTACAACTAATTAGAAACAAGTCCTTTAACGCCAGATAAACTTACAACCAATAGGAAACAGTTAATTTAACGACCAATTCACTTAAAACTAATTAGAAACAAGTCCTTTAACGACAGATAAACTTACAACCAATAGGAAACAGTTAATTTAACGACCAATGCACTTACAACTAATTAGAAACAAGTCCTTTAACGCCAGATAAACTTACAACCAAAATAAAAAAGTAAATTAAAGGCCTATTCACTTACAACTAATTAGAAACAAGTCCTTTAACGCCAGATAAACTTACAACCAAAATAAAAAAGTAAATTAAAGGCCTATTCACTTACAACTAATTAGAAACAAGTCCTTTAACGCCAGATAAACTTACAACCAATAGGAAACAGTTAATTTAACGACCAATTCACTTACAACTAATTAGAAACAAGTCCTTTAACGACAGATACACTTACAACCAATAGGAAACAGTTAATTTAACGACCAATGCACTTACAACTAATTAGAAACAAGTCCTTTAACGCCAGATAAACTTACAACCAATAGGAAACAGTTAATTTAACGACCAATCACTTACCAATTCACTTACAACTAATTTGAAACAGTATAGCACATACTCATTCGTCACTTAAATGACAGATTTACTTACACCAAAGAAGGACTACTTACTTTAACGACAAATTCACACAACCAATTGAATTCAGATACTTTAACAACAAAATAACTAACAACTGATTAGAAACAGTTAATTTAACGACTGAAAAACATATTATCAATTGGATACATTTACATTAACGACAAATTTACTTAAACACAGAAGGCACTAATTACTCTAAAGGCGAATCCACTTGCAACCAATTAGAAACATTTCCATTAACGACGAATCCACTAACAACTAATTGGCAACACTTAATTTAACGACGAATTCACTTACAATCTATTAGAAACAGTTCCTTTAACGCCAGATAAACTTACATCCATTAGGAAAAAAGTTAATTTAACGACGAATTCACTTACAACCAATTAGAAACATTTCCATTAACGACGAATCCACTAACAACTAATTGGCAACACTTAATTTAACGACGAATTCACTTACAATCTATTAGAAACAGTTCCTTTAACGCTAGATAAACTTACATCCATTAGGAAAAAAGTTAATTTAACGACGAATTCACTTACAACCAATTAGAAACATTTCCATTAACGACGAATCCACTAACAACTAATTGGCAACACTTAATTTAACGACGAATTCACTTACAATCTATTAAAAACAGTTCCATTAACGCCAGATAAACTTACATCCATTAGGAAAAAAGTTAATTTTACGGCGAATTCACTTACAATCTATTAGAAACAGTTCCTTTAACGCCAGATAAACTTACATCCATTAGGAAAAAAGTTAATTTAACGACGAATTCACTTACAATCTATTAGAAACAGTTCCTTTAACGCCAGATAAACTTACATCCATTAGGAAAAAAGTAAATTTAACGACGAATTCACTTACAACCAATTGAAAGCAGCTACTTTAACGACGGACCATACAACAACATAACAATGTCGGTTATTGATTTTAACATATAATAAAAATGTTTTAAACTACTATTTTATATCACTTGATTTGTTAACGTTTGCTTAGTTATCGCTATATTTATACTATTTACTTTTTCATGGGAGTAACTTTAAAAATAATTTATTCTGAAATAATTTGATTGCTTTTACTTTTACCATACTTTTAAAGGAAAAGAATGGTTTTCACCCAAAAAAATACGAAACGAAGATTTCAACGGAATTATCCGTGTAAGGTGTTTGACCATTGAGTGATTTTTAGCTGGAAGTCTGTCTGTCTGTGTCTGTGTCACGCATAACGCCCTATTTTTTATGCTAGAGATTTGAAGCTTGGTACAAAAATCAGTCCTTACATGTTATCTATTTTGTTGAGTTAGAATAAATTTTAAAACTTCGTAAAAAATTTAAACATTTCCAATAAGGCTGAAATTTGCACCTCTTTCACCTCTTCATACGACAAATCATTTCTACTTGATTTTCGTTTTGATATCTGCCGCCATTTTTCAAATACCCTATTGAACTTTGAAACTTCAACGCGAAATAATTTCGGAACTACTTTACCGATTGAGGAAAAAAGACGTCCCGCTTACATGAAGACTTTTGAGGCGTAGATTAAGAGAATACTCGTATATTAGCTTTCTTTAACTGGTAATTTATCGAGCCTAATAATGAAATAGAGGATTTATCACATGTAATAAATACCCTCTTAACTGCGATTAACAGGGTATTTTATTCTCACTAATGGAATGAATGATGTATAATATATATAGATTATTTTTTCGTAGAATTTAACGGGAAATTTAAAAAGAAAAAAAGTAAGAAAAAGAAAGTAAGTATTTTGAGAGTTGAATTGACAAATTTTTTAGTAAAACCAAATTTTGGCCAATTTGTCATTTACGAATGAAAATCCCATTTTCTTTTTCAAATATGTACCAATAAAACAGAAGATACGCAGGTCTAAATTCAGGCCTAATGATGACCAGGTTTGGTCGAAATATAGCCGATTTAAGAAGTAGATAATTTGTTAATACACCCTATACGACTTAACCACAAATTTATATGAAACTATTTTGGAGTTTAAATAGGGTCCGTAAGCAAAACCAAGGACCCTTATATTTTCCTGCGTGTGTCTGTCCGTCCGTCCTCTCGCGTGCTCTCACGGCTACACTTTTCGTCCGATCACTTTGAAATTTGGCATGTATGTGTCTTGTACCTGCCCACATATTTTAAAAATATAGCGACTTAAAAGAAATATTTTTCAAAAAAATTAGGGTAAAAAAACTTAAGGGTTAAATTTTTTTAATTTTATTTCGACACCGTGAGGGGTATCATATGAAAGGGTACGTCGAGCTGATTACAAAAATATATAATTCTTTGGATATAACTTTGATAGGGCAAGCGTAGGCAAGTTTGAAGTGGGTGTAAAACGTGCCCCCCCCCCCCCCCCCTCTATCTCGCTTATGTGAAGTGCAAAAAATCTGAAAAAATTCCTGAACATTCTTCGACCAAAAGTAAAGATACCACTTTTTGGAAATTTCGAAAAAAATATTATTTTATTTTTTATTGACAAAATAAGTTTTTTTTATAATTATGGTCTTTTCGATGTATTTATATGGTTGTAGTCCGGTTCAGTGGTAAAAAAAATACTTTTTCCGTGGTAGGCTGTGAAATAGTAACTTTAGAGCCTAAAAAACATAGCTAAAATCCATTTTTTCATTACGTGGACTTAAAAAATCTTTTCATTACTCCTAGCTGTAAAGAAAAAATCTTTTACGTCCTAGGAACTAAAAGATTTTTTATGTCCGGCGGGTAGTTGTCAAAACTTCCGTTAGTACCGCTGCAGTCTTTGTAGAAATGCTTCTAGTACGATTAAAATCCGCTATAGATGTCAATGCGTTTTATTTATCTTTTCTTATAGTGTAACCTCTTTTTAAGGTTTCTTTTTTTAAGTCTTAAGTATGTACTAATATTTGTTATTATTATATATTGATTAGTGATTAATATTTAATGTTTTTTCATTGTCTGCTACCTCGGAAAAAATAGCATATGCTACGCGACTGTGAAGTGTTTTTTCTTTACCTTGGCAATATTTACTGTCTCGCTTCGCTCGACAGTAAATGTAATTGCCGCGGTAAAGAAAAGACTCACTTCACAGCCTAGTAACATAATATACTATTATCAGAAGTTTGTTTATGTGTTTTGAAAATATCAGACCCTTAGAATTGTTCAAAGTAAGCTTTTTAGCATTTTAAAAAAACACTGTTTATACACTTTACAGTTAAACACTATACAGTGTGGCCTACGGACCCTCGCTGTGTGCTGACTAGCACACACTTGACCTGTTTATTTTATTTCTTGGCCTACATGATAATAGGAAACCTAACCACTGATTCCTAGTGAAGTCTAGTAATAAATATAAGATAACAGACAAATGGAGGACAATAGGTAAATGCAAGTAATAATGTTAGTGTTGAGAATATTGTTTAAACTGTACTTTGTTCTTGTTTAACTTAGTAAATTAGTTTTAAGAGAAATACTTTGTGGCTTAAATTCAAATGTATTTAGTGAGGTTAAAACTAGGTAACCAGTTTAACTAACCCACTCGTTAACAAACCTATTCAAAGTAAATACCCGACGATTTAGTACTTAGTTAGTTCGAATAACTAGGTTTTAGTCATTAGTTACTTTCAACTTCTTATATATTAACTAACTAGACTTCTACGTGTGGGGCTCATGCTAGGAATTAGTGACAAGGTTTCCTATCATCAGGTATAGTAGGCCAAGCGGTAAAATGCAACGCCTTAATAGTTTAGTATGGAAAATAATAAGGTCTAAATATTATACATTATTCATTCGATTATTACGAATAAATACCATGTAAATCGCAGTTAAGAGATTTTGATGATTTAAACTAACAGGACAAAGTGGGGGTAAACTAGGCCTATGGAGGGATTACGGAAGGATCCCAGTGTAGGGTTAGGTTAGGTATAGCATTAATTAATTAATTAATAATTACCAGATAAAAAGAACTTTTTATATACTACGTTTTTAAATTTTCTGTTGAATCATATGTAATTGTCATTGCTATATTATATAATGTTAGTGAAAAAAAAAAAAAATACATAGTTCCGAATTTATTTACTTCACATAATAATGACAACCATCTAGAGAGCTGATCTTAAACCTATAAAAGGACAAATCTTTGTACGACGGATCTCGCCAACACCGAATCTAAACTGTGCCATTGATATGCCCCTGTGTAGGGACAGTAAGAGAAGAAAAATGTGTACAAGTAAAGTACAGATGCAGAAAAATTAAACCTATACCTAGGACACAAGTGTAAACAAACCTGGGTGTCACACGTCGCTGTCATTCAATGTTTACCTCTATATAAAAAATCACATATTTGAAACCCGTCAAAATGAAGATTGTAAATACTATGGGATATGTCAAAACAAATAAAATAACTTGAGGATTTTTTCCGAACTAACTTTCCATACAGTAAAATTTGCTGAAAACTAATTAATTTATGGCCAAAAGTATTAAAATAATGCATTGTACTCGTGTTCTGAGCTATTCTTAAAGTTTCAAATGTTTAGCTACTCGGGAAGTTAGTTAAAAATCGATTGAAAGATTTGTCTGAACAAATAAACAAACAAGAAAGCAAGCTAATAAAAACGTAGTAAAAATATATAATTATTTTTAATTAATTGATTTTTGGGTCTGAAAAAAATTTGCTCTTCAATGTGTTCCATTAACAGGTTGGCTAGATGTGGCCGAGGGGCTCAAAAAGGATGGCAATAATTTGTTTAGAGGTTAAACAAATTATTATTTAGCTTTAAGCAGTTAAGAAAAATAATGCTATACCTGACCTAACCCTACACCGGGTTCTTATATTATTAATACAGGTACAGATATGAATACGATGTGATTATGTTTGTGATTGTACAAATAGACAACTAGAATAGCTTTTAGACTGAACAGTCGGTCTAAAAGCCTGCTACCTCAGCATGTGTTTGATCTGGGTGCATGAACTACGACGCCTCTCTGATAAACTGTTATTCGATCTCTATCTTAAGGCCCCCACACACGGTCAAATGTTTGCGCAAACATTTTGACCGTGTATGGCCTAAATTTGCTCGACATCAGGTTTGCACAAACATCATGTTTACGCAAAATGTTTGATCGTGTATGGGGGCCATGATATTAACAATTTATTTATATAAGGAATGATATTAACAATTATCCCAGAGAATTATCCATTGAAAATTTATCGTAATTACAGTTGTTCCTTATAGATCCAAGGAGATATGTCACAATGGGAACAAATAAAAGCAGGATAAATGTCATCCTTAAGGCAGATTCTGAAAAGAAACGGAAATGTCAATCGACTCAAATGCAGACATAAATGTTTCAGAAAAAATAAAATAATAATAATAATAAGGGACGTGGGAGGCTTGTTACGTAAATTGAGGAATTTTCAACATTGACAATATGTCAGGAAAATATACCTAATAATAGAACTGCCAATAAACTCAATCATGCAAAAGATTTCTAATAAAAATAAAATTAACCTTTGAAACTGTGAAATGCTCGTTACACAAATTTAAATAATTTCTTCGAACTTGATAACATGTCAGAAAAATATATCTGAAAATAAAGAATGAACTCATATAAAAAATGAAGAAGTATACTAGCTCGAAACAGCAGTAGTAAACGAGACTGAGGAAAGCAGGAGTAAACTAGCACGAGGAAAGGAAGAGTTAACTTGACAAAGGAAAACAGGAATTAACTTAACAAAGGAAAGCAGGAGTAAAATTGACAGAGGAAAGCAGGAGTAAACTTGACCGAGGAAAGGAAGAGTTAACTTGACAAAGGAAAGCAGGATTAAACTTGACAAAGGAAAGCAGGAGTAAAATTGACCAAGGAAAGCAGGAGTAAAATTGACCGAGGAAAGCAGGAGTAAACTTGACCGAGGAAAGGAAGAGTTAACTTGACAAAGGAAAACAGGAATTAACTTGACAAAGGAAAGCAGGAGTAAAATTGACAGAGGAAAGCAGGAGTAAACTTGACCGAGGAAAGGAAGAGTTAACTTGACAAAGGAAAACAGGATTAAACTTGACAAAGGAAAGCAGGAGTAAAATTGACCAAGGAAAGCAGGAGTAAAATTGACCGAGGAAAGGAAGAGTTAACTTGACAAAGGAAAACAGGAATTAACTTGACAAAGGAAAGCAGGAGTAAAATTGACAGAGGAAAGCAGGAGTAAAATTGACCGAGGAAAGCAGGAGTAAACTTGACCGAGGAAAGCAAATAAAAAAAACAACAAATTACTTAATAAGTAGTCTGAGCCAGCCTGACCGAGAGTCTTAAGGCGCTCGCCCAGCTATCAATAAGTCGAGGTGACTCGAGGTCGTGTGTTCGATCCCGTACCATGATACTCTGAATTGCATCTATGACTCGCGGATGGTGCAGGCCGACGGACACTCCCATGGGACACTCTTCCCCACTCTTTGAGATGGGTCCGATCCGTGTCATGATGATGTGATTTGTATCTATGGTTCTAGAACGGAGCAGGGCGAGGGACACCCCCTATGGGGCACTCTTCCCCACTCTTTGAGATGGGTCCGATCCGTGTCATGATGATGTGATTTGTATCTATGGTTCTAGGACGGAGCAGGGTGAGGGACACCCCCTATGGGGCACTCTTCCCCCACTCTTTGAGATGGGTCCGATCCGTGTCATGATGATGTGATTTGTATCTATGGTTCGAGGACGGAGCAGGGCGAGGGACACCATCCCCTTTTGGGCACTCTTCCCCCACTCTTTGATGTGATCCGATTAATGTGGGTCCGATCCGTGTCATGATGATGGACGGAGCAGGGCTGGGGCACTCTTCCCCCACGCTTTGACGCACGCTTATATAGCTTACCAATGACCACACCATACTCGGTTCGGCGGTACAATGTACAAATGTATGATGTGTGAAGTAGCTGGAATAGGCGTAAAATGGGCCTAAAAGATGGCCTAATTGCTAGGTTCGAAAAAGTGGTTCGTCCTACCAGATCTAGTAGGAAGTACTAGACTACTACTACTAATAATAATAATAAATAGAATACAATGTTCAGTATCAGACTACATAGGGCATCATAACGTACTTCAATTCCTACCTAAAGCCTAGAATTTATTTATCTCGTTTTTCCTTAAAAAAAATTATTTTAGAACATTTATACTACGATGTTTCTCTAAAAAAAAAAAAAAAAAAAAAAAAAAAAAAAAAACATTCTTTTACACTGACAAGCGCTGCACGTATTTCTAAAAGTCCAACATGGTGGATGACTCCATAAAAATACAAGGTAAAAAATCAAATTACTGCACGAGGTAACGTTATCAAAATATAGGTCGATACACCAAAGGCAACACCTACGCCCGAAAAAAAAAATACACCCACATGGATGCCTTACAATATAGAAATCAAATCAAAATGGTTTGATAGTATAAAAGAGAGGAAAAAATACAGTTAACTCTGGAAAAATACAGTTTAATAAAAAATGTATCCTTAACAAAAAAAAAAAACCTGAATAAGTTGGCACAATTAATTAGTCAATGTATTTCAATCGATCAACTCAAATTCTTAGAGCTAACGAACCTCCACTGTTTAGTTAATTGACAATTGATCCAGACATCAATTCTACATCGGTATTTGTTGCTGTTGTGGTGGGAGCCAGGGTAGCCGAGCGCCTTAGGGCGGTCGCTCAGCTATCACTAAGTCGAGGCAACTCGAGGTCGTGGGTTCGATCCCGTGCCATGATACTCTGAATTGCATCAGTAGTCATTGGGGCACTTGAGCCAGACGCTGACGTCAGCAAGACTGGCGCCAAGTGAACTTCCCTACCGCAACCCCCCACCCCTTGTCTAGGTCAAGTTCTTGACCTACCTCACCCCCTGACCTACCTCAACCTTGTTGTTGTTTTGATTTTTGGTGCCTTCCCCCTCCCCTCCTACTTTTCGTATTTATTATTTTTGAATTTGCCGGGTTACCCCCTCTGTGCCCCCCTCTTACGTCACGTGTCGGCCATGCTGGATTCTGAATTTTCGTATTTATTATTTTTGAATTTGCCGGGTTACCCCCCTCTGAGCCCCCCTCTTACGTCACGTGTCGGCCATGCTGGATTCTGAATTTTCGTATTTATTATTTTTGAATTTGCCGGGGTTACCCCCCTCCTAGACTACCTAGTACGTCAAATACTTTTATTATTTTCAATTTGAATATAGCGCCCTCGCCTCTGAACCTGGGGCCTGTAAACGTTAAAAATGTATATCTGGGATTTGAACCCCGACTTCCCAGGTGTCGAGCGAACACTCTACCGACTTAGACATTTGACCGCTTGGAAAACAATGTACAAATGCATCTATAAGAGAGAACAGAGGTCGACATTTTCATACTCTCTTTCTCTTTCCTATACCTTATAAGGAGTAGAGAGAGAGGGAAGTAGAGCGAAGGCAAGGCTAACGGAAACGGCACGTGTTTTTTCCATTGTATTATTTTTTTGCTGACAAGCTTAGTTCTCTCATAATAATTTTATTAAATCAAATAATTTTATTTTTAGTTGTTTATATATATATATATATATATATATATATATATATATATAAATGTGTGTGTGTATTTTCTTTCTTTGTCACTCTACAGCTCATATTTAATGATAAACTGAAAATTGTTAAAAACAATTTATTATATTATATATAAGTATTTAAGCAACTAACTATATAACACTTACACACATACACACACACACACACACACACACACACACACACACACACACACACACATACATACACAGACACACGTATAACATATCCTTTAGTGCAGTGGTTCTTAACCTTTTGGTAACTACGGCCCTGACGGCCCCCTTAAAATCTCCAAATACATATAATATACTTAGTACCTAACTACCTTTCGAGCCCCCCTGGTGGGTCGCGGCCCCCCGGTTAAGAACCACTGCTTTAGTGTATCTCTTTGTAATTTATCTATCACAAGTTAAAATTATATTATGTTAAAAAATACACAATACATTTTGTATTTAAATGCATATAGAATAATCTATTGTATGTAAGCATTTTTTATACACAGTTTGTGTAACAAAAGCTAGAGAAAGATATTTAATCGATGATTTTTTACAACTAAGATCTGTTGATTACTGTCTACATAATGACGTACAATGTGTTAGCCCATTTAATTAGTTCCAAATACAATTTGAGAGCCAAGTATTACAAGAATAAATTGTTTAAAAATGATAAAGTACGAAATATAGTTGATATTAGATGCAGGTTTGAAATGCAAGAAATATCTCCCAAAGTCACTTAACAGAACTCTTTTTATTAGTTATTTTCTTAGTTTGAGATTAGTTGAGATTAACATGAGCTCTTCCCTGTATTTAATTTATGTCTCTATTAGAAAAACATACTGATTCCACACTAGAGTAAATTAGATACTGAACAATATTACTATGTTTTGAGGAACCTAATTAAAAAATAATACTAAGCAGTGCTATCCAGCTAGTATAATATAATAAAATGTATTCAAAAATATAATTCCAAAGCTGTTGTTTTATTTATTAAAAGCATAAATAGTTATATATAATTCAGAGGGATCATATAGGTAATATTAATAAATTCTTTGCATATATGTTCCAGCTACAGATCTTAAATACCCCTACATACATGTTAAATATATTGAGGTACAGCTCTAAAGACTTCTTACTTTGATACACTACCTCTGTTTATCATTAAATGGTAGGGAGTAACATATAAATAAATATGTTATCCTGTGATTGTCTAGGTACTAAAGCCTGTGTGTAGTGTCTCCAAGATGTGTTTTCAAAAATCATGAAGCTATGATTACTAAGTTGTTTGACATAATATACTTTTGTCTAGCAAATAACTTTAAATTTCATAACTTTATCATCCAGATTAGCACTTAAATTTAAGAATAATGTTAAGGAGTTGGAATTAATCTAGTTAAACACAATGAAAAACAAAAGATTTTTATAAATTTTGATGTATATTGAAAAGTAAAACATAGTTATTAAGTTATTATATAGATACCCATAATTTTATCAGAAAAATTTAAAAAATCGACAGTATTGTGGTTGAAAGTTAAAACATAGTTGTTAAATAAAAATTATTTACAAATATCTCACATAATTATAGTGCAAAAATTAAAATTTAAAAAATCGACAGTCTTGTGTACACAGTGTGTATACTGCATATTTATATTCCATAATATTTTTATTCCAATGGATCATACCGAAAAACTATATCTAATTTTATTTATACTGTAATAGTATAATAATAAAAAACAGTATTATCACAGTAATAATGAATGTTTTTAAAAAATCAAAATCTGTTGTAAACTGAATAGATAATAACATTTTTATGCACTCTTCATTAGCTTCTATTTCGTGTATCTCCTCCAATGTGGCTGTACAATCTTGCCCGTGTAAAGCATCTACCTTTGATCCCATCTCTATATTTTTTTTTTCTACTTCTTCCCCCTTAGTGAAGCTCATTTTAGGACCCATTTTTCTTTCTGTTGCCACTTTATTATTTATTTTGTTACTTAGTGTGGTTTTAGGAAATGAAAATAGTTTAAAGACAGTCCATTTTTTTAAATTTCGTCTAATGGGTTTCTTAAATCTTTCTTGAAATATAAAAAAAAACACGTTGATATACCTTTCGGGACAATGTGGACGACAACCCGATTTAAAAAAACATTACTAATATGTATTACCTATATGTCCCCTCTGAATTATATAGCTATTTAATGTATACAATGCGATCTGTGCATTTTTTACATCTGTTTAGACAGATACATGTCCCAGTTTTATATAACATTGTCGAAAAATAACTCTAAAATATTAAAAATAAGAACTCAAAAATCATAGCTCTGATCTTTTCAAATTACTTAATACTTTTGATCTACGAAGTTATGTGTATGATATAATTAAAAACATTGTACATTTTATTGTTAACAACTGGAACAAATGGAAACAGAACTTTTTCTTAATAACTAGCATGCTGATTTTACAGTTGTCTTTTTTGATCTATAAAATTAAGCAGGCAAATGGAAATAGAACTTTTTCTAAATAACTAACCTGCTGTACTTAGACTACTTTCATACAGTTTAATGTATGCAACTCGATCTGTGAAATTTGCAGTAACTTAAAATTCAAAAATTTATCATCAAATTAGCACTTAAATTTAAGAATAATGTTAAGGAGGTGGCAATAATCATCTATTTAAACACAATAAAAAAACAAAATGTTTTTATAAATTTTAAAAGAAAAAGTAAAACATAGTTATTATATAGATACCCAAGGATACTCCAAACTTGTCCAGTGCTTTTCTTCACATTGGTGGGTGCTAACTGTTTTATCATTAGATGTTAAGGAGTAACTTGTAAATAAATTACCATGTAAAGGTCTAGGTACTAAAGACCTATAATGTTACATCCCTGTAAAGGAACAGGTCTTCTTCTTAAGGGGTATCCCATATAAAATAAATTACCTTATGATTGCCTATGCAGTAACGGTGCAATCATTTAAAGGACTATACGAATCTAGTCTATCATGTATATGCAAGTACACAGTGCAAAGCACAATGTATATTTCATACATTCCTAGACAACAACCCTATGTTTACTTCTTTTATTAGTATCATAATAGTCTGAAAGAGTTTAATATGTTGTGTTTTATTATTACCAGATGTTAAGCCTTTCGAGACATTGTGGACGACAACCCGATTGAACTAAGATCAAAATGAATAGATGTAAAAGAAAACAATGTCACAATTACTCAAATACAATAGCTGTTTTGTCATTGGATTGTACAACTATACTACACTTTCCTTCATAAGATGAATCTTATTATACTACAAGATATTTATTGTACCATCAATGGTATGTACATGTATGTTCACTCATTAGACATTCCTTGTCTTTTAAGAAATTAAAGGTTAGCCTATAAATAAACAACATGAGGGCTAACCATGTTTCTTTATTAGACCTTGCAAACATGCTACCAATAAAAATGCTACTAAGCAGAAACCAAATGCATGTAAAGTCAATGCTAATTTTGATAATATAGAGCTCATAAAACTGACCAAATGACTAGTTAGCTGTTGTCTTTTAATTTAATTCGAAAACATATATATTTTTACACACCTATCAAACTATACAAATTATAGAAAAAACCTAGTAAGATATTGTGAGTGTGTGATTTTGAATATAGAATTTTGAAATTTAAGTATTATAATTGATCCAGCACAAAGTATGGTTAAGATATTCGAAAACATATATTATATTATTGATACAACTATCAAACTATACAAATTATAGGAAAACCTAGTAAGATATTGTGTGTGTGTGTGTGATTTTGAATATAGAATTTTGAAATTTAAGTATTATAATTGATCCAGCACAAAATAAGGTTAAAAGTTTAAGTATTATAATTGATATAACACAAAGTATGGTTAAGATATTTATTTACGTAAGATATATACATATAAAAAGTAATTCATTCGTAAATTTGATAATAACATAATGTTAAGGGGGTACCCAGTGAATAAATAGCATGTTGTACATACAGTGTCCCGTCATTAGACTATCCTACTATCCTAGGGTTATATTACTAGATGCTGAGAGGATACCCAATGAATAAATACCCAGTGGTATGTAACTTGTTATACTACACGATATTAGACACTTGTTAGTAACTTGTACAATCATTAAAAACATTTTATTATATTATACTAGATGTATACCCATGCTTAGTATTATGTTATACAACTTTAATCAAACATCAGGAAACTAGTATCAAAATTGGCATTGACTTTTTATTATTTTCTTAGTGTGAGATTATCACATGTACATAAAATATACATTTAAAATACAAATTAAATTAGACAGACAAGTATCACTATATTAGTTATGTTTAAGCGATAATCTTGGCATATGTGTTAGTATTAATAAAAAATCATGAAACTAGTATCAAAATTAGCATTGACTTTTTACTTGTAATTGGTTTATAGTTAATAAAATTCTTATACATTTCAGACATCTCACTATAATCAGATTATCATCTTTGTATTTGACTTGTATCTCTCTATTAGAAGAAATATGTATAGTTTACAATTACCTTATTAAACTTAAAAAAGTATGTTTAGCTTATGTTTTTAAGATAACTTAATATGATACTTATTCTACACTAGAGCGAATTAAATAGTGAGCAATATTACTAAGTTTTGATATAATATACTTTTGTGTATCTTCTTTAAATTCGTCTACCAATAAGCTAAAAAATAATCATACACTATTAGGTCCTTATTACTAGGTATTTTCTTAGTATGAGATTATCACATGTATATAAAATATATATCCTAATATATTATGCTGTGAATGTCTAGGTACTAAAGGCCTATAATGTTCCAACCCTGTAAAGGAACAGTTCTTCTTATGGGGTACCCAAAATAAAATTGTGTTTTATTATTAGCTGTTAACAACCTATAAGGACTAACCAACCATGTTTCTTTATTAGACGGTACAAGTATGCTCCGCGTTTTCTTCACCAGTCGAGGGTTATACTACAGAATACTTGTACTATCAGTGGTTTTTTACATGAATGTAAAAAACCTTAATTGGTCCATATACCTATAAAGGAACAGGCCTTGTTAAACGGTACCATGCATAAAATGAATCAGCCCATTAAGACCTAAGGACTAACGGGGTTATCATTTAAAGGCCTATACAGATCTAGTAAATCGGGCGAATTTATAATTTTGTACTGTATTTTGACAAAACCCCTATTCAGCGATACCAGCTTTAATCAAGTCTAAGGTATTCATGTTATGCTTCCTTTTTATTCTTTAATCAAAGAAAAATAAAATGTTGAAATATTTGCAAGTCTAGCGAAAAATAATACTGGAGGTCATTGTTCGCAAACTATACTAGCTCTGTCTACTACCTTACTATATTACTACAGATATTATATATTACTAAGTTATTATATTATTCACATTATTTAATAACTTTTAGCAGTTCTAAATATCTTTCAACTCTCTTTATTACATCTGCCTATAGCAATTCAGAATTCAATCTAAGGTACAAGTTCATCTTGATGAAAAAAGAAATTATTTTAAATTTTACTAGAAATAGTTAAAAAATTGTTACTTACAACTAATAATAAAAATTTAGAAATATGAAAGTTATTTAGCATATATTTAAAGTTGTTGTTATTAATTATTTTCATATATTTTTTTTGTAGATGGATAAAACTTCGGATATGATAATATGTGAATATAATCCTTCACATGTTCTAAAATTATCGAAATATCCCTATCACATTGGAAAATGTCATTTAAATGTAGACTTGAAAGAGAAAATAGTTTAAATAAAAAAAATATAGGTGTCGATGAATACAAGATGTTTAGGTCTTATACGCATTAATACAGTGTCAAAAGAAAAAATCTTATATCTCGATCCTGTATCTTCCGGTTTTTCTTGTACACCTCACAGTAAACTATTTGAATTTGTATGCGATGAAACATAGGATTAACTGTAAGAACTTAAACTAAAATTTAATAATAAATAGTTAAATTTTTTAATATTATTTAAAAATTATAGTTAATATATTGTGTAACTGTTTCAAAAAGGCATTTACAGAAATTAATTAGTTTGTATGAACATTATACTTTATTTTGGAGATAACAGAACAGGCTTAAACACAAAGTTTTTTTTTTGACCACTAGCAAAGCTATATTCAAAACAGAGTCAAAGATGAAAACACACACAATAATAATAAATATAAAATATCTGAAAATTGTATAATATACATTGTTTGTACATGCATTTATATATTTTGTACAATCTTTAAGAGATTTTTAGTATGACAACTAATGCCATATTTTTTTTAAAAAAGTTAAAATACCTTACTTAATATTTTCGATTCAGTACAAAATTATAAATTCGCCCGATTTACTAGATCTGTATAGGCCTTTAAATGATAACCCCGTTAGTCCTTAGGTCTTAATGGGCTGATTCATTTTATGCATGGTACCGTTTAACAAGGCCTGTTCCTTTATAGGTATATGGACCAATTAAGGTTTTTTACATTCATGTAAAAAACCACTGATAGTACAAGTATTCTGTAGTATAACCCTCGACTGGTGAAGAAAACGCGGAGCATACTTGTACCGTCTAATAAAGAAACATGGTTAGTCCTTATAGGTTGTTAACAGCTAATAATAAAACACAATTTTATTTTGGGTACCCCATAAGAAGAACTGTTCCTTTACAGGGTTGGAACATTATAGGCCTTTAGTACCTAGACATTCACAGCATAATATATTAGGATATATATTTTATATACATGTGATAATCTCATACTAAGAAAATACCTAGTAATAAGGACCTAATAGTGTATGATTATTTTTTAGCTTATTGGTAGACGAATTTAAAGAAGATACACAAAAGTATATTATATCAAAACTTAGTAATATTGCTCACTATTTAATTCGCTCTAGTGTAGAATAAGTATCATATTAAGTTATCTTAAAAACATAAGCTAAACATACTTTTTTAAGTTTAATAAGGTAATTGTAAACTATACATATTTCTTCTAATAGAGAGATACAAGTCAAATACAAAGATGATAATCTGATTATAGTGAGATGTCTGAAATGTATAAGAATTTTATTAACTATAAACCAATTACAAGTAAAAAGTCAATGCTAATTTTGATACTAGTTTCATGATTTTTTATTAATACTAACACATATGCCAAGATTATCGCTTAAACATAACTAATATAGTGATACTTGTCTGTCTAATTTAATTTGTATTTTAAATGTATATTTTATGTACATGTGATAATCTCACACTAAGAAAATAATAAAAAGTCAATGCCAATTTTGATACTAGTTTCCTGATGTTTGATTAAAGTTGTATAACATAATACTAAGCATGGGTATACATCTAGTATAATATAATAAAATGTTTTTAATGATTGTACAAGTTACTAACAAGTGTCTAATATCGTGTAGTATAACAAGTTACATACCACTGGGTATTTATTCATTGGGTATCCTCTCAGCATCTAGTAATATAACCCTAGGATAGTAGGATAGTCTAATGACGGGACACTGTATGTACAACATGCTATTTATTCACTGGGTACCCCCTTAACATTATGTTATTATCAAATTTACGAATGAATTACTTTTTATATGTATATATCTTACGTAAATAAATATCTTAACCATACTTTGTGTTATATCAATTATAATACTTAAACTTTTAACCTTATTTTGTGCTGGATCAATTATAATACTTAAATTTCAAAATTCTATATTCAAAATCACACACACACACACAATATCTTACTAGGTTTTCCTATAATTTGTATAGTTTGATAGTTGTATCAATAATATAATATATGTTTTCGAATATCTTAACCATACTTTGTGCTGGATCAATTATAATACTTAAATTTCAAAATTCTATATTCAAAATCACACACTCACAATATCTTACTAGGTTTTTTCTATAATTTGTATAGTTTGATAGGTGTGTAAAAATATATATGTTTTCGAATTAAATTAAAAGACAACAGCTAACTAGTCATTTGGTCAGTTTTATGAGCTCTATATTATCAAAATTAGCATTGACTTTACATGCATTTGGTTTCTGCTTAGTAGCATTTTTATTGGTAGCATGTTTGCAAGGTCTAATAAAGAAACATGGTTAGCCCTCATGTTGTTTATTTATAGGCTAACCTTTAATTTCTTAAAAGACAAGGAATGTCTAATGAGTGAACATACATGTACATACCATTGATGGTACAATAAATATCTTGTAGTATAATAAGATTCATCTTATGAAGGAAAGTGTAGTATAGTTGTACAATCCAATGACAAAACAGCTATTGTATTTGAGTAATTGTGACATTGTTTTCTTTTACATCTATTCATTTTGATCTTAGTTCAATCGGGTTGTCGTCCACAATGTCTCGAAAGGCTTAACATCTGGTAATAATAAAACACAACATATTAAACTCTTTCAGACTATTATGATACTAATAAAAGAAGTAAACATAGGGTTGTTGTCTAGGAATGTATGAAATATACATTGTGCTTTGCACTGTGTACTTGCATATACATGATAGACTAGATTCGTATAGTCCTTTAAATGATTGCACCGTTACTGCATAGGCAATCATAAGGTAATTTATTTTATATGGGATACCCCTTAAGAAGAAGACCTGTTCCTTTACAGGGATGTAACATTATAGGTCTTTAGTACCTAGACCTTTACATGGTAATTTATTTACAAGTTACTCCTTAACATCTAATGATAAAACAGTTAGCACCCACCAATGTGAAGAAAAGCACTGGACAAGTTTGGAGTATCCTTGGGTATCTATATAATAACTATGTTTTACTTTTTCTTTTAAAATTTATAAAAACATTTTGTTTTTTTATTGTGTTTAAATAGATGATTATTGCCACCTCCTTAACATTATTCTTAAATTTAAGTGCTAATTTGATGATAAATTTTTGAATTTTAAGTTACTGCAAATTTCACAGATCGAGTTGCATACATTAAACTGTATGAAAGTAGTCTAAGTACAGCAGGTTAGTTATTTAGAAAAAGTTCTATTTCCATTTGCCTGCTTAATTTTATAGATCAAAAAAGACAACTGTAAAATCAGCATGCTAGTTATTAAGAAAAAGTTCTGTTTCCATTTGTTCCAGTTGTTAACAATAAAATGTACAATGTTTTTAATTATATCATACACATAACTTCGTAGATCAAAAGTATTAAGTAATTTGAAAAGATCAGAGCTATGATTTTTGAGTTCTTATTTTTAATATTTTAGAGTTATTTTTCGACAATGTTATATAAAACTGGGACATGTATCTGTCTAAACAGATGTAAAAAATGCACAGATCGCATTGTATACATTAAATAGCTATATAATTCAGAGGGGACATATAGGTAATACATATTAGTAATGTTTTTTTAAATCGGGTTGTCGTCCACATTGTCCCGAAAGGTATATCAACGTGTTTTTTTTTATATTTCAAGAAAGATTTAAGAAACCCATTAGACGAAATTTAAAAAAATGGACTGTCTTTAAACTATTTTCATTTCCTAAAACCACACTAAGTAACAAAATAAATAATAAAGTGGCAACAGAAAGAAAAATGGGTCCTAAAATGAGCTTCACTAAGGGGGAAGAAGTAGAAAAAAAAAATATAGAGATGGGATCAAAGGTAGATGCTTTACACGGGCAAGATTGTACAGCCACATTGGAGGAGATACACGAAATAGAAGCTAATGAAGAGTGCATAAAAATGTTATTATCTATTCAGTTTACAACAGATTTTGATTTTTTAAAAACATTCATTATTACTGTGATAATACTGTTTTTTATTATTATACTATTACAGTATAAATAAAATTAGATATAGTTTTTCGGTATGATCCATTGGAATAAAAATATTATGGAATATAAATATGCAGTATACACACTGTGTACACAAGACTGTCGATTTTTTAAATTTTAATTTTTGCACTATAATTATGTGAGATATTTGTAAATAATTTTTATTTAACAACTATGTTTTAACTTTCAACCACAATACTGTCGATTTTTTAAATTTTTCTGATAAAATTATGGGTATCTATATAATAACTTAATAACTATGTTTTACTTTTCAATATACATCAAAATTTATAAAAATCTTTTGTTTTTCATTGTGTTTAACTAGATTAATTCCAACTCCTTAACATTATTCTTAAATTTAAGTGCTAATCTGGATGATAAAGTTATGAAATTTAAAGTTATTTGCTAGACAAAAGTATATTATGTCAAACAACTTAGTAATCATAGCTTCATGATTTTTGAAAACACATCTTGGAGACACTACACACAGGCTTTAGTACCTAGACAATCACAGGATAACATATTTATTTATATGTTACTCCCTACCATTTAATGATAAACAGAGGTAGTGTATCAAAGTAAGAAGTCTTTAGAGCTGTACCTCAATATATTTAACATGTATGTAGGGGTATTTAAGATCTGTAGCTGGAACATATATGCAAAGAATTTATTAATATTACCTATATGATCCCTCTGAATTATATATAACTATTTATGCTTTTAATAAATAAAACAACAGCTTTGGAATTATATTTTTGAATACATTTTATTATATTATACTAGCTGGATAGCACTGCTTAGTATTATTTTTTAATTAGGTTCCTCAAAACATAGTAATATTGTTCAGTATCTAATTTACTCTAGTGTGGAATCAGTATGTTTTTCTAATAGAGACATAAATTAAATACAGGGAAGAGCTCATGTTAATCTCAACTAATCTCAAACTAAGAAAATAACTAATAAAAAGAGTTCTGTTAAGTGACTTTGGGAGATATTTCTTGCATTTCAAACCTGCATCTAATATCAACTATATTTCGTACTTTATCATTTTTAAACAATTTATTCTTGTAATACTTGGCTCTCAAATTGTATTTGGAACTAATTAAATGGGCTAACACATTGTACGTCATTATGTAGACAGTAATCAACAGATCTTAGTTGTAAAAAATCATCGATTAAATATCTTTCTCTAGCTTTTGTTACACAAACTGTGTATAAAAAATGCTTACATACAATAGATTATTCTATATGCATTTAAATACAAAATGTATTGTGTATTTTTTAACATAATATAATTTTAACTTGTGATAGATAAATTACAAAGAGATACACTAAAGCAGTGGTTCTTAACCGGGGGGCCGCGACCCACCAGGGGGGCTCGAAAGGTAGTTAGGTACTAAGTATATTATATGTATTTGGAGATTTTAAGGGGGCCGTCAGGGCCGTAGTTACCAAAAGGTTAAGAACCACTGCACTAAAGGATATGTTATACGTGTGTCTGTGTATGTATGTGTGTGTGTGTGTGTGTGTGTGTGTGTGTGTGTGTGTGTGTGTGTGTGTGTGTATGTGTGTAAGTGTTATATAGTTAGTTGCTTAAATACTTATATATAATATAATAAATTGTTTTTAACAATTTTCAGTTTATCATTAAATATGAGCTGTAGAGTGACAAAGAAAGAAAATACACACACACATTTATATATATATATATATATATATATATATATATATATATATATATATATATATAAACAACTAAAAATAAAATTATTTGATTTAATAAAATTATTATGAGAGAACTAAGCTTGTCAGCAAAAAAATAATACAATGGAAAAAACACGTGCCGTTTCCGTTAGCCTTGCCTTCGCTCTACTTCCCTCTCTCTCTACTCCTTATAAGGTATAGGAAAGAGAAAGAGAGTATGAAAATGTCGACCTCTGTTCTCTCTTATAGATGCATTTGTACATTGTTTTCCAAGCGGTCAAATGTCTAAGTCGGTAGAGTGTTCGCTCGACACCTGGGAAGTCGGGGTTCAAATCCCAGATATACATTTTTAACGTTTACAGGCCCCAGGTTCAGAGGCGAGGGCGCTATATTCAAATTGAAAATAATAAAAGTATTTGACGTACTAGGTAGTCTAGGAGGGGGGTAACCCCGGCAAATTCAAAAATAATAAATACGAAAATTCAGAATCCAGCATGGCCGACACGTGACGTAAGAGGGGGGCTCAGAGGGGGGTAACCCGGCAAATTCAAAAATAATAAATACGAAAATTCAGAATCCAGCATGGCCGACACGTGACGTAAGAGGGGGGCACAGAGGGGGTAACCCGGCAAATTCAAAAATAATAAATACGAAAAGTAGGAGGGGAGGGGGAAGGCACCAAAAATCAAAACAACAACAAGGTTGAGGTAGGTCAGGGGGTGAGGTAGGTCAAGAACTTGACCTAGACAAGGGGTGGGGGGTTGCGGTAGGGAAGTTCACTTGGCGCCAGTCTTGCTGACGTCAGCGTCTGGCTCAAGTGCCCCAATGACTACTTGCATCAATGAATTGCGGACGGTGCAGGGCGAGGGACACCCTTTATGGGGACTCTTCCCCCACTCTTTGATGTGGGTCCGATCCGCGTCAAGATGATGTGATTTGTATCTATGGTTCGAGGACGGAGCAGGGCGAGGGACACCCTTTATGGGGACTCTTCCCCCACGCTTTGACGCACGCTTATATAGCTTACTAATGACCACACCATACTCGCTTCGGCGGTACAATGTACAAATGTATGATGTGTGAAGTAACTGGAACTCTCCACCACGGGGCGTAAAAAGGGCCTAAGTGATGGCCTAATTGCAAGGTTCGAACAAGTGGTTCGTCCTACCCGTTCTAGTAGGAAGTACTAGACTACTACTACTGCTGTTGTGGTTATAAAATTGTTCGACAAGTAAATATTAATTCAAATTTCCGTTAGAATATATTTGATACTCATTAACCCCTTTTGTGGACATTTTTGAGTTGTTCATCCTTCGGGAAACGTAAATATAAATCAAATTATATTTTAAGACGGGTGACGGACAGAGAAAAATAGACTTCAGCCCGGGACTTGAACCACGGGCCTCTCTATATCGACTATCGGTCTCTCAGTTCTTTATTGACTATTAGCCTGTCTTCACAGTGGTCTGATCTGTATTGACTATTAGTCTGTCCGCACAGTGGTCTGTTCTGTATTGACTATTAGTCTGTCTGCACAGTGGTCTGTTCTGTATTCACTATTAGTCTGTCTGCACAGTGGTCTGATCTATATTGACTATTAGTCTGTCTGCACAGTGGTCTGTTCTGTATTGACTATTAGTCTGCATGC
This sequence comes from Gerris lacustris, assembly GCA_951217055.1. Taxonomy (NCBI): domain Eukaryota; kingdom Metazoa; phylum Arthropoda; class Insecta; order Hemiptera; family Gerridae; genus Gerris; species Gerris lacustris. The sequence continues at coordinate 64,040,964 of OX578280.1, read as the reverse complement.
ACAGTGGTCTGTTCTGTATTCACTATTAGTCTGTCTACACAGTGGTCTGTTCTGTATTTACTATTAGTCTGTCTGCACAGTGGTCTGATCTGTATTGACTATTAGTCTGTCTGCACAGTGGTCTGTTCTGTATTGACTATTAGTCTGTCTGCACAGCGGTCTGTTCTGTAGTGACTATTTGTCTGTCTGCACAGCGCAGCGGTCTGTTCTGTATTGACTATTTGTCTTTTTAAACAGTGATCTGTTTTGTATTGATTAATTCTCTCTGCACAGTGGTCGTTGCATACCCTGTTTCAACGCACTCCTGTTTTAGAAGAAAAAACAGAGCAACAAATTGTGCGTATTTTACTCAAAATTTTACGGTTAATTTTCATGTTTCATAATTAAGCATGTATACGTTCACGGAAGTGGGAAAGCTCAGCTGTTACACATGAAGATTAAATATTAACTTTACAAGTAGATGAGCTGATCATTAATTTAACTGAGAGGAGTTAAATATGTATCGGTACTTCTTTAGATTGTTACTCCCCTGTGTTTATTTAGAATATAAATGACTTTGGCTAAATAACTATTAAGACAAAGGGATGTTTAGTCCAGTGTACTCTGGGACAAAGGAATATCACACTTCTATTTTATAAGGGGAGTAACAGTGTAAAAAAATTCTGAACACCTTCTTTAGATTGTTACTCCCCTCTGTTTTTTATAATGGCAGTAACAATCTAAAGAAGTGTCTATGTATCGATCCATGGTTCCAATCTAAGAGGCGGGTTCATTTTTATCTCTCTTTCTCATTGTCTCCAGTTGATTTTGCCTTTCAATTAATTGTTAATTTTAATATATAATTTATAATATAAATCTTTACTTTAGACATGGGTTTTCTATAAATATTTCTACTTTCAAGAACATACAAACTAAACGTATTTCGAAAAAAAAAGCATAAAGAAAAACGTTAACTACAAGTAATTAGTGTGGTACACAACTTTCTAGCACCCTATTTCTAAACATATGGTAACACGAGGATAAAATTAAAGGAACCCAACTGGGAATTGAAAGAAGGTGGTTATTTAGACCTATTTCTATTTCAAGGGGGAACATATTTAGTTTTATTAAATATTATATGGGTGCAAAAGGTGGAAATTCGTATGGGACCCTTTGTGGTCTACTTTTGAAAAATCATACAATTTTCTCAAAAATTATATGTTCTTTTAAAGGTGTATTAATAATTATGAAAAAAGGAACGCATGGGGAAGAAAGGAAGCAATATAGGTGTAGAAAAAAATATGGGGCTAAAAGTGGCTATTATCACCAAAATTTGTTAACGTTCTTCAGATGGATCACAATGCTTACGTTACCTTCGGTGAGCTCGCAATGCGTGATACTGTAATTAGATAAAGTGGAATAAAATAGATAGATATTTTCTCCGCCAGTACAAGGAAGGTAGTTAGGCTGAAGAGGAGCTCAGAACAATGGATAGTTTTTTCGGTTGAATACAATTGAAGTTGCTCTGATTGCTTTGGAAAATGAGAGGCGTCTTGCCGAACCTTGAGCTGTTTGAAAGGGCATCGCTTGTTGAATAGAAACGATTCCCTATTACCCTTCAACCTTCCACAGTTTGGCAGAACAAAGGGCTGAAATATTCCCTTCCTCTAAATAGACGGTGCTACCTATAGGCCAAAACAACCATAAGTGTAAGCTTCTGCCTTTAAATGACTTGTTTTGTTTCTTGTAAAAGCTATTTTTACATTTTTTTTTTTATGATTTTGCAGTGAAAAGAAAGAAAAATCTAAAGCACCTTCTATAAATATACAGACATTTAATTATAGGTATGAAGTAGTAATAAAATAGTCTGCCATTTAGTGGGCACATAGCTTCCTCGCATCCTATCATGTATTTTATTGATGTTAAGCATTTACAACCCATTATAGTCTTATTTATTTAATTGTTTCTCTCGTTTTTGTAATCTGTCAACATTGTTTGATTTATTTGCACGAATAAAAGTATCAATTTAGCAGTATTTAATGTCCGCAAGCGGTTGAAATTAATCTGCAGTTATCTGCAGGTTATTTTCGTCAATCCATACTATTTTAATAAATAAGATGAGTAGTATAGTATAATAAGTATAAAATTATTACATGAATAAATACAGAATAGTTACAAATATATAATATATTTGTGCGCATGTGGAAGAGATACAAATGGGCGCAGAAGGTTTAAACTTATATGGGATCAACAATAGGCTAATTAAGATCAATTCTTATAATCCAAATTTCAATCCATTCGGACAAGTAATTTTTGAGATATGTTGGTTCGCAAAAATTGAACGATCACATAGCTTCCGTTACCTTCGTTAAGCTTGGAAGCAATACATAAATATTATCAATTAGCCCTTATAATATCTATAGACGTAAAAGTCGATCCTTGATTTTTATATTCTTCTGCTAATAATTATTTTCAAATGAATAATTATAGAGAATTACTGAACAGGCTCAAATCGGCCGACATATTGAAGAACGCAAATGGAGATGGCTTGGACACATCTTAAGCAAACCAGATGGTTCTTAAATGGTAACCTCAGAGGGAGTTGGAGGGGCAGGCGGGAAGAGACGTGACAAAGAACAGTGGAAAAGGAGGTTGAAAAAGTTAGGAAATCAAGGGCAAACTATAGACCGAGATTTTTGGTGGATATCCCTGAAAGACCAATAATGCTCCATAGGGTGCAAAGGAATTAAGTATGGCGTTAAGGTTGGTTGGCATTAGTTGAGTAAAATCTACCAAAATTATCAACAATTTTTAATTGTACAAATTTTTATAAATTTAATTCTTTTAATGATTTAGATCAGATTAAGATGGTTTTTTAAAGAGCAAACAATAGACAAACAAATGCTGTGTGGAGACGTCAATCCGTAAGAATTCGATACATTTGTTGAGAATTTCTTTCCATTTAATTGGTCTGTAAAGAGATAATTTCTTAAATTTTGGAGCAGAAAAAGCTTCATCGTGGAATATGATTTTACTTTTTGCTACTTCCTCCAAGTTTATATTTTTCCCTTAAATGGATGAAACAACTGTTTGACTGTCAAATTCTGTTTGATTTTTTGACGAAAGTGTTGTGGAGTTCACAAAGCTTCTTCTGATTTAGAGCAGTTTTCTTAAAAATCCCAGCCTAAATGACTATCCAATATCAATTCTAAGAATCTTAAGTTAATTTATAAAACCTGACACCATGTTTTGATTGATAGTGTTACAGAGTAAAGACGTACCTCAAACGTTACCTCAATTCAGCTAAATGGAATTATTAGCTTCATTTAACTCGGTTAACTCAGCAATTGGCAGTTTAATTAACTCAATTTCAGAGACGATATTGTGATACTCTCACAATACCCTCAATACCCGTAGTGCATATATCATTGGAGATTGTGTGAAGATAGAATGACGAATAAGGACACGGATAAATCAATAGGAGAGAGTTCATTACCATCATTATATCAATTCATTACCATCATCTGTTCACTAATACTGAGCAACTTAAGTGTTGAAACTGGTGTGTGTAATTTATAGTAAAAAGAAAGAGGTTTTTATTATGTTGCTCTGCCTCCGCAGCCTGTTCAAACACATGGAACCTAAACTAATAGACTGATTTCCATGAAATTTTCCATGCATGTTCAGAACAATCATACCTTTGGACGAAATCGCGAAATTAATTTTTGATCTAACATTGGGGGCGCGTTTTTTTGCGTTCTGTTTGATTTTTTTCGAGGGTCACCATTTTGGCCACCATTTTGGAAACACGACATATATTTGTGAACTAAATTTCAATACCTTTTAAATGATACCTAACTTCAAATTTTCATTTTGGGGCTCCATAGTTACGGACCCCTAAAATTTCTAAAATTTTTCTTTTTTAAATCGTCTTCCGGAAATTTCATTGGACCACATACATCTCTGTGTAACCTATCCTAATGGGGTAGTGCAAGGGGGGGGGGGGGAGTACATTTTGTATTTGTTTTAATTGTTTCGGGTGTAAAATGGCCGCCATTTTGGAAACGCGATATATATTTGTGATCTACATATCAATACCTTTGAAATGATAACCAACTTGAAAATTACAAAATAATATAAAATATTGCGATCTATTCACAATAATTGTGAATAGATCAATTATTGACAGCAGATCCCAGAAATTTTGAGTGTTTAAGTTCGCAATAGTTAGTTTTAATTTTATGTTTTTGGGCGAAAAAGTTCAACTTGTATACCAAATTTCAAGCAGTACTATAGCTTCAGTAGGTTGGGAGATATGCTCCAAGATGCGACGGACGAACTACCAAAAGCATAAGGGTTCTAGGATGACCTCGAAACCCTAAAAAACATATATACATAATATATACAGCGTTCAACAGGTGATTCTTCCCTTCTGATTTCGATTTTCAACAAAATCAGGTTTATTTTCATCAATATCTCGTAACTAGATTTTTCCAGGGGAAGCTTATGTCGTTAGAATCGTATTTAAATGGACTACATTTTAAAAACCGCTTTCGAGAAATAATCTTTTAGCATGGAACATGCTTTAGCCTTTTTCATGTTCTTTTCAAATGATTTGCGCCCCAAACTTTGAAGCTAAAATGTATTTATAGATTTTGCCTAAATATAATTTTTCTGAACATTTATGCCAAATTTCGTCAAAATCGGACTAATAGTTTAGGTTCCACGCGTCTGTACAGACGAAAGACGACAAACAGACATTTTTTAAAAACCACATTTTTGGACTCAGGGGACCTCAAATCAAGTAAATTTAATTTCTAATCGAATTTTCAAGTTCTTACAATACTTGTTCTTTATAAGAGCAAGTAAAAAATGTGACCTCTTGTATTTTAGGGATAATTTTTTTTGTAGGTTCCATATAATTTTTCTGTGTTAGGGTTATTAATTAAACTTAACTGCAATGTTTTAAATGTTTGTGTTAAGTACTTTCCAAGATACAGGTATACTAACATCAGACAGACAGATAAACGCAAGAAATTATAAGGAATTTGGTTAGGGTCCTCGGTTTTGCCTACGGACCCTAAAAAGGGTCGGTCGTTTAGAAACAGGCCAGCCGGAAAATGTAATTATTTCAGTCGAACGCCTCGACGCCCATTAACCTTGAAGCCTCTCATTCAGGGAACAGCTCCGTGTCAATGCTGACGAATTTACAAACAAGAAAAAAATGCGATTTTTAGCATACCAGATGGTTCGGCTTGTTGAACATCAACCTAATAAACTACCTTCTCCCCTTAGAGTTAATTAATTTTTCTTTTTAATTAAAATTCTTGCGACACTTCTTTTACAAAAAAAAATCCAAAGTGAAGAGTCAAGTACATGCTTATAGCATGCCATTAACATACTTACACATACATACATACATACACAATAGACACACACATATACCTTTCATATACTTGCTTGACAATCGTGCTTCGCTACGGAGTGTTTTTTATTATACTATTTTTTTACTAGCAGTTCAGTGGACAGTAGACCTAACTTCCAAAAACAATTAAAAAAAAAAAAAAAAAAAAAAAAAAAAAAAAAAAAAAAAAAAAAACGTAGCCTGCAAATAGCGTGGCACAGGCATTTGCATGAAATCTGGCATACAGGTTCAGAAAAATCACACCATAAAGCAAAATCAAGAAATAAATTTTAGCTCTAAATTTAGGGGCGCTACATCCCAAGACCTTTGTAAAAAAAAAATTATATATTTCTTGAAAATGATTCAGACGATTTTGATTAAAATTATCTAAAAATGTAGTATATTTAAATACGCATGTAACCCTAAAAGTCATTTTCCCGGAGAAAAAAAAAAAAAAATCAAGTTTCTGAGAAAGTAGCTTTAAACGCGGACGGTTAGAGGCGCTGGGGAAGAGTTTTTGTATGTAATTGTATTTTTTTATTTCTTTTAAATGGAACCGAATTCCCGTTTAGAAGAAAAATGAGTAGGTACAAGTAAAGAAGTACGGATGCAGAAAAATTAAACCGATACCTAGGACACAAGTGTAAACAACCCTGGCTGTCACACGTCAATTAATTTATTTCTTTGTTTACTTTTCCTGTTTTGCTGTCATTTGATGTTTATCTTTTAAAAATACAATTGTTTTTAAAAATAACAAAGGGGCATGATATAACCATTCTTGAACATTTTAACAAATTCATAAGCCATACCAGGTACTAATAGTCCAGGAGATAGCGTGCAAAAAAGTGTCTGACTAACATCAAGCTAGAATTTTGTGTATAAGTAAATCTGTTGGTGCCTTTTATGAATATGTGGTCGGCTAAGTTCGTTGGCGGGACATAGCTTGGCAATAGGCGTTTGATGAAAATAAACCACACATATTCTTAGCCGACCACATATTCTTAAAAGGCACCAAAAGATTTACTTATACACCAAATTCCAGCTTGATGTTAGTCAGACATTTTTTTATTTGAAACCCGTAAAAATGAAGCTCGTAAATATGGGTCATGTCAAAACAAAAAAAAAAAAACTTTACTAACTACAAAATAACTACACCTCTAACTTTCCATACAGCAAAATTTGCTGAAAACGAATTAAATTCTGCTGAAAGATGGCTAAAGTATTAAAATAATGAATTGTCATCGTGTTCTGAGCTATTCTAAAAGTTTCAACTGTCTAGCAACTCAGGAAGTTATTTAAAAACCGTTTTGCAAGATTTGTACTGGACACACAAACAAGAAAGCAAGCTAATAAAAACGTAGTAAAAATTTCAAGATAAAAAGAACTTTTTATATACTACGTTTTTAAATTTTCTGTTGAATCGTATGTAATGTAATATAATTGTTATTGTTATATGATATATAATGTTAGTGAAAAAAAAGTTCCGAATTTATTTACTTCACATAAATAACAACCATCCAGAGAGCTGATCTTAAACCTATAAAAGGATAAATCTTTGTACAACGGATCTCCCTAACACCAAATCTAAAGCATGCCATCGATATATTTGAAATAATATAATCGATAAATAATATAATCGATATTTCTGTTGTTTTGCTGTCATTCAATGTTTATCTATCACAAATTTGAGACTCGTCAAAATGAAGATTGCGTAAATATTGGATATGGCAAAACAAATAAAATATTTTGCGGATTTTTTCCGAACTAACTTTCCGCACAGCAAAATTTGCTGGAAACTAATTAAATTCTGCTGAAAGATGGCTAAAAGTATTAAAATAATGCATTGTCATCGTGTTCTGAGCTATGCTAAAAGTTTCAAATGTCTAGCTATTCGGGAAGTTAGTTAGAAATCGATTGCCAGATTTGTACCGGACAAACAAACAAACAAGAATGCAAGCTAATAAAAACGTAGTAAAAATAATCACAAAGATGCTCTCTTCAAACTGAAAAATTCTCTTTCGAATATTGATAGTTCCATAAAAAGAAATACATGATTGAATAGTGAGATATCTTAAAAGTTTATGATTATCTCCCACGCTATCTTTGGAAGATAACTCCTTACCTATAGCTTCTACTCAATGATCCTTCCCACGTACTCGTAAGAAGAAAGATGGTAAATTTTCTACGCGCTCTTAAGGCGATAACGCCCTACGCCCTCGATATGTTAAAAATATACTCTCTCATCGGACAGTAATTTTTTTTTTTTTTTAATATTAATTTTCTCCATTTCATGGAAAGAAATTGAATCATGGATATGATTTTGAGCATTGAGTCCAAATATGGGCATCCCAATGCGTTTCGACGAAGTGGAGAAAACCAGTTAATACATTTGTCTAATTGATTGAATATAGTAGATGGATCTTAAGGTGCGAAATCATGAAACATTAATCCATTTCGATTACCATTCGGTCCACTAGGAGCTCTGATATCACTTACATAAAATTTAGAACTTCTATCGGCGAAATATAGTACTAAAGTGAATACAAGAGAAAACTAATTTACCTCCTATTATATTCTAACTTCCTGGCAATATATTTAAGACCGTCACATTTTGCAAGTCATTTATTGACTATTAACTTACGCTCGCCTATCGACAAAATATTGTACTATAAATGAAAACCTAACGACCTCCTGTTAAATCCTAATTTCCTGGCACAATATTTAAAAGCTTCACATTTTTCGAGTGACGGAAAATTCTTTTGTACCCCAAAACATATCTATTTTAAAAAATTGTTTGTGAGAGAAGTCTCACGTGAAAAGGATATCGTTGGTATTGTAAACATGAAATTAGTTCTAATGGGGGGGGGGGGGGGGGGAGATTTTAATGATTTGACAATGTGGCATAAAAAATTAACTATTTCCACAAATGTTATATATTTTTGTCTAATCTTCAATACTTTCCATTTGATACCCCAACCCCACTCAAAATTTAAAAATAGTCATTTATGCACCTAGGGAGTAAAGTAAGCCATTAATTCCCTGTGAAAAGTTAGTTTTTGAGGCGAAGCCGAAGAAACCATGATCCCTAAATCTCGAGGCACAGCCGAGGGAGATAATTATTGCGAGGGGAATAATGGAACTTTACTCTCTAGGTACATACAATATTTCATCTCCAGTAGAGAGAAAATACACATTTTCATCCATTCTACAGTTTTTATTTATAATTTTAATAAATAACAATAATTGTTAGCACTTTTAATAGCAGATATAAGAGATTCAATATTAAAAACAAATAATAATTAGAATTAAACTCAAATAGAAGGTTATTTAGATGCAGGTTATAAGCAATGATAAACAAGATCGAAAAAGCTGTGTCGCCAACCTGATTTCAACAACTTCATTACATTAGCCATTCATTCTCTACTATTTATAAAATAGTTAAGTTGGCAATCCTTCTTTTTCTCCCTTATTTTACTTTTTCTCTCTACTTTTGAGTTCAGGGAAGAAAAGGCTTACTTTAGTCCCTCTAAACAAATAAAAAATCAAAGCTTTCCTCCCTACTGGAGATAATTTTTTTTCCCCGTGACAGGAATTATCCACCATTTTGGATTTTAACAGATGATAATTTTGAATTCGGTACATTTTTCCTGTGCACGTGTCAAAACTATCTTTAATATTGCAAAATTTCATGTTTGTATCTCTTTTGATTCAAAAGTTATTGGAACCGTACAGAGTGACTGACAGACAGACAAACACAGGAACGAATCTATAAGGGTTTCTATTTTTTTGGTTTTACCAACGAAACCCTAAAAATTACTTAGCAGTCAAGCAAAGGACTAACATGCTTGAATATTTCCTTCTTTACAGTTTTTTAATCTAATAAATAATAAATTCGGTAAGGGGAAACAGTCCGCATTAATATAAAATGTACACATTTATTTAAAGGAATACTCACCAGGTAATTTTGGCCTACTCATTGAACAATCTATTCATTTAAAGTGCTAAATACAACTTTCTTTAATGTATAATATATATATATATATATATATATATATATATATATATATATATATATATATATATATATATATATATTTAATCGGAATATGACAAGGAAAACTTTCATAAATGCATAATGGATTAAGTTAAACGAGACTGGAAAGATATTATAAAGAAAATTTTATCTTTTTTTTAAGTGGTAAACTCTAAAAGGGTGTAACACTTTTTTTATGATTTTTATCCCCCCTAATGATTTGATTGTTTGTAATAAAATCTAGGGCGGATTGTAGTGTAAGTCTACCTTTAGAGTAGTTTATTTATGTCATTAGGTCTTGGTTTAGTTTTTTTTGTTTTCACTTTTTGTATGGGTAACCCTGAGGGGGTTATAACAGCTGGAGAGTTTTTTGTTGAGTCAGAAGGAGTGAGCTGTGTCAGAGAGCTGTAGGCAAGAAACTTCCTCCTTGCATTGTTTTAAAGTAAAAGTTTAGGGCTGTTCTCACAAAAGGTGGATTAAGAAGGAGCCAAACTTCCCGGATTGCGGAAACCAACAGCGTTTCGTAGGTCTCCTCTATTGCTACCCTAAAACTACGCAGCGTAGCCAACAGGCCGTTAAGCCAGAGCACTGCAGTCATCAACTTTTAAGGTTGGCTAAAATTATACTTCTATCTTCCCTCTGTTTTATCTCCTCTTCTTCAACAACAAGTATCCTGAGAGCAAGCGGAAGGTTTAGCCATCTTCTGGCTTGAACCCCTTCACCCTAGACATCCCGGAAACTGACCTGAAGCCCCTTCAAATTTAATTATTATTATATTATTATTTTACTTGTTAAGTTTTGTTTTATGATTTTAATTATTTAGTGTTCCACCCAGTTACTTAAATTAGGCCGGTGGGTGACCACCGCTAGGAGTTTCATGTACTGGGGCCCCATAGGAAGCGCTATAAAAATATTATAATATATATATTTATCATTTAAGCAGTTAAACAGCAATTTAATTTACTTTGTTACAAGAATGATTATTATTTTGTTTCATTTACATTTATTTTTGTTTCTTTTTGACTACTAAATATTATTTTCTTTGCCAACTGGGGAGTGAACAAAGCCTGTTTACCCAGAGTTAAATAAAAGTGTTTTGTTTAAATTGTTTTTTTTTTGTTTTTTTTTTTAGGGGCTTTAATAAGTTCTACGATTCCCTCTATTTATCTTTAAAACTGGTTTCCCCGTTCCCCAGTTTTCCCACACCTCCCTTCTCTATTAAGCCACTAGGTGATTTAATGGGTTTTTATATGTTATTATTTATTTTCTTTTATTCTATCCTCCTTGTTCTTACCCTTTTGAACGGGGTGGCGCCCAAATTTCTTAGTTATACCTCAGATGGATTTACCCCTCCCTACTGCCGACTGAGTTGGGACAAATCATTTCCTCAATTAGCAATGTATTTGATTATTAAGGCTATATAAGAGAATAGCGCCCTAGAACGTGGGGTCTGAGGTATTGTCTTTATTATATTTTTTAGGATTGTGTTGGTATTTTACTATTGTTTCTTTACTTCTTTTGTTATTAAGGTTTTTTTTTTTCTTTCGATTATGTTTATATAAATAGAGGAGGAGAAGAAAGTTTGTTTATAACCTTCCTGCTGGTTATAGGTTGAGAGTTGAGTGTCTCATGCGATCCAGTTTAGCCAGTTCAAGAAACAGGACTGACTCAGCGTTTAAACTAAGATCTACAAATCGTAGCTCGTATTTTTTTTCTGCAATCTCATCCGAGGATAAGCGTTATTTGTTAGTTAGGCTATTATTTTTTTCCCCCTTTCTTTTTCTGATTGCACTTTTATTATTTATTTTATCGCAAGTCACCAGAATTAATCTAGTTTAATCTTAATATTAGTTATAATTAGTTTTTAGAGGGGTCTTATTTTTAAATTAGATTTAGCGGTTCATGTCTTTTGAATAAGTTCAGCGCAATTAAACTTAGATTTAATATTAATTTTTATTTAAAATTAAGATTAGGGAGGCAGTGGCAAAATATTCATACTAGAAACTTTATATTTTCTGAATTATTATTTATATATTTTTGTTTGTAATAGAAGTATAAATTCCTGATAATCTTATAATTTTGTTTTCCTTTTATACATTTTTTTTTTAAATAAATGAATCAGATTTATCAAACTTTTGATTTATAACTTTTGTTAACAGATATAATTTATTTTCTATACACTGCCAGGGGTGTTCTAATTAGAATTAACTTTAATTATAGTGGTGGCTTGGGGTCATTACTCATTAAAATATTGTTCCTGTTATATTTTATTTTATGGTTTACTTTTTGTCTGTTCATCATTATTTATTTATTTTCTGGACTTTATTTTGTCTCATATTAATTTTTGTGGTGCATTGTATAATTTGTTTATTTATTTATTCATTTTATTTTTTTTAATATTTTTTTTAATTTGAGCCAACTACAATGCATGCTCATAGACTGAAAAAAGATGAGCTAGAATATGAGCTTGACATTCGAGGAGTTACTGGCCTGACAACTGTCGATTCAATGCGCAGTTCTCTCCGGACATTACTGAGAATGGAGAAAGAAAACATATCGACGTTTCCAGATTCACCGATTAAGAGGCGAGATCCGAAAACTGAAATTGAAACTGTGAAAAATAAAATTCCCGACTTAGAGACTTGTATACTAAACTTTAAGGGTATTTGTGGAGATAATGAGTGCCGGAAAATTACCACGATTTTCTCTCATTTAATGTCTCGAGTAAATCGATGTCTGATCCCTGAAGACTCACCGCTATTAACAGAACGAGCTGAACTCACACACCAACTAGTCACTTTGAAGGGACAGTTCGATGAGAAGTTAGCTGAAAAACCCTCGTCCTTTAAGCCCGCAGAGACGTGTACAGATAAAATGATAGAGGAAGAAGAAATTGAATCCCCAGCTATTTATGAGAATACCAGACCCTCTACTTCCACTAATATAAACGTAGAAGACCTATTAAAATCTTTGAGTCTTACCTCTAGAGTTAGTGACGCACACAGGAAGGTGGTACCTACTTGTAAGTGGGGCATCAAGTTCTCTGGAGATAAGAAGGGAAAGTCTTTGCGTACGTTCCTCGAAGATATCGCTGTCTACAGCAGAGCTCGTAACGCCACAGAACAAGACTTATGGAGCGGTGCTTTGGACTTATTTGAAGGACCTGCTCTAATGTGGTTCAAGTCCATTTATAGGGAAGTATCCTCTTGGCCAGAGCTAGTAAGTCTTCTCAAGGAGGAATACGAAGATGAAGATTATGTGGTCGAACTCACTGCTGAGATGCTCTCTCGAACTCAAGGCCTAGATGAGAAGTTTGGCGATTACATTTCTGTTATAAAAACTTACTTTACGAGACTGGACTTAAAGGAAGAAGAGCAACTGAAGGTTCTTTTTCGGAATGTGACACCTTATTTTTATGATCGATTAAGACAATATCAAATCAACAGTGTTTCAGAATTTGTAAAGCTAGGTCGTCGCATTCAAGGAGACAGATCCCATATGGAGAAATACCAGCCTCCACCCTCCGCTAAGAAAACTCTCCTAGAGCCAAGTCTCGCATACGGAGGTTCCTCGAAGCAAAGTTACCCGAATACGGTCAGTGAAGTTCAGGTAGGTCGGCCGGTTCATGAGAGATTTGATCCTCTGTACGAAAAAGCCAAAACTTCAACAACTAAATCCGATCCGATGAAAGGTTTATTTAGGAGTAAGGAAGAAGGGACGCGAAACCGCAAATGTTTTAGCTGCGGGAAAGAAGGACACTTTTTTATGCGTTGTCCTAAACTTGGTTTCTGCACTGGCTGCGGCAACAAGGATTTTTCGAAGCAAATATGTCCTAGATGTCCTAAACCCTCGTTACCGGGAAACGACCAAGGAAGGCAAAACTAGTGGGACAAGTTGGTCTTCCTCAGATATACAAAAAGTCCCAGATTGATGAACGAGCCCAGTGGTTAGAGGTAGTTAGGTCATTTTTTATTGACGAACACGTTAGCGGATTAATTACCTCCACCACTGAGGACGTGCGTCCTTACTTGGAAGTCTCTATTTTAGGTTATACTCTATTAGGATTGTTGGATTCTGGAGCTTCAAGGACACTAGTAGGAGGAAAAGGCTGGAAGACTCTGCAGTCCCTTGGATTTAAATTAGAGAAGGCAACTGACATAAAATGTACGGTCGCAGACGGTCACCAGTGTGAAATTTTGGGTTCAATAGAAGTACCAATGACTTTGGATGGAAAAGTAAAAGTTATTTCCACTTTAGTAGTGCCTTCCATATCCACCACACTTATCCTTGGACTGGACTTCTGGAAAGCGATGGACATCATTCCAGATCTGCGAAACCACAAATTTCATTTTGCAGATAGAACTTATTTGTCTGAAGTCCTGGTGTCAAAAGATAACCTAAAACCCGAAGAAAGGGAGCAGCTTAGGAAGATCACTGATAATTTTTTTGATAGTATGGGCTCAATTATAGGATGCACAAGCTTAGTTGAACACGTGATTGATACTGGCGACGCTGACCCTATTAAGCAGCGCTATTACCCCGTTTCGCCTGCTGTACAGAAGAGGATGAATGAAGAACTTGATGACATGCTGGCGAAAGGAATAGTCGAGCCTTCTTTTTCACCATGGTCATCGCCTGTAGTGATGGTACCTAAGCCAGATGGATCGTACCGATTTTGTGTTGATTTTCGCAAGATTAATGCAGTGACGAAAAAAGATGCGTATCCACTACCTTACGTGTCCCATATACTAGACAGGCTTAGAAATGCTAGGTATATTTCTACCCTTGACATTAAGTCAGCATATTGGCAGGTTCCAGTAGCAGAGAAGTCAAAAGAGAAAACCGCTTTTACAGTCCCAATGCGCGGGTTATTCCAATTCAGGAGAATGCCGTTTGGATTGCACAATAGCCCTGCTACTTGGCAACGTTTAATAGATAATGTTTTAGGAGCTGATATTGAGGTTTACGTCTTCGTTTATCTCGACGACATAATTATTTGTACACCTGATTTTACCACTCATATCAACGTTTTAAGCCTGATACTATCTAGATTAAGAAAAGCCAATCTTACCCTGAACAAGGAGAAGTGTAAGTTCTGTTGCCCACAACTCAAATACCTCGGATATGTTGTTGATCAATGTGGTCTTAGAGTAGACCCCGACAAGATAAGTGCGATTGTTGACTATCCGCCTCCAAGAACACCAAAGCAGTTAAGACGATTCCTCGGAATGGGATCATGGTACAGAAGATTCGTTCCATCATTCTCCATGATTACCTCGCCATTGACAGCACTTCTCAAGAAAGGAAATGTTTGGGCTTGGTCAGATGAATGTCAGCAAGCCTTCCGAGAAATAAAGGAGTGTCTAATATCAGCCCCTGTTCTAACATGTCCCGATTTTCAGAAGCCTTTCCTTCTTCAAACAGACGCAAGTGAAGTAGGACTTGGTGCGATTTTATCCCAGGAGTTTTCAGAGGGGGAAAGAGTAATCGCTTTTGCCAGTCGTTCACTATCGAAACTCGAACGAAAGTATTGTGCCACCGAATTAGAAGCCTTAGCGGTCTTGTGGGCTATTGACAAATTTAGATCCTACCTCGAAGGTCAAAAGTTTAGTGTGATTACTGACCACATGGCACTGAAATGGATCATGAACATCGAAGAACCGAAAGGTCGACTAGCCAGATGGGTATTACGTCTCCAACAGTACGACTTTGAGGTCATTCATCGTCCAGGAAAACTCCACGTCGCAGCTGATGCTTTATCGAGAGCTCCCGTTGAAGCAGTTAGTGTCGAAAGAACTGATGTGTCAGATAAGTGGTATCAGGGAATGAAAGAGAAGGTTAGAGTTTCACCAGAAAAATACCCTTTATGGTGCATCGAAAACGAACAGCTTTACGCTAACCGATCCAAGAAGAACAGAGCCGGAGAAGGATCACCTTGGAAAATTGTAGTACCAAAAGACCAACGGAAAAAACTTATACAAGAAAATCACGATTCTCCAATGGCTGGACATTTAGGGTCGTTTAAAACTAAACGGAGAATTATGGAAAGCTATTACTGGCCTGGCATGGCTTCTGACATAACTAGTTATGTGAAGAAGTGCCACGTCTGCCTTGCTACTAAGAGCGACCAAAAGAAGCCAGCTGGTTTGATGGGAAACCAACGTTCGGCAGGATCACCTTGGAGGATGGTTAGTTGTGATCTTATGGGCCCGTTCCCTAGATCATCGAGACAAAACAATTACTTACTAGTGGTGGTTGATTGTTTCACAAAATATGCCCTTCTTCATCCCTTGCGCAAGGCAGAAGCGAAAAATATTTGTAAGTACTTGGAAGAAGAGGTTTTTATGATTTTTGGAGTACCCCAATACTTAATTTCAGATAATGGTCCTCAGTTTCGGAGTAAAGATTTTCAGGGGCTTATGGAGAAGTACAAGGTGAGGATACTGTTCAATCCCCTTTACCATGCTCAGAGTAACCCTACTGAGAGATATAACCGAACGATTAAGGCAATGATATCCGCTTATGTTAAGGATAACCACAAGCAGTGGGATAAACATTTGCCTCAACTAGGTTTTGCCCTCAGAACTGCGGTTAATGAAAGTACCGGTTATTCACCTTCATACTTGACTTTTGGTAGATCTCTCCATCCCAGTGGTGACAGGATACCGGGAGCAGAAGATCCTCTTATCTTAGCACCCCCTGATCCGGATATGACGCACACGGCGCAAAACTTAAATAAGCTTCAACAGACCATCGAAGAAGTAAGAAATCGGCTAAAGAAAGTTCATGAACGGAACGCTAACACGTATAACCTGAGAAGAAGAAGAGACGAGTTTAATGTCGGTGATATTGTGTGGAAGAAGAACCACTTCCTGTCCAATGCGGCTAAAGATTTTAGCGCAAAACTCGCTCCGAAATATGCCCGATGCCGAATAAGCACAAAAGTTACGCCACTTGTTTATGAAGTTGAAGACGAAAGCGGAAAACCTCTAGGAAGATGGCACGTTAGTGAATTTAAGAGAAATCCCAGTTAAATATTCATTAGTTAAGATTAGGAATGATAAGGTATAGATTTATAAAATTTTATTTTTAGATTCTTTTGTTATGCTTTCACTTTTTTTCTTTCTTTTTTTTTCCAAGAGGGGAACTCGTTTGTAACACTTTTTTTATGATTTTTATCCCCCCTAATGATTTGATTGTTTGTAATAAAATCTAGGGCGGATTGTAGTGTAAGTCTACCTTTAGAGTAGTTTATTTATGTCATTAGGTCTTGGTTTAGTTTTTTTTGTTTTCACTTTTTGTATGGGTAACCCTGAGGGGGTTATAACAGCTGGAGAGTTTTTTGTTGAGTCAGAAGGAGTGAGCTGTGTCAGAGAGCTGTAGGCAAGAAACTTCCTCCTTGCATTGTTTTAAAGTAAAAGTTTAGGGCTGTTCTCACAAAAGGTGGATTAAGAAGGAGCCAAACTTCCCGGATTGCGGAAACCAACAGCGTTTCGTAGGTCTCCTCTATTGCTACCCTAAAACTACGCAGCGTAGCCAACAGGCCGTTAAGCCAGAGCACTGCAGTCATCAACTTTTAAGGTTGGCTAAAATTATACTTCTATCTTCCCTCTGTTTTATCTCCTCTTCTTCAACAACAAGTATCCTGAGAGCAAGCGGAAGGTTTAGCCATCTTCTGGCTTGAACCCCTTCACCCTAGACATCCCGGAAACTGACCTGAAGCCCCTTCAAATTTAATTATTATTATATTATTATTTTACTTGTTAAGTTTTGTTTTATGATTTTAATTATTTAGTGTTCCACCCAGTTACTTAAATTAGGCCGGTGGGTGACCACCGCTAGGAGTTTCATGTACTGGGGCCCCATAGGAAGCGCTATAAAAATATTATAATATATATATTTATCATTTAAGCAGTTAAACAGCAATTTAATTTACTTTGTTACAAGAATGATTATTATTTTGTTTCATTTACATTTATTTTTGTTTCTTTTTGACTACTAAATATTATTTTCTTTGCCAACTGGGGAGTGAACAAAGCCTGTTTACCCAGAGTTAAATAAAAGTGTTTTGTTTAAATTGTTTTTTTTTTGTTTTTTTTTTTAGGGGCTTTAATAAGTTCTACGATTCCCTCTATTTATCTTTAAAACTGGTTTCCCCGTTCCCCAGTTTTCCCACACCTCCCTTCTCTATTAAGCCACTAGGTGATTTAATGGGTTTTTATATGTTATTATTTATTTTCTTTTATTCTATCCTCCTTGTTCTTACCCTTTTGAACGGGGTGGCGCCCAAATTTCTTAGTTATACCTCAGATGGATTTACCCCTCCCTACTGCCGACTGAGTTGGGACAAATCATTTCCTCAATTAGCAATGTATTTGATTATTAAGGCTATAAGGGTAAGATAAAAAGATTAATAGCGTCAGTGTGCTGCATCACAGTATATATATATATATATATATATATATATATATATATATATATATATATATATATATATATATATATATATATATATACCTATACATTATATATACTTCATCGGGGGACATTAAACTGCTTAAAATACATGTCTAGTTCCCAATCCTCTGCTTGTAGTGTACATCCGGAGAAATTGTTTGTTTTTTCACTTATTAAATTCATTGCTATGTTATTGGCTCTTGTAATGCAATAAACATTTATTTAATATCCTTGTTATTTAGTTATCGAATAGAAATAAAACAAAATAAGATAAATTAATATATCATTGTTTATACTATATATTATTGTAGAAGTAAGTATTATTATTAATTAAATGCGACAATGTAAAATTCTATTGTAAATATAACAAATTTTAATTGAAATATCGGGTCAATTTTGATCAAATGTAGCATACATGTTCAGAAAAATAATAAATCAAGCGAAATAAAGAAATTAATTTTTACTCTGAACTTAGGGCACTGACAATAAAATATTTTTAAAAAATATTCGTCAAAAACTATTCCGACTTTTTTTTTAAAATATAGTCCAATTAAATACGAATCTGATCCAGTAAAATTTGTTTTCCAGTGAAGAATCTAGTTTGCAAGATGAAAATAAATTTAATTTAACTGAAAATCTAAAACGAAATGTAGGTAAATAATCAACTGTTGAACACTTCTTACATTAAAAGGAATAATTACACTCCGTAGACAATGGAATGAGTTATCTTTCTTAGATAGTGTGTGAAGATAATCATACAATTTTAAGGTCCACTCACTGTAATCTTCAAGGTAAATAATGTAGTGTAGTGTCCCGACGGCGACGCATCTCTGAATGATTTGTTATTGCTAAGCTAAGGCAACTATAGTTGTTCTAATTAAAATTTTTTTTTTTTGATTTGGTGATATTCAAATATATTATCTAAATTAATTGACTTAATTTTACTTTCTTTTCTAAATATAAACTTAAGCCCTTTGTCACGGGCCTAAGGGCTCATATTATATATTTGTATTATCAGAATTTTTCAGTTTGTAGAGTGCAGTCTTGTGATTATTTTTCTTATATTTGCCGCAATCTTTTTTGGAGTGTTAAGCTTTAAACGCACTTCAACGCCCTAAGTTAAACATTCCTTTTCCGTTGGGATCAGCTAAAAAAATTGGTAAAATTGAATTAGAAACGCGCACCACATTAGGAATAGAGAAATTGCATAGATCAAGTTGCATATCATGACACTGCTCTTGAAAATGACAGTAAGTGAACCTTATTTTTTTTATTATCTTCGCACACTATCTAATAATACCAGCCATTCACAGTCCAACTTGACGGGCTACACTCACTCCAACGAGCCAATGTAGTACGACAGTTGGATTGTGAGTGGGGTGGTTGGCAACATGTCGTCCGACAAAGTCATGTTGGATTCCCCGTACTTCCAATACGGATCCAACAAGACCCGCCCCTAACCCGCCGCATGGCTAGTCAAACCGTGGGGCGGCGTCGGCAGTATGACCCATGCACCCAACATCGCAACTCCACCTATTCGTCACCACTTTTTATCATTTTTAAAAAGGATAATACCGTTCTGTCCGAATTTATATAGAGGCATAAAGGGGAAATAATTGTCTGTGGGACTTAATTGTGTCCACATACTCAAATAGAAATGCCCGTAAAGCTACCCTTGAAGAATTGTTTAGCATAATGAGAAAACATGACCCAACGGCAAATTAAATATTCACACCGAAGAATTTGCTAAATTGCTGCACAAGTTTCAGGAATCACTTTTCCAAGCCTTTGAGGTTGTATTTTGCCACTGAACTTTAAATCTTCATATGACATTCGCAGAAGCCAAGAACGCAAAGTTGCTATAAGGCGTGGCTCCACTGATAATAAAATCGCGCATGAAGGTTTTATTTTTTGAAAGGGATGGGCCAAATTGTTTCTAGCAAGTGCGCAAAACAACTGTTGTTCTTTCTTCAATAGTTTTTGTAATCTTCATCGTCTATGTAACTTAACAATTTCAATCAAGGAATAATTCCTTGATGAGAGACACAATGTTCCCTGTTGTGCAACGAGGGAATACATTTTTTTCCAGTTCAGTTTCAGAAATGAGACAGAGGTTGGAAGAACATGTGTGTGATAGATCCAACCGCCGATCCGACAATGCCATACGACCAAGTTGGACCGTGAATGGCTAGTTTAAGAAAGATAACTCATTCCATCCTCTACTGAGTGCATTTAATAATTATATAAAAAGGTGATAATTTACCTACATTTCGTTTTAGATTTTCAGCTAAATTACATTTACTTTTATCTTAAAAACTATATTTTTCTCGAGCAAACGACTTGTATGGGGTCAGATTCGTAATTAATTTAAATGCACTATACATGGTGTCCCAGCTAATATGGAACAGCGAAATATCTCCGGAACCATGATAGATAGAAAGATACGGTTTTCAGGGTTCGATAAAGGCTAAAAAGGCGTTTCTAAAACATATGCTGACATTTTCTGTGTGCATCAAACAAAATTAACAAAAAGTGAATAGGAAGCCATATTTTTAAGACTGGATTTGGATTCTATGGCTAAAAATAAGACTTTTTTACTCTTGGAAATTTTTCGCTCCGATAATTAGTTTGCCGTCTAGAGAGCCCTAAACTTGCTAAAAGTTAAACTTTAAGCCCATTTAACAGCTAAAACTAATGGATTTAGGAAAATAATTCAAGAGACAAAAAATTCTTATTTTTAGTCATAGAATCATCAATAAACCCAATCTAAAATGCATACCTTTTTTTTCCTAAAAAAAAAGGTTCAGCAGGGCTCAAAAAGTTGAAAAAAAATATCAATAATGCTTGATTTTAAGAATGCATTTTGATTTTACACCAAAAAATAAGAACTTTTTGTATGAATTTTTTTCAAAAATCCATTATTTTAGCTGTAAAATAGACAAAGTTTAAATTTTAGCATGTTTATGGCTCTCTCGACGGCAAACTAATGATCAGAGCGTAAAATTTCCAAGAGTAAAAAAGTCTTATTTTTAGCCATAGAATTCAAATCCAGTCTTAAAAATATGGCTTCCTATTCACCTTTTGTTAATTTTGTTTGCTGCACACGCTTTTGCTGCACACAGACAATGTTCAGCATATGTTCTAGAAGCGCCTTTTTAGCCTTTATCGAACCCTGAAAACCGCATCTTTCTATCTATCATGGTTCCGGAGATATTTCGCTGTTTGAACCATGGGCCTACATTTCCAGTTTGATGCCCTACCAACTAAGCTAAGCCAAATACAATCTTTTCTCTGCGCGAAACGTTTTATATATATATATATATATATATATATATATATATATATATATATATATATATATATATATATATATATATATATAAAGAGAGAGAGAGAGAAAGATGAATTAATCTAGAGTAGACGAATAAACGGTGTATGATCAGAGGAGAGTTTAATAGAAAAGAGTCAGACATTGAATAGAATTTCCTGCATCATGATGTAACACTGTAGTTGATTCAAGTATAACAGTTCTACGAATCTATCAAATTTCCTTTTGGAAAACGTGTAATGGTATTGCATGCACCCACCTTCATGAAGCAGGGTTAAAACAAGCACAGTGAATTACCTTGTGAATTTATACGCTTTCAAGTTAACATGTTCACTTGTCACTACCTTGATACTGCCTGCAGAGTGTCAGAAGGACAATTTATACCAAGTTTCTGAACACTGTAATGTCATTACAGCAGCTAATTTTTTCATACGAGAGTTATAACCTGACAAAAGCAGACGAGATGAAAGGGAAACAGGACCATTCCGTAAATTAATGCTACACCCTTCTTTCCTTATCGCTATCACGATTTCATTATCCCTGGAAACCTTAATAGCCAGGTATACGGGGAACTAAAACTTAGCATCACTTTGTAGTAAGTTTAATCAGCAATGACCGATCTTGTTCCACGAATACGCAAAGATAACATTTCGTTAAAGTTTAAGGAAAATGTATAGAATTTATGGCAGGATAAAACATAAACAATTATTTGAGATCTACGATATATATACTTGTTTATTAAGACTTGTTACCACGGCCTGTGACTTGACGGCGTAGTCACAGACTTTCGGTCTGTTGTGGCCCGTCGTAGTGTGTCGGATTCCAACCTATAGCCGTTCCCATGGCGTGGAAAAGCTGGAGTCTCAAGGTGAGTCTCAAGCGACCACAAGTCTAAAGATCCACCAAAGCTAGTAGGTACAGTGTACTGTCAGTGTGTTTATAGACTGATGATAATGTGTTTATAGATGTCGAAAAATGATTACGACAGTGAAGAAAACAGTAAAGAAACAATAAACCTGCATAATAATGTTAGTTTGGGGAGGGGGACAAATACTGACAGTTAAAACAAAGTGGCCCGTGAAAAAAAAAAAAAAAAAAAGATGGCTTATGATTTATGTCTTTTAAGTTTTTGTTTTCCTCAAACAAACGGTTTAGGTGCTAGAGCACTTTAAAATTTTGTGTATATAAGGCGTAGCAGCTAAGCCATGGACAACTCATCATGATTCGATATTGCTGAAGTCGCTTGGCACTGGCACTAGAAGGTCCGGGCTACTCATCTTTCTCATATGGTTCACAAGAACGACGAGGCTGCTCTTATAAAAGATAAGCATGATGCTTACTTAAGAATGATATTAAGATTGAATCGTTGCATTTTCGAGTATGTATGTAGTAATGGGCACTTTTTTACTTTAGCACCCCCCTTGGTTCTAAACAATAGTTTGCCCTACAAAAATCTCACAAGTTTGTGTGTTTGTCTCCTCAAGACATTGAGACTCCTGGGGCAGTTTTATATTTAATATTCCTTTATCATAATAATTGATTAGGCTAAGGAATACACAAGTGTGATATTCCTTTGTCCCAAGGTACATTGGAATAAATATCCCTTCGTCTTAATAGTAATTTAGACTAAGGTATGCTATTCTGAATATTATGTTCCTTTGTCTAAATAACTATTAAAACAAAAGAATATAAGAGAGAGCTAAAGGAAAAAAGTACCGAAAATTAATATTTAGGAGAGGGTTTCCTTAGGATGTAAAAGCATGTATTAATCAAAAATTTCCAATTTTATCTCAGGGATGTGACGAGACAACGAGGGGGGGGGGGGAGAGACACTCGAAACAAAGGAGGAAAAACCTCTGCTTTTCCTGGAAAGTTAACAATTCAAAATGCCTATCCAGTAGTAGGAAATCAATTACCAAGTCCGAATTAGGTAGGACCCGAATTCGAGGTGTTCATATTATGAAAAGGCTGGTAATATTCAATTAAGTTCCTCTTCATTTTTATAAGGTTTTTAATATGAGGACCCCAACCATATCATTTCCAATTCTCCCCTTGTCAAAAAAAAAAAAGTAATCCCGTTAAAATAAAAAGTAGACTGCCAATTGGTGTGGCAAATTTCCTCGCATCCTATCACGTACTTTATAGATTTTATGCTTTTACAAACCATTATTGCCTCAGTTGTTTAATTGCATCCCCCGTTTTATAATCTGACAAAATAGTTTTTGTCAAGGCATTTTTTAGAACTTTTGTCGGAAGAACTTATAGCGCAAACCCGAACATCGTAGCTCACGACGTTTCGGAGCTACAGTCACTTAAGCACGAAATCGGTCTGTCAACGATAACTTCAGTAGGCTTTATTTTATTTCAATTTCCTTTGGGGTATATATGTGTCCTATGTGGTATATTGTACCTATATTGTTTGAGCACAATCAGACAAGCGGTTTGGGAAATATGGGCATTTTAGTGTTTTTTATAAAAATAAATTCTTTGGGCAATTGTGTCCGTCCAGTTGATCGTATCCAAACAATTCTTGCGTTAAAATACGCAGCTTGTAGACTTCTTTTAAATGATTACCAAATATCCAGTATAAACACCAAAAAATGAAACATAACATTTCATGGAAGTCATGTGTGGGATTTCTACACCGGTACTTTCATTTAAAACCCCACACGACGATTTTTCGCTCTTCACCCCTTTACATTCACCCCTTCATTTTGAAGGATGTATTTTTGGGGATTTCCCTATATCATTCCTGAGTTGGGGTTATACAGGGGTTACAACTGATAATAAATATTTTGGTAAGACTAAAGTCTACAGACGCCAAAAATAAATGTGTTACGACTCTTGAAAAATGTCTTAACAATAATAATGCTCAAGTTGGTGACCTAGTAAAGTTGCATTAAATCGGATAAATGTGAATACACCGAAACCTAATTATAATCTAAGAGGAAAAAATGAACGGACATTAAACTATAAGAAAATAAAATTACTTTAAAAAGTTTGTTTTTTTTCGTAGGAAAGAAACAAGTTAAAATAAAGTGAGATAAAATTGTGACATAAACACAGTTAGTTCTAAACAGAATTATATTTACTCACAGCCTTACACAAATCAAGTTATAACTGGGACTACAGGTGTCTGTAGGAAAGTAACCAATTAACTAGCTTGAGTAAAACTTGAACAAGCAGGGAAATATAAAAATCATGGCTTCGACTAAAATAGTACATTACGCGTCTAGTGCGGAAAGAAGCATACTGCATGCGAGTGTGGAGTTGTGGATATGTGGCGAACCCGAGCGATAGCGAGGGTAGTAAAACCACACGAGCAAAGCAAAATGCCGTTTTCCCACGAGTTGCGTACCGTACTTTATCTACGATTGTTGTATAAATACAGAAAAAAGTAATTAATAAACTTCTCGTATGAAAGTTTGTATTTCTCTTTTGATAAAGATGACATTAATTCATTAGTTGTATTTTGTGACGAATTAATTATATCGGGAGGCGTATTATTCTCCTCATTTTCAATCAATGTTTTTCACTAAAAACTCGATATAAACAGTTACTTTATTTAAACAAACAGCAAATGAGTTTAGTTAAATGAAAACAAACTCGCTAATCGTGCGTTAAGGTGAAGAATATTCTTATTATAAGAATAGTGCGTTAAGTGAAGAATATTCTTATTATAAGAATAGTGCGTTAAGGTGAAGAATATTCTTATTTTAAGAATAGTGCGTTAAGTGAAGAAAATTCTTCTTTTTTGCCGCACTAGGGCGGAAAAAAGAATTTTGAAACGCGCATGCGCAATGAATACAAGTAGGTGAAGAATCACTTTCTACGCATCTAAACAGAGATACAATGTTTATATTTCGTATCAATCGTAGATAAAATAGAGTTCTAGTTGAAATGGCAATTAATAAATGGTATTAGAAAGAGCTATGTGAGATAAATAGCTATAATAGTCTGTAAATTAGTGTGGCACTTAGCATCCTCGCATCCTATTATTATAGTACAGGAGAAAAAGTGCCTGACTAACATCAATCAAGAATTTTGAGTATAAGTTAATCTTAAATTAACCATAAATTATTCAAATATAACTTTTAATCAAAGTGGCCTCCAATCAAGTGACAAACTAACATCAATCTGATTATCGGTCTACTAACTAGTATTGTACTCAGGATCATGAAAATCACATTGTCCACCATAATGGGCGGAACATGGCCACTCTCCACAAGTTTTTTTTTTTTTTTTTCAAATACCTATAATAGGCAAACTATGTTCCGGAGACGAACTTAGCCGACCATGTATGTCCTTAAAAGGCACCAAAAGATTAACATATACACAAAATTCTAGCTTGTTTGGGCATGGAATTCTATACAGTGGGCAGTGGGCATGAATGTTTTCCCGTGAAGTGGACAAAACCAGTATACATTTGTCTAATTGATACAGTAGATTCTTAAGGTTGCGAAATTAATTATGAAGCAATAACCAATTTTGATTATCATTTGGTCCGCTAGGAGCTCTGATATAATTTTATATAAAATTTAGAACTTCTATCGGCGAAGCATGGTACTACAATGAATACAACTGAGCCCAATCTACCTCCTATCACATTCTTACTTCCAGACACGATATTTAAGAGCGTCGCATTTTTCACGTCGTTTTTTATCCCAAAGCTAAAATATCCATTTTAAAATGTACAGTAAATAGAATTGTCTCCAAATAATATTTATAACGACATATTATGCCATTGTTACATACCTCAGACAATATATATTTACTGCTTCATGGTTGAAAACAAAAGAATTGACTTTTTTTATACTTAGAAAATCAAGTTGGTACTTTAAGAGGTGAAGGGAGTTTAGACGGGTGGCAGGACTGTCCCGTCTCCTGCCTTTAGAATATAACCCACCCTCCTGATTAATGGCTCCCCGACAGAGGATTTTAATTTTTAACCGTTGGCTTTACGTTCTTTCTTAATTTTTCAGATGACAGGCAGCCTAGAGCTGTGATACCACAAGGCCGCCCCAACCCAACAATATAAACAAGTATGTTTACTTTTTAAAAAGTTTTAAATTTAATTTTTCACGTGAAACCATTCTTACTTATTTTATTATATCTATATATAAAACTAAGAGTGACAGTGATTGACTGACTTACTGACTGATCACTAATTCTCCTATACTTCCCATTGACATAGAGATTTGAAATTTGGTACATAGATTGAGTGTACCATAAGTAGAAAAGTGCGACCATTGTGCGATATATGGCCACCATATTGAATTATAACCGCCATCTTGGATTTAATCACACTTATTCTCACAGCTTTTAGTGGACCTAGAGATCCGAAATTTGGTGCATACACTTAGGGTAGCTAAAGAAGAAAATTAAAGGAACTTTCACTTCAACATATGGCCGCCATCTTGGATTTAATCAGATACTATTATCTTAGCTTCCATTGGACTTAGAGATTTGAAATTTGGTAAATAGATAAAAGAATAATTGAAAATTATAATATAAAAAAAATTGAAGTTAAATTTATTTCGACAGATATTTTAAATTATAGGCCCATCTTGAATTTATTACGTTATATTACCTCAGCTTCCAGAGTGGACCCAGAATTTTGAAATATGGTAAATAGAGTAATGATGTGTTGAATTGATTTTTTTGATATACTTTACCTATCTTGAATCTATGTTTGCTCAATTATATTAGCCTCCAGTCCAGCATAAAATGCTGAGAATAGGTACATGGAATGATGGTACCTAAATCAGATAATCAAAGCTAATGTTGTTTTGATCAATATCCACCATCTTACAATCGGCCAGCCATTACAATGATTTTTAATTGATTTAGAGGTTTGAATTTATTATGCAGTATATAATATACACTTAGCCTACCTACCGACGCAGGCTGACCGTGGGTCAGCCGAAAACGATTAGTATATAATATAAAGGGTTTTGGGAAAGTTTTGTCGAAAAAAGTGTGCCTGTGCCTGTTAAGTTAAGTTGGCGAATAGAAAACCGGCCACACATCTGAACGTGTACTGTGTGTGCTGCTTATGACATAGTAGTCGTAGTAGTCTAGTACTTCCTACTAGAACGGGTAGGACTTTTAGGCCCTTTTTAGCCCCCCGTGGTGGAGAGTTCCAGCTACTTCACACATCATACATTTGCACATTGTATCGCCGAAGCGAGTATGGTGTGGTCATTAGTAAGCTATATAATATATGTATAAGCGTGCGTCAAAGCGTGGGGGAAGAGTGACCCATAGGAGGTGTCCTTCGCCCTGCACCGTCCGCGATTCATAGATGCAATTCAGAATATCATGGCACGGGATCGAACCCACGACCTCGAGCCGCCTCGACTTATTGATAGCTGGGCGAGCGCCTATTAAGGCGCTCGCCCAGCCGCTAGCGTGGCCTAGGGTATTAACCCTAGGCCACGCTGGCTCCCCGAGTAGTAGTTATATGACTTTATGACATAACTCCTCCACAATACTGCAGCGTAATGACACCATACACGATCAGGTTAACCTGTCAGGGGACCTCAAAACGTGTAAATCCATCAAAATCTCAAAATCGAATATCCCGCCATCGCGATACTTTCTCTTTATATTAGAGAGAAAAAATGGAATTAATCAACATCGAGTTTAGAATACCTAAAAAAATTAATGTAGTTGAAAAAAAAAAACAATACGTAGGACCAAAGCTGAGATAAATTTTGAATATTTAAGACATATCAGTGTTCCAAACGTATAAATTATTTATAAGGCTAGAATATTTCTATTCTTTTGAAAACAAAGAAGACCTCGATTCACATGATATTTCCATAAATGTCCTGGAATAAATAAGACATGTATTAAAGTTGAGCTGGTCTGGAGGAGTTGGAAATGATGCGGTCTATATTTAAAGCCTCAAAAGTAATTGAGGTCGGTCTTTGAGACCCGAAAGCTGTTATAAGGACCGCCGCAGTATTAAGCAGGCTAAAGATCATTGTCTTGCCGTTCCCTTCTAACCCTTCTGCAAAGTTTTGCCAACCAAAATTTAACAAAAAAGAAAAAGAACCGAGTGAAAATTCAAACCTCGTTGGAATTGAACCCCAGAGTCAGTTTTATTTGTAAATCATTTTCTAAAAAAAAAAGTTTTTCATTGTTCATCAGACAGGTTTTATCGAATTATATTTCTATTTATCTTGCTTCCGAACTTATAGAAGGTAACAGAAGCATTGTGACCACTCTGAAGCACAAAAGTGTTTATGTCTCCGCATTCAAAAATCCATAGATAAAAAGTCAGTCTCAGATGTTAGGAAAAATGTTTAGTTTCGAGTTTGTTTGTTGGTCTGATTTTTACGAACAACTATATCTTAAAAACTAATCGTCCGATTTTAATGAAATTTGTATTGTAGGTCATAATTTAGCCTAGTGTTAGTCCCATATTATTTTCAAACTTCTTCTCCTTGCTTAGTATATGTCCATTGATTTGTCTTCTGCATGCGCAAAAATGTTTGTTACCCAGCACACTAAAAGTATTGGAAGCATTGAGATTCTTATGAAGTACGAAATTTTTGTGTCTCCAATACTAGGATTCGAAAATCCTTAGACAGAAGGGCTTTTCAGATACCAGGGAACGTTTTTGGCCACATATCCGTCTGTCGGTCTGTCATTCAACTGTTTTGCACACCACCATATCTTTTAAAACTTTCACCCGATAAATGAAATTTGAAGGGTATGTCTTTAATCCAATGCGGGTCTCGTATAAATATCGACCTTAACCTTGCTTGTCCGCAATAAATTTAGATTTGATATTGATATCAAATATGTATAATGTATATATATATATATATATATATATATATATATATATATATATATATATATATATATATATATATATATATATATATATATATATATATATATATATATTTATATATGTGTGTGTGTGTGTAATGAAGAGTGCTTGTTCACACAAGGGAATTCAAAATATTAAATAAAAATATAATATGATCCTTACATGATGCATGATGTCGAAATGATTGACAAGCAAACAATATATTTTTTATAAAAGGTTAGAATTCTCAAAAGGTTAGAATTATTATAAGATAAAATAGACTGCCAATTAGTGTGGCACATAGCTTCCTCGCATCCTATCACGTACTTTATTGTTATATTA
Source organism: Gerris lacustris (assembly GCA_951217055.1). NCBI lineage: Eukaryota > Metazoa > Arthropoda > Insecta > Hemiptera > Gerridae > Gerris > Gerris lacustris. The sequence continues at coordinate 64,011,596 of OX578280.1, read as the reverse complement.
ACATTAAAATTATAGTTATATTACTTTATTGTTATATTGTTTAAAAACTATTAATAGTTTTAGCGATCTTTAACACTTCATAGCGGTGTCGCTGTTGGTTTTACTAAAAAATAGTATTTGAAAAGAATGTTTGTCTCATTGCATAGATGAAGTTAGATTTTTTTTCCGACCTAAAATTCCAATTTTAAATTTGAAGTTCACGTTTACGCGAGCGTTGCTCGTGAACGCTTGGACGGATAACGTTGTCCAACGAACTCGTCCTGGGCATTGGTAAAATGAAAATGTCTACCAAATTTCATCAAAATCGGTCGACATTTACTCAAGTTATCGTCGCACGTTTCATTATTCGCGGACACACAGACCGACAGACAGACAGACAGACAGACAGACAGACAGACAGACAGACAGACAGACAGACAGACACGAGACCAAAAATGTTCCCTGATGTCTGAAACGGATTTCTGTCTTGGAATTTTTAAAATCGGAGACCTAAAAGTTTTTCGTTCTCAAAAGTGAACACAATGCTTCCGTTACCTTCGGTAAGCTCGGAAGCAAAAATCGGGTACGGGGTACCTCGGATTTTTTCTTCACTTCAGAGGCCACTAAAGTGGCCTTTCCTGCAGCAATGCAGCAGGAGGAAGCAGCATTGGACGTGGTCAGTACTTGAACAGGTGAGCGTTTTGAACTAACTGATTTATTTATTATCTTTTTTTTAAAAAAATATATATACCTACATTATTTTTAATTATTTTATTTCATTAAGTTTCAACTCTCTAGGTTAAATACCATGGGCGCTACGATGATAACACACATACACACATACATACGTCATGCTGAAAACCACTCAGGAGGTCTTAAAAACACCTAAAACGGATAATTCCGTTGAAATCTCGAAAAAAAAAAATGTTGGTGAAAACAATACTTTTCCTACTATTAGTACCTAGTGAGGAAAAGTAAAAATATAATTTTATAAATTCAAAAAAAAAATAAAATAAAAAGGATTTAAACTTTTTATGAGCAAGCAATAGAGAAAATTTCACAAAGTTCAAAAACACTGCCGTCATAAAAAATATTGAAGCGAATGATTAAGCTCGGTTTACTAAAAATGGTGATTTCCAAAAAACAAATAACAATTTGGCAGGATCAAGCAACGCAAAACACACCCACTCCTCTAAATCTCCTATAATTAAAAAGTTTGAAGGAAATGCAAAAGAGAGTAAGTTTAGGAGAAGGAAAAGATTGAGTGAGAATAAGGGAGATGGATATGAACCCCAGTTCAATTCCAAAAGCAAGGGATTCTGACGCAGAGGATCAACTCCTATGGATTGGCATAATATAAGGCTTGAACTTGGATAAAAGTGATAAGATAGGGAATCATAAAATACCCTCCTACAACGTATACCTTGCACTACCTACCTTGTACGTTGGAGAATCGTACGTACAAGAGGAAGTAAACAAATATAAAAACATAATTTTGATTAGGGAAAACATGGATCAAAAATATAAACATCATTTATAAAATCTGTCTGAGGCAACTCAGACTAAATTTTAAGATATATTTATTTAATCAAAATCGTTGGACTCAAGGAACCTTAAACCGTGCAAGTCCATCAAAATCTAATTTTTACGCCACCACAATACTTTCTCTTTATACAAAAAAGTAACAATCTAGACTAAACTAACAATAATTAAATTTTTAATATTATATACATATCCAGTTACATTTCTAGTTAAAGCTTATACAGTATCAATAAATAAAATAGTTGTAATGTTTAAGTACAAACTTATACTATTTGACGTTAAAGCATGAATTGATGGAGCCATGTAAAGATTTACCCGTTAAAAACGATACCGACCCAAAGTTTTCCTCTCTGCATCTTCACCTGTCCCTACCCTTCTCATCAGGACGTTGAATGATGGAGCCATGTAAAGATTTACCCGTTAAGAACGATACCGACCCAAAGTTTTCATCTCTGCATCTTCACCTGTCCCTACCCTTCTCATCAGGACGTTGAATGATGGAGCCATGTAAAGATTTACCCGTTAAGAACGATACCGACCCAAAGTTTTCCTCTCTGCATCTTCACCTGTCCCTACCCTTCTCATCAGGACGTTGAGTGATGGAGCCATGTAAAGATTTACCCGTTAAGAACGATACCGACCCAAAGTTTTCCTCTCTGCATCTTCACCTGTCCCTACCCTTCTCATCAGGACGTTGAATGATGGAGCCATGTAAAGATTTACCCGTTAAGAACGATACCGACCCAAAGTTTTCCTCTCTGCATCTTCACCTGTCCCTACCCTTCTCATCAGGACGTTGAGTGATGGAGCCATGTAAAGATTTACCCGTTAAGAACGATACCGACCCAAAGTTTTCCTCTCTGCATCTTCACCTGTCCCTACCCTTCTCATCAGGACGTTGAATGATGGAGCCATGTAAAGATTTACCCGTTAAGAACGATACCGACTCAAAGTTTTCCTCTCTGCATCTTCACCTGTCCCTACCCTTCTCATCAGGACGTTGAATGATGGAGCCATGTAAAGATTTACCCGTTAAGAACGATACCGACCCAAAGTTTTCCTCTCTGCATCTTCACCTGTCCCTACCCTTCTCATCAGGACGTTGAGTGATGGAGCCATGTAAAGATTTACCCGTTAAGAACGATACCGACCCAAAGTTTTCCTCTCTGCATCTTCACCTGTCTCTATCCTTCTCATCAGGACGTTGAGTGATGGAGCCATGTAAAGATTTACCCGTTAAGAACGATACCGACCCAAAGTTTTCCTCTCTGCATCTTCACCTGTCCCTATCCTTCTCATCAGTACGTTGAATGATGGAGCCATGTAAAGATTTACCCGTTAAGAACGATACCGACCCAAAGTTTTCCTCTCTGCATCTTCACCTGTCCCTATCCTTCTCATCAGGACGTTGAATGATGGAGCCATGTAAAGATTTACCCGTTAAGAACGATACCGACCCAAAGTTTTCCTCTCTGCATCTTCACCTGTCCCTACCCTTCTCATCAGGACGTTGAGTGATGGAGCCATGTAAAGATTTACCCGTTAAGAACGATACCGACCCAAAGTTTTCCTCTCTGCATCTTCACCTGTCTCTATCCTTCTCATCAGGACGTTGAGTGATGGAGCCATGTAAAGATTTACCCGTTAAGAACGATACCGACCCAAAGTTTTCCTCTCTGCATCTTCACCTGTCCCTATCCTTCTCATCAGGACGTTGAATGATGGAGCCATGTAAAGATTTACCCGTTAAGAACGATACCGACCCAAAGTTTTCCTCTCTGCATCTTCACCTGTCCCTATCCTTCTCATCAGTACGTTGAATGATGGAGCCATGTAAAGATTTACCCGTTAAGAACGATACCAACCCAAAGTTTTCCTCTCTGCATCTTCACCTGTCCCTATCCTTCTCATCAGGACGTTGAATGATGGAGCCATGTAAAGATTTACCCGTTAAGAACGATACCGACCCAAAGTTTTCCTCTCTGCATCTTCACCTGTCCCTACCCTTCTCATCAGGACGTTGAATGATGGAGCCATGTAAAGATTTACCCGTTAAGAACGATACCGACTCAAAGTTTTCCTCTCTGCATCTTCACCTGTCCCTACCCTTCTCATCAGGACGTTGAATGATGGAGCCATGTAAAGATTTACCCGTTAAGAACGATACCGACCCAAAGTTTTCCTCTCTGCATCTTCACCTGTCCCTACCCTTCTCATCAGGACGTTGAATGATGGAGCCATGTAAAGATTTACCCGTTAAGAACGATACCGACCCAAAGTTTTCCTCTCTGCATCTTCACCTGTCCCTACCCTTCTCATCAGGACGTTGAGTGATGGAGCCATGTAAAGATTTACCCGTTAAGAACGATACCGACCCAAAGTTTTCCTCTCTGCATCTTCACCTGTCTCTATCCTTCTCATCAGGACGTTGAGTGATGGAGCCATGTAAAGATTTACCCGTTAAGAACGATACCGACCCAAAGTTTTCCTCTCTGCATCTTCACCTGTCCCTATCCTTCTCATCAGTACGTTGAATGATGGAGCCATGTAAAGATTTACCCGTTAAGAACGATACCGACCCAAAGTTTTCCTCTCTGCATCTTCACCTGTCCCTATCCTTCTCATCAGGACGTTGAATGATGGAGCCATGTAAAGATTTACCCGTTAAGAACGATACCGACCCAAAGTTTTCCTCTCTGCATCTTCACCTGTCCCTACCCTTCTCATCAGGACGTTGAGTGATGGAGCCATGTAAAGATTTACCCGTTAAGAACGATACCGACCCAAAGTTTTCCTCTCTGCATCTTCACCTGTCTCTATCCTTCTCATCAGGACGTTGAGTGATGGAGCCATGTAAAGATTTACCCGTTAAGAACGATACCGACCCAAAGTTTTCCTCTCTGCATCTTCACCTGTCCCTATCCTTCTCATCAGGACGTTGAATGATGGAGCCATGTAAAGATTTACCCGTTAAGAACGATACCGACCCAAAGTTTTCCTCTCTGCATCTTCACCTGTCCCTATCCTTCTCATCAGTACGTTGAATGATGGAGCCATGTAAAGATTTACCCGTTAAGAACGATACCGACCCAAAGTTTTCCTCTCTGCATCTTCACCTGTCCCTACCCTTCTCATCAGGACGTTGAGTGATGGAGCCATGTAAAGATTTACCCGTTAAGAACGATACCGACCCTCAGGTTTCTCTTCTGCATCTTCTCCTATTCCTATCCTTCTCATCAGGACGTGGAATGATGGAGCCATGTAAAGATTTACCCCTTAGTTACAATACAGTCCCAAAGGTTTCCTCTTAACATCTTATACTTTATTCTTCTCCTATTCAATTTGTTTTTATAAATAGACTAATTAATAATCCATCTAAAATAATGTCACTAATACAATGCGCATGTCATAAATTATCTAACAAGGAAGATGGGATGCAAAAAATGAACTGTCACTACATAGATGTTTTCAAAGCATAATCCATTTCTATGACACAGCTCCATTTGTCTTATTCATATGGCTCTACTGCTAAATAAACAGGGAATTAATTATTAAAGACATGACAAATTAACCGTGTTAAGTATAAAAAGTAGGATTTTCAGAGTGATGAAAGAGATTTACATATTTTAAGGTACCCCGAGTCAGATGTAGAATGAAACTCCTAAGGGCAATATTTATCAGTTAATTGCAAAAACAATGTATATTAAAAAATATAAACGTGAAGCTGCCTTATGTCAATAGAAGTGGGTTTATGTAACTAATTGAGGACGGATTGATAAGATTAAATCAATTATACCCTTATGTTGCTTATACTGAGAGATAATGCCTTGTTAACATTAAATTCATATCGACATAATATCATTTATATTTTAAAGGTCCGACATTTATAAGTAGAAATAACAATTTAATTTGATACAAGAATTGTCTCAAAGCATTTAAGCTCTAATGGCTATGTCTATACCATTATACAAGAAAGTAAGTTATCTAGATTGCTTCATGGTTTATAAGTCTTCACCAACAAATATTAGATTAGTTGATTCTCTTAGCATTTCTCTTTCCCTCTGGGTAACTCTGTTTATTCATCAAGTATGAAAGGTTTGAGCCTGACCTTTACACACTATTCAACCTACTTGTTAAGGTTCTCGGTCTATATCACAGCTACCTCAAACTCTAGCTTCATCCCTTAACCCTCATATACATTAAAATATATACTTGTTTATAATTAATCTTAAGGTCTGTTTAACGTTTGTCACAGCTACTCTTAGCTAACTCATGGTTTGTTTTGGTAGATATGTTGGTTCGTAAAAATTGAGCGACAGACCGTCTTGGAGTTTTTGAAATCGGAGACATACATTTTTTTCGATTTTCGTCACATTCGGTAAGCTCGGAAGCAAAGGGACCATGTATATATAGAGTTTGAGTTAGCTATGAGTAGCTGTGATTTAGACAAAGCTAAAAATATATTATTTGATCAAATCATTTAAGCAAATTGAAGGACGATATTCGAGTCCCGGAGCATGTTTATTTTTTATTTTTCGATTCATCCTTAATTAGTATATTAATGATTCATAAAATAAGTTTATTGTTCGAGCTTACCAAAGAAAAAAAATTATGAATTGACTGTAAAATAGTCTGCCAATTAGTGTGGCACATAGCTTCCTCGCGTCCTATTGCGTATCCTTCAATATATTATGCTTTTACAACACATTATTGTCAAACTTATTTAATTTCCCCCCAATTTTTAAATTAATACGTCAAAATTGTTTTGATTTTTAAGGTCCGTAGTCAAAACCAAGGACCCTCATATTTTCCTGCGTGTGTCTGTCCGTCAGTCCTCTCGCGTGCTCTCACGGCTACACCTTTCGTCCGATCACTTTGAAATTTGGCATTTATGTGTCTTGTACCTGCCCACATTTTTTAAAAATATAGCGACTTAAAAAAAAATATTTTTCTAAAAAATTAGGGTAAAAAAACTTAAGGGTTAAAATTTTTTTATTTTTTTTTCGACACCGTGAGGGGTATCATATTATGAAAGGGTACGTCGAGCTGATTACAAAAATACATGTATAATTCTTTGGTTCTAACTTTGATAGGGCGAGCGTAGGCGAGTTTGAAGCGGGCTTGAAAAGTGCCCCCCCCCCCCCCCTCTTCCCCCCTCTATCTCGCTTATGTGAAGTGCAAAAAATCTGAAAAAATTCCTGAACATTCTTCGACCAAAAGTAAAGATACCACTTTTTGGAAATTTCGAAAAAAATATTATTTTATTTTTTATTGACAAAATAGTTTTTTTTATAATTATGGTCTTTTCGGTGTATTTACATGGTCATAGTCCGGTTCAGTGGCAAAAAAATACTTTACCAGAGTGTTTTTAGAGAATATCAGACCCTTAGAATGGTTCAAAGTAAGCTTTTTAGCATTTTAAAAAAACACTGTTTATACACTTTACAGTTAAACACTATATAGGGTCTAGGGTGGCCTGCGGACCCTCGCTGTGTGCTGACTAGCACACACTTGACCTGTTTATTTAAATTGAAAGAGCGAATAAAATTAATCCGGGGCTATCTGCGGGCTACTTTTGACAAACCATCCAAATTTAATAAAAATTAGAGAAGTACTTTTGAAGATATGGGTGTAAATAATTGTATGTTTGTGCGCATGTCAAAGAGAAACAAAAATGGATGCAGAAGGCTGAAACTTATATGAGACCAAAATGGTGAAATATCCAAATTTAGTAGTTTTTAAGATATGTTGGTTCTCAAAAACAAATTTCTGTCTAGGAATTTTTGAAATTTAGATGAAATGTGGAATGCATGTTCAGAATAATCATACGCCGAGGTGAAATGGAGAAATTAATTTTAGCTCAACATTTGTAGGCACTTCCCTCTCAAAGATTAAAAAAAATTCTCGAGAACGCTTCCAATGATTTTAATTAAAATATTCTAACATACTCTGCATTTAAATTCAAATCTAAATATATAAGTAGTTTTCCCGGGAATTTTCTAGTTTCTGGGATAATGATATAAATATATTTAATTACAAAGGGCGTTGGGCCGTGTTTAATCCCTTGCCGGGGAGAAATTATTTTTATAATACATTCAGATATAAAGTAGGGGAGACCAGGGCTGGTTGTTACACTTTTCTTTATTTATTTTTATTTGGCCAAGCCATAAGTTTTCTGTAAGTAATTTAACGGTAGTTCTAGTTACTGATTTAAGATTTAAATCCCTAAAAGTAAAAAAATTAGGTTCTATAAAATATGTTCTGCAGTCTTCATTTGTGTAGCTTAAGTAAATGTAGCTTTAATGTAGCTTTAGTAAATATTAGAATGTAAACAATGTTTATTAAGCGTAATTATCACGGTTTATTAGATGTTTTAAACTTATGTGGGTAGACGCTTTACTCGATTGCGTCCAAAATGGCAGCATGGAGTTGTTACACTATATCGACTTGCCCCATTACTTTTTATCTGTAATAACCAATCCTAGGAATGTAAATTATTATTAAATAAACTGTTTCAACCGAGATATTGTTCAACTGTTACTTATAATAAATAAAAGCTATAAGAAAAAAATCATTTTTAATTTCAAACGGAAATCATTTTCTTATTTAGAGTAGTATTTAACCATTTTCTTATTTATGAGTAGTATTTCACCATTTTCTTATTTATGAGTAGTATAAAATTAATTATAAGTAAATTATAGCAAACTGTTTAAAATTCACTTATTAGCTATACTTTTTTCTCTCTTTTATTTTATTATTAGGAATGAGCCTCAAGCTTTTTACGAGCATGTCGAGGTTCAGTGCTTAAATATGATTAAATTTTAAAAATATTTTGCTTTTCGGTTTTGACGAATTTTAAGATAGTCATTATTTATCCTTTTTTTTTTTCAATTTTACTTACCTATTTTTCTCATTAAGTATCTAAATATAAAACAAATTGTTGAACTTGATGTTGTTTAATTTTTCTAACCCAAGCAACCTAATGTAAATGAAGTTCTTGAAATCATATTACCTGAATCTAAAATGCATAAAAAGGTATTCGAATAAGGTACTTGATAAATTCAAGACATTTGGAGCGTCCATAAATAATTTCTAACTACTCTCAATACGTTAGTTCCTTTACCAATATAACTGTAACAACTTACCCCAACTAAACTAACTAAAGAGTAAAAAATTTACTCTTCAAAACGACCACATATAGCTTCTGTTACTTTCGGTAATGGAAAAGGAAGTAGAAGTAATATTTTATAATAATATACAAGTTATAATACAATAATTACTTTTTAAAATAAAAGAATGGGTTTAAAATCAATTTTTTTTTTTTAAAAAATAAAAAAACAAAAACTAGAAGAGTTTTTACAGGTAGACGGTTTCATACAGGTTTTAAAGCGGCTACGCAAAAAAGTTGGGTTTGAACAAACTTTTTTCGTATCCGCTGCAAGAAGGTCCGCTGTAAATGGATCCGTACGCGCCGAGATCCACTAGCTGTGAACCTACACCTTAACACAGTCATATGGAGTCATATGATAAGGTTACAGAGCTTTATTGTTCCACATAGGAATTACCAGACTTGGGAGGGATTTAGTGACGTCATAATACTATCAGTCAACACCACCTGACAGATTCAGTAGGTTGATATAGCTTTTACTTTGTTGAGAGTGTTTCATGCTTTCTGTCCCTTGAGTCTACTATAAATACTTGGAGTATCAGATCACTCTTGACTGATTCTCAAGGGTCTAGTCTCTTTTCTTGGAGATTCTTTTCTGCCTCGGGAGAGGCTCTAAGGCTTTTCTCCTTTTCTTGTCCAAACCTGTAAGCGTTTCCTCTCATTTACTCCTTGGCAAGGTTTACTTGTCTACTTCCATACAAATTCCTCTTTTCTAGACCTTTTTCCCCCTTTTCTTACGAAACCTTAGTCTCCAGGTCAAAGATTCTTCTCTCCCACGGCAGCTAAGCTCTAATACACTAGATGACATATTGTACTTCACCATATCATCCTTTCAACACTTCACATAAAGAACTCAAGAAATAATATTATATTTTTAAAAAAACTCTGTGTGAAACTCTCACGCATTAGAAGTGAAACTTAAGTTCTACAAACATTTGATTTTATGCATTGCTCTCTTTGCATTTGTTGTCTCGCAGGATTAAGAAATGGTTATGTGGAATTTAATTGAAAAATAAAATATTTTCATAACATTTTAGCGAATAATGAAGAAAAAATATGAAAACAACATTTATATATTATATTATTATAATATAAAATTAAGCTGGTACTTTTTCACTTTAGTGGTACCCATGGTAACCCCCTATATCCCTTTGTGTTAATAGTTGTTTAGACAAAGGAACATACTATACAGAGTAGCATATATTTCTTAGTCTAAATTACTATTAAGACGAAGGGATATTTATTCCAATGTACCTTGGGACAAAGGAATATCACACTTGTGTATATAATTGTGATCATATCCCTTAGTCTAATCAACTATTAAGATAAAGGAATATTAATAAATATAAAACTAATCCAGGATCTCAATGTCTTGGGGAGACAAACACACAAACCTTTGAGACTTTTGTAGGGCAGACTATTGCTCAGAACCAAGGGGGGTGCTAAAGTAAAAAAATGCCAACATTTTTTTTTAAAGAATAATAATAAAAAATCAGTTATTTTAAAAAGGTCACCCATCCAAGTACTGACCACGCTGAATGCTGCTTTTTTAAGAGGCCACTTTAGTGGCCTCCAAAGTGAGGAAAAGTTCCGAGGTACCCCGTACCCGATTTATTTATTTTTTATTTAATTGATAAAATAAATGGACTTCACGAATACTCAAGGGGAATTGGAAGATAGATTTAATTCCTAATTATCTTGAAGTATACGGGTTTAAAGTCAAGAATGTATGTTGCTATAAAAAAATAAAAAAATAAGTAAATTACAAGAACAACCTACTACTACATTGTACTGTTCCCACGTACTAAACTATTTATATAATACACTTAACTTCTTATCTAATATATTATAATAAACTTTGTAGCAACCTTCTTACTTATCTTTGCTCAAATTAATTAATTGGCTAAATCTCACTTCTAGGCATTTCTAGAGTTGGCTAAAGATATTTAATGGTTTCGTATTGTACTATCAATTCCATCTTTCAGTAGAAACTTTACTAATTGTTTCAAGACAAATTTATTGGTTGCTATTTCTAGCCAAGCCCTAGCTAAATAAAACAAAACAACCCAATTGAAGATCGATACCACTCATTATCAGAACACAGCCTGTCTTTCCTTTTAGTGACGCTTAAATTGTTCTTTATTGGTTACTTACATTCGAGATCATTTAAAAAGGGTGGAATTTCTTTGAGTTTCGAGCAGTTTTTGTCTTAACAGAAGAACAGCAATTTCTTATCAATTCTTTCAATATTTTATTGGTTTAATAGAGTGTGTGACCTGAATTATTGGAGTAATTTTACTAAAAGTTTGCAAACTTATTCAGTAGAGTTATACCTTGACATGGTATAAAGAAGATAGTTTTAGACAATAAGTTTTAACACCTCTAAACGTGTATAAACAATTTTATGGCAACTTTTTAAAGAATATACAATTTAAAACATGATAGATAAACTGTTGTATGAGCTTTCATATATCTTTAACGACTATTATTTTTTTCATTTCAAGTATGTAATTTGTTTTATCTACGATTAATACGAAATATAAACATTGTATCTCTGTTTAGATGCGTAGAAAGTGATTCTTTACGTACTTATATTCATTGCGCATGCGCGTCTTATAGTTCTGAAGAATTCCTCTTCTTTACCACCCTAGTGCGGTAAAGAAGAGGAATTCATCAGCTTTACGCACGATTAGCGAGTTTGTTTACATTTAACAAAACTAATTTGCTGTTCTTTTATTAAAGTAACTGTTAATATCGAGTTTTTAGTGAAAAACAATGAGTGATTTAAGTGATTATGACAAAAATGTGGAGAATAATACTCTTCCAGAAATAATTAATACGGCAAAAAATACAACTCAAGAATTAATGCCATCTTTATCAAGAGAGATACGAACTTACATACAGCAAGTTTATTTTTTTCTGTACATATTATTTAAATCTAACAATCGTAGATAAAGTACGGTACGCAACTCGTGCGAAAACGGCATTTTGCATAGCTCGTGTGGTTTTACTACCCTCGCTGTCGCTCAGGTGCAAACTCCACACTCGCATGCAAAATGCTACTTTCCGCACTCGACGCGTAATGTACTATTGTGTCAGCCTGTAGATTTGTCAAATAGCTTATGTTTATGTCGCAGGGTTATGCTTATTTAGTTATTTGATAAAATTACAAAGGGTCAAAACTCGTTAGATGTCTAAATATGTTATTGATTTGATAACATTTCTGAGGCAGAACATGCGAAAAAGAAGACAGTATACAAATACATCACAACAAGTAATTAATAATTCTAATCTTAACATCTATCTATTTAAGTATCATGAAAATATTAACAGAGTTGAAAAATAAAATTAAAGAAATGATCATTCTAATGTATTGTCGCATTCTTCAGCAAATTTATATTCTACTCGTATTTATGAATTTTTTTAAGCCTTTTAAACTTGCTCAAGGGGAATATTGGCAGTGGTCTGTTTAATTCTTTCCTTTAACTCTTCCAAACTATTATCCACTTGTTTCTTATCACACTTGTTTATTATAGAAAATCCAAAGAGAACTATTTGTTGTAGTTTTAATTTTAGAAAACAAACTAAAATTTAATATTTTAGAAAAAAAACTAAAATTTAATATTTTAGAAAACAAACTAAAATTTAATATTTTAGAAAACAAACTAAAATTTAATATTTCATTAAATTAACTAAAATTTAATAATTCTTAAAATAAATTAATATTTTATATTTATACGTTTTTATCAATTCTGAAACACTTTTCTAAATAATATTTTTCGATACCATCAAAAATAAGGGTAGTTTACTCTTGGTCATATTTTAAAGTTTTCAAAAAACAGAACACCCTGTACACAAAATCAAGAAAATTTTATCTTTTTTAGAGGTTTAAGAACAAGCAGGAGTTTTTGTAAATTATAAAATCAATTATAAACTAAAGTAAATTATAAACTTTTTTAGAAAACCCAAAATAAGAAAATTTTTCCTCTCGGATACTTTATCTTGGGTTCACATTGTATATAACAACGAAGACACAGGACAATAAGGATCGTTCATGAGAAAATTTGTCTGAGTTGGAAACTTGGATTTTGCTCGGCAAACTAACCATTTCTATTAACTATACTATCTCAAAGTGTATTTCATCATTTACAAACTTATATGAAGCTTGATTTAAATTTAAAGTCAAAAAATGTTGAGAAGATGTTCTAAAAGGTGTGAAGTTCGAAGGTGGTGGGATGGACTGAAATCGATAAGTCTTATCAAATTATATAGACGGAGTTGAGGATGGGAATGGAGGATTGGGTAGCAGGGTAGTCTATTCTGGAACTCTCCCAGACGCCCTAACAAGCAATAAGCCTGCATGCATAATCTAAACCTACAATCTTAGATTAATTCCACATCTCCGGTCAACTAGACTCCCAAACCTTGCCTACTTCGTGCTACCACCGTATTCATAATTCATCTTAATGATAACAAACACTGCTCCACTATTCCCACTATAAACTAACCACTTTAATGATATCATCATTACCGTATAACTTTAAATATGAGCTTCCATAAGGCCTAAATCTCGCTTTATAATTTTTATAATTTTTAAAACTTGATAAATTGCTAACATTTTCAAATACGCAGCTTATTAAATACATCTTTAGGAACGTAACTCATAACATGAAATAAAAAAAAGAAAATATTTCGATATTCGACCGAAGAAGAAATAGCCAATTGGTGTGGCCCATAGCTTCCTCACATCCTATACACGTACTTTAGAGATTTTATGCTTTTACAAGCCATTATTGTCTAGTTTGTTTAATTGTTTCCTCCGTTTTTATAATCTGTCAATATTGTTTTTTTCTTTTTTTGTAGACAAAATTGATTTTTACATGAATTAAAGTATCAATTTAGCAAAAGTTAAAGAGCTCAGACAGTTAAAATTAATCTAGGGCAATCTGTGGGCTGCGGGTTACTTTCGATTAACTATAAGTTTTATAACAAATCAAATAAGTACTTTTAAAGGTATAGGTGTCAATAAAAAATGTTTGTGCGCATGTAGAAGAGAAACAAATAGACGCAGAAGGTTACGTGGGACCTACAATGGGCTAATTATGACCTACCATCCAAATGTCATTAAAATCGGACGTGTCGTTTTTAAGATATGTTGGTTCGCAAAAATTGAGCAATCGAGTTCCCTGATGTCTGAAACGGATTTCTGTCTTGGAATTTTTGAAATCTGAGACCTTAACATTTTTCGTTCTTCAGCACGATCACATTGCTTCCGTTACCTTCGGTAAGCTCGGAAGCAAAAATGTCTCCAAGAAACTAGCATCATAAAAATTAATAATTAAACTGTTGCCTGATTAAATTACTTCATTTCCAGGATATTTTACTCAGCTTATAAAATAAATCCTTTAAATCGTACCTCAGGACATGAAATAAAAGAAGAAAATTTTTCGATATCCAACTGAAGAAGAAAATAGACTGCCAATTGGAGTGGCACATAGCTTCCTCGCATCCTATTGCGTACTTTATCGATTTTATGCATTTACTAGCCATTATTGTCTAATTTGTTTGTTTCCCGGTTTTTTTTTTTTAATTTGTCAATTTTTTTACATAAATTAAAGTATCAATTAGCAAACTTTAAAGAGAACAGACGTTTCAAATTAATCCGGGACTATATGCGGGTTACTTTTCGATAAACTATAAAAGTTGCATACAAATCAGATAAGTACTTATGAAGCTATTAGTGCAAATAAATGTATGTTTGTGCGCATCTGGAAGAGAAACAAATGAGCGCAGAAGGTTTATAATTTATAAACTACCCTCCAAATTTCATTAAAATTGGACGTATTGTTTTTAAGATATGTTGGTTCGAAACAATAGAGCGACAGACATACCAACAGGAAAATGTCTGCAAGAAACAACCATCGTAAAAATAAATAATAATAAACTGTTGCACGATTTAATTACTTTATTTCCAGGACATTTTACTCAGCTTAATATAAGTTTAAGTTTCTTATCAGAGCACACATATTATAAAAGTATGTGCTTTCAAAGTGCACAAATAGTTCCCAGGCAATTTAACAAATCTGTTAAAAATTGAAAAAATGTTAAACCTAACCAGCACCTGTAGCCACCTAACCAGTTATGTTAAATGCCTTATCATAAAATGCATAATCGGTGCAACCATTTAAAATTTTGTTTTCGCGATAACTTTTAAACCATAATTCATTTTCTTTATACATTTCTGTAGTCATATATATTCAGGATAAGGTAGGCAAAGAGAACAACATTTATATCTGAGAAAGGATGTGAGAGATTTGTGCAAAATATATTTCTTAAATATATTTGGGACATCTGTGCAAAATATATTTCTTTAAGGATGTGGGAGAATAGAGACTGAGTTGCCTCAGGCCAAGGTCTTATTTATTTAACCGAAAATACACGTGATGAATCGTTTTTTACACATACTAGCGGGTTCTATACGTAACGGCGGTGACCAAATTTTTGTGAATGTACGTTCTGACGTTTCACCTCCCATGATAGAGGCGTATTCAGGGGTACACATAAATATATACATAAATAGTAACAACGTGAACTAAAAGTATTGGCCGTGAGCTTATGTTCTTGCCCGGGGTTTGCGACAACATCAGTTACTTATTGCGTCAGATAGTACGTAGTTACAACCATTGATCAGACCTGAAGATGCCGTTTAGCAAACAATGCAAAAGGTAGGAACATACATCAGGTATACCGCACTATAGTGCGGTCACCACGGGAAAACCTTATCTCCATTTTTACATTACTGCGTAAGCCTAAGCATACATTTATAAACACATTAATTTATCATGAACTTTGGTTAATAATTTAAATCATGGAAGAACCACTTCCATACTGACAGAGGCTGGTTTAATTAGCTTGCGTATAAGGACAATATACCTCAGAGAGGAAGCTGGAAAGTAAACTTAACCTCTTTATTGCAAAACCTCAAACATAAATACATATTTGATACGCTAAACTCTAGCTCATAAACTCTCTAATAAAACCCTAACCCCCAGCGAGGTCTATAATAGTCTATATCAAACCAAGTATCAAATAATAAAAGTAAATATAATATACTGCTTTAATACTCTTCGAATTGCAAAGGTTTTCGAAATCTAATTAAAGACCCTAGCTAGAAGTACGATTACTGATAATAATATTTAATAAATATTTATCAGGGCTATAAAGTTCGAATGACACTCATCCAGTTCAAAATGTATAGCCTCATCCAACTGCCAAATTTGATGTTTAAAATAATTTCTATGGAGTAAAAACAAAATTAAACGTTTCTAAAACCGTGGTTTCGTGCATTTTCCAAATCCCGACTGAGTTTCAAAATTCTTTTTAATCATTAATAAAAAAAAATGTTGAATGGGTTGAGTTGCAAAGATATTTATTTGAAAATCCGTTTTTTGGTTTTCCGGTGAAGTCCGACGTTTCGCTCCCACTACAGGAAGCATCTTCAGGGCTGTGGTGTATCGTGATGTTGACGAAGCAAACACAAGATATACAGACGACTGGAGAGAAGAACGGTATATTTGATAATACTATTTTTATATACTGTTTTCCTAGACCGTAGATTGTACCTGGATTTTCCGGGAGTTCCTTTACTCGGGGTAATTCTTTGTCGGGATGTGCAATCACGCAGGTGCTGCCTTTGTCGGTGTTTCTCTGTAGAGATTATGCAATCAGGCAGGTGCTGCCTTCGTCGGTGTTCCTTTGTCGAGCGGGTGATGTAATAAGTCGGGAAGTGACCGCGGCGCCGCTTCTTGCTTTCTGCTTCGCACAAATGCTAACCAGAGGTTTCCAGGTCAGGGAGAGAGTGAAACCATCCTCTCTGTTGAAGTTCTCCGGTTGTTTTTCTATCTCAATAGCCTCCCTTACCACCCTGCTGTGATATCTGTTGTCTGAAGCGAGTTCTCGTATGTCCTCTCCCTCAGACGAGGGGGAGGACATACCCCCACATATAATTGGTCAAACTTTATGAGAAGGCCGGTTTTCTTCAGAATGCTGAGCTATAGCTGATCTGTGTTCGTTGTTTTTCACTGCTCTTATGTGTTTTTTTGTGCTTGTTTTTCACTGCTCTAAGGCGGGTTGAGATCAATCTTCCGGTTTGCCCGATGTAGTTCTTGCCACAACTACAAGGGCTTTGGTATACACCGCAAGTTTTGAGATGAAGGTGGTCTGGCGTTTTGTCAATTTAGAGCCATAGTGAATTGGACATGCTTTTTATTGAGTAACGTGTAACAATTCTCAGCTAAAAACTCAGCTCGATCTGTAGACGTCGCCATGTCGCTGCAGCATCAACATTAAGGTGGTTTGGTGATGAAGTTTACACTTGTTGACAAAAAGTCTATTTAGAGGGAAATTCGACAGGTAATCGGCTGAATTGGCGGGGACGTCTGTGAATTTCAATGACCTTTACTGAATACCACGTCCACGGAGGTGAACTTATGATCAATGTCATTTTAACGGTTAAATCGAAAATCCTATAAATAATAAATTAATTTAAAAAATTGAATTTTGGCCAAATTTTGACTGACTTTTCATTTTATTAAAGAGCGTCCTTTTTGGATGACTCTATAGTACGTCCCTACTATACATCTCATATTTAATATGGTTTTTTGTTATTTTAGACGTTAATTGTTAATTATTATTTTTATATTAACTTAAAATTTCATTAAAACAAATGTTTTATCATTTTATACGGAGAATTTATTTTACACGGTTACAGAGAGATATATAATTTACTTTAAATTAAATATGATGTAAGATATAAAAAAAATAATAATAATTAAATAAACTAGAGGATAAATTAATAATAATAAATAAATCATAAGATAAAATAACAATAATCAAGAATGTAAATATAACTAAATCAAATATTAAATTAAAACCCTAAATAATATCTCACATTAGAAGATTTTCTTTTATTTTTTAATTAATTTATTACTATGGTTGTTTGTTAGTAAGTAAAATTGTATGATTAATGTAATATCAATGTAATTTATTATCTAAGATTAATGTTTATAATTTGGAATAATATTAAAATTATAGTAAATAATTACTATATTATTAAACTGGAGTTATATTATTATTGATAGAATAAAAATGCAGGCAACTCCAAACCCAAGTTAAGAGTGCCAAGGTGGCCAAAGGCCAATTTGAAAAATGTATAAAAAAAAAGTTTATATCACAAATTTTCTATATACAATATACAGGGTGCCTTGATAAAATGCCATAACGAAACTATATTTGAAAATTTTAAAGATGAACGTTTAAAAATGTCGTTTTTTAATATTTTTTGCGAATACCTCGAAAACGAAGCTGTTCCGGATATTTGCTGATCCATATTTATAGGAACTTTTTTGTTCAGCGTCAAATTTCTAAGATAACCCCGAAGTGTTGTAGTTACGTTCGGGGAAACCTTTTTTGCATTTGTACGAAACTTGATTGAGATCCTGTCCGAATAATTTCAAACCAAAGTAACCTTCAATCTACCATAATTCAAAAACTAGTCCCTTGATCTTAAACATTAATTATATCGCTCGAAAGCTTATAAAATGCAGAAGTTTATTCTGAATTCGCCACACTTCTAACATCCCTCAAATAAGGGGAGAAAGCTCGGGAATTTCGTGGTCCAAATATTTTTTTTTTAAATATAGCAGCACTAAAATGATGCTTAGACACTGAAAATTTGAAAATCAATGAGTGATCCTGAAAGTTTATTTTATTCTCTTTAAAATTGTCCCTTAGCCCAATTTCTCGATCTCATTAAGTTTTTGAGATATTATGCAATTTTTGGAACTTTTCGTGAAACACTCTGAAAAAATTAATTATCGATATTTCGAGAACTATAGAGAAATGGGCATATGCATTCTCGATATTTTTGTTGCATTTGAACCATTAAATCAATCAGTTTAGTGATGACATTATCGCGTTCCTCCTGTATGTAAAAATAAAGTTTTGTCTTGGAATTTTTGAAATAGGAGACATAAAATATGTTCGTTCTTTAGAACAATCACCAAACTTTTGTAAGCTCGGAAGCAATAAATCTGACAATAATAGGTTGTAAAAGTATAAATCATCAATGTATATGAAATAGGACTCGAGGAAGCTATGTACGACACTAATTAGTAGGTTTTTGTAGCGACTGAGAGCTTCATATTAATGTACCTTTCTGTACTTTTTAAAATTGTAATATTTTTCCCTACATTGTTTACTTTCATGTGAACATTACTTAAAGAGTGTCAAAGAAAGGGTAAAGGGGAAATATAAAATTAGACGCAATAAAAGAAGAAGAAAAAGGTAAAAGTGTAGAAGAGTGTGAAATTGAAAGTTATTGAGCCAAATAAAGGGAGGGAGTATAGCGGAGTTTATCTGCAAGGGAGAAACACTTTAGAAACGGAATCACCAGAATAGACTTTCTACCGCCTACACTACACACTCTCTGCAATGTCTAACGACATAAAAACTCACCAGTACCATCCTCCAATCCTATCCTACTTATTCCGTGTATTTTTATACTCGAAGATTCAGTTTTACAGTCGGATACTTTTGCAAACGATTCCAAATTAATCCGAGTATATAATATAATGCAATAACAGAAAAAGAATGAGGGTTTCTAAGATGACCTTGAAACTCTAAAAATAAATTGATCACATAGCAACTCAAATAAATTGCTATTTAAATTAGAATATCCCTCATCGTCATCACAAACCCCGTGTCATTCATTACATATATTATTGTATAAGCTCTTTGGCAGCCCTAGGCCCACCAAGAGCTCAAGGGTTTCTGTGGCGCAAAGGTTGTCGCGCCACGGAATTACTTAGAGGTTAGTAATTTAACTCATTAAAGTTATCTATATAATATGAAAAACTAAGAGTGACAGTCAATGACTGACTGATCACTAATTCTCCTACTTCCAATTGACATAGAGATTTGAAATTTGGTACATAGATAGAGTGTACTATAAATAGAAAAGTGCGGCCATTTTGATTTTTAAATATGGCCACCATATTGAATTATAGCCGCCATCTTGGATTTATTCACATTCTATTATCTCAGCTTCAAGTGGACCTAGAGATCTGAAATTTGGTACATTAGACATTAGACTTAGCTAAAAAGAAGACGTAGCTAAAAAAGAAAATTAAAGGTACTTTCACTTCAATATAATATAGCCGGCATATTGAATTATAACCGCCATCTTGAATTTAATAACACTATTATCTCAGCTTCTTGGGGACCTAGAGATCTGAAATTTGGTGCATAGACTTAGGGTAGCTAAAGAAGAAACTAAAGGTACTTTTACTTCAACATATGGCCGACTTATTGAATTATAACCACTATCATGGATTTAATAAAAACTATTATCTCAGCGGGTAATTAAATCGAATTATTATTTTAATATATATATATATATATATATATATATATATATATTATATATATTAATATTTTGATGCAAGTTTTTATATTCTAAACTGCTAAATAATCCCGCTGAGCAGAACGTAGAACTAAAGCCGGGCACTTCTGTTCTGCTATTGCAGTACTTTAATTGTTTTTTCAAGGAACTCATATGCCGTGGAGAGGGGAGTTACTTAACTAATGGAGTTCTCCATTAGGGTTTCCTTAAACCAATATTTTGTATTCTCACCAGGTTGTTTAAAAGAGTGCAATTATAAAATTGTATTTATTACAATGAAATAGCGAAGAGCAATTCTAAAGTACGCTATTTTATACTTGTTAAAATTTTGCTTCCAACTTTACCGAAGGTAACGGAAGCTATGTGATCGTTCTGAAGAACGAAAATATTTCATGTCAGTAAATTAAAAAATTCCAAAACAAAAATCTATTTTAGACATAAGGGAACATTTTTGGTTCTGTCTGTCGGTCAGTGAGGACCAAATGGGCCAATTATGACATCCAAATTTTATTGAACTTGGATAAGAAGTGTTTAAGATTTATTGGTTCGAAAAAATTGGGCGACAGACAAAGAACGAAAAATGTTCCTCATTGTCTGAAACAGATTTCTATCTTGGAAGTTTTGAAATGGGAGACATAAAACATTTTCGTTCTTTAAAACGATCACATAGCTTCCATTACCTTCGATATGATCGAAAGCAAAAAAGGGAAACAATTAAATAAATTAGACAATATTGGACTGTGAAAGCAAAACATCAATAAAATATGTGATAGGATGCGAGGAAGCTATGTGCCACACTAATTGGCAGATTATTTTTCACTTCGTCGACCCCCTCCTGGCGGATATTCTAAATACAGCAGATTTTTTTTTTTATTGCCTTGATCAGCTATATTTGAAATCCAATTGGGTTATTTTTTCATACTTCCGAAAAGAAAGCATATTTAATGATATTGAAATCTAATTGTGTTTGAACTACATATAGTACAGGACTTGTAAGACTACTTGATATGTTTAAAATAATTTTGACTATAATAATATTTATCAACATATATGTTTTATATCAAACCAACCCTCTAGAAATTATGTCGGACAACGCATCATCATGAAACATTCAAAGGAACTATAACACCAGTTTCGTTTAAATCTTCTATAATATTTAATCAATAAGAAAATTAAAATACCCTTGATTTCTTCAGCCAATTATCTCGAAATCCAACCCCGAAAATAATTCTAGCACGATACAGACGACAACTATAAATAAACTCAATATCTTTCGGAACGAAATTCCTTATGACACGTTCTGGAGCCCGGGAGTGAATCCGAAAAAAACGACCAAGATCACCGTCACAAAACCAAGCGTCACGAAATCTACCGATGACGATAACTTGAGTAAAAGATGACCGAGTTAGTTGAAATTTGGTGCACATGTTCATTTTACCAATGCCCAGGCGTTACGTTGGGTGGATGCCAACGTTATCCACCCAAGGGTTCACGCGCAACGCTCGCGTAAACGTAAGCTGGAATTTTAGGACGGGAAAAAATTCTAACTTCATCTATTTAATGAAACAAACAACTTTTTTAAATATTTTTTTTTTAGTAAAACGAACCCCGACACTGCTATGAAGTGATAAAGATCGCTAAATTTATTAAAGCGGACCTAAACGTTTAAAATAAAGAATACAACGTTTTTACCGATATCTTACGTTCTAACGTAACGATTTTAATAAAACTTCTTACACATCGTCTTAAGTACTATTGAAACAGGCATGTAAAATTTCAACCTGATACAAGCATACGTTTTTGAGTAGGGAAGAGATATAATATTTTAAATTATTAGACCGAGTAGGTAGAAAAATTTCCTATTTACTACCCGCTACAAACATACTCTTTAACTATAAAGTAATCATGATTAACTTTTTTCTCAATATTCGATACATATTTATTGTAAGACGCTTGCTTTAATGGTATAAATAATAATTTTCTTTTAATTTTGCCTTAACTCCGCTAGGTACAAACAGTTCGTTACTTTTAATTTTGTCTCTTTTCTAAATTAGTAGTTAGCAATGTATACGTACTTAGCAGTGCGATTTTATCATTTATATTTAATGAAAAATGTAAGGAACTTCGTTCCTACCGGGTGTACCATGACACCACACGTATTCTTAATCCATAAAACTTTAAGACTCTAATAGTTGAATCTAAATGAAGCCATATTATATACATGGAAATCGTATATACCGGAGAAAGAATAAATAGATAGAATTCAATTAGTTTGTATGTAGGATAGATATACAATAGATTGGATTAATTTCAGTAAATCTAGCTGCTTACAACTGGGTCACTAGAAACAATGAATTTTGCTGACGTCACTGTATCTACTAACAATGACTCCACCGCCATCTAACGGGTCCAAGCAATCACTAGTTACGTAACTATTAATTAAAAGCCACTGACTAAAGATAACTGAAACATGTGCAACAGCGATACCCCGTCAGCCAGTTAAACAATAGTAATTCCTACCTATTGAAAGGGTACTATATCATACCTATTTATAACCTTAGTAATACCTTCCAATGGTCTGCATCATACTTTACATCATCATTGTGTATATATATATATAAAAGTATAAATAAAATTAAAAATTGATACTTAATATATATAATTAATTTAAATGTTATATTGCAGTATATCTAGTCGATTCGTCATTGACAGGATAATAACTAACAAAATATGTATTTAATTTCCTGACACTCGTTGACTAACAGGATGAATTAAGAAAAGTATCACAGAAAGACTAAAATAAAAATGCATTCTCACGTTAACTATCAAATAAAAAAAGGGATTCATCGCTTTTTAAAAAAAAACGGAATAAATCATCGCATTGTGTAAGACTAATGAGATTTAGACTTTATATTGTGGGATGGTATGTAAACTACGCTCAGATCAGATATATAATTGTAGATACATTTTGCTTCCGAACTCACCGAGGGTAACGGAAGCTATGTGATCATTCTAAAGAAAGAATTTTTTTTTGTCTTTGATATCGAAAAGTCCAAGACAGAAATCCGTCACAGACAATGGGAAACATTTTTGGTTCCGTGCATGTCGCTCAATTTTTGAAACCAATATTATATTAAAAACTACTCGTCTGATTTTTAAAAAATTTGGATAGTTTATCGTAAGTAGCCCGAAGATAGCTCCAGATTAATTTCAACCGTCTGCGCTCTTAAAATTTGGCTAAATTGATACTTTATTACATGTGAAAAATCAAAATAACTTTTAAAAAATTGGGGGAAAATGAAATTAATTTGACAATAATAGATTGTAAAATCATTAAAGAATACGAAATAGGACGCGAGGAAGATATGTAAACCACACTAATTGGCAGAGTATTTTGATGTAGTGTGCACAGGTAGATTCTTAACAATTAGACGAGAATGAGCTATGAGTTGATTGGCCAGAGAATGAAAGCTCTGGGGTGATCAAAGGTAGTTAAGGTAGGTTGTTAGAGTTAGAAGTGGATAGAGTTAGTGGTGGATAGAGTCAGAGATGGATAGAGTTAGTGGTGGATAGAGTTAGAGATGGATAGAATTGGAGGTGAATAATAGAGTAGAGGTGGATAGACAGTTCCGCATGGCAGTGCCTTGAGGGTTCTGTGAATTGCAGGCTTAGTACACTTGTAAACGTATAATAGGTTTCCAGAAATACGACATTATAATATATAATCGACTACAGCTCCTAACTAAAACTGTGGTATTAAGTAGACTGAATTGTGTTTGAATTAATTCTAGAGTAAATTCTAGAGAATTTATATTATTTCCCACTATACATGCATTAATGCAAATTAATACATTAAGTCGATTCCAATACGCTAGTTCCTTTTAACATCTTATGAAAATTCTTGTAATAATTTATACATAGTAGTAGTAATATCAAGCATTTTCGACTATATTTATTTATATTCTATTACATTATCAATTTATTACTTTGCTCAAAATATAAATTATCACTCGGTGGGGTGTTGAACTCGGCCTCTCACCGTCCACTTTTGGAACTATTTTCTCAGGAATAAAAAATTAAATTAAATAATTTTTTTTTTTCTGTAAAAACTATTTAAGTATATGGTTAGATTTGTATTTAAATAGACTGCATTTTAAATTTTTTAATCAAAATCGTCGGATATGTTTTTGAGAAATAATTTTCATTCACGTTTCTTAAGAGTTTAGGGGAAGATGTCCTTTAAATTTCAAGCTAAAATTAATTTCTCTATTTCACCTCGGAGTAGGATTTGTTTAAACATATATGCCAAATTCCTTCGAAATCGGTGCAGTAGCTTAAACACCGTCTGCATAGACTAGAGACGACACGCGTCGTCACAGACTAGAGACGCCACGCGTCTGCACAGACTAGAGACGCCACGCGTCTGCATAGACTAGAGATGACACGCGTCTGCACAGACTAGAGACGCCACGCGTCTGCATAGAGTAAAGACGACATGCGTCTGCACAGACTAGAGACGCCACGCGTCTGCACAGACTGGAGACGACACGCGTCTACACAGACTAAAGACGACACGCGTCTGCACAGACTAAAGACGACACGCGTCTACACAGACTAAAGGCGACACGCGTCTGCAGAGACTAGAGACGACACGCGTCTGCACACACTAAAGACGACACGCGTCTGCACAGACTAAAGACGACACGCGTCTACACAGACTAAAGGCGACACGCGTCTGCAGAGACTAGAGACGACACGCGTCTGCACACACTAAAGACGACACGCGTCTGCACAGACTAAAGACGACACGCGTCTGCATAGACTAGAGACGACACGACAGACCAACTTCTTTTTAAAAATAATTTTTTTGGACTTAAGGAACTTCAAAACGTGTAAGTTCATCAAAATATCAAAATTGAATTTTCGTACTATCACAATAATGTTTCTTTATATACTAAGAATATGAGAAAGTTTAAAGAACACAGAAAATAAAATAAGAAAGAACAATGGGGAAGAGTAACATTAAGCAGCCACAAATATAAACACTTATGCCAGATTTTCGAGAAGCATTAATAATATAAAAAATAGAATACAAACAAAGGATTAGAATTAGATGAAAGGGTACAGAACAGATAAAGCACAGGAAGATAGTAACACTGAAGTAGAAGAGACGAGGACAGAGTAAGCATATATTAATAAGTTAGATGGAGATATAAGATACCATATTTTACATGTAAAAAAAGAGTGACTACTAAATTATAAGTTATAGTGTTTAATAAATAATCATTCATCGGACACTAAATTAAAAGTGAAAGGTGTTTAATAAATAATCATACACTGGACACTAAATTAAAAGTGAAAGATTTCTAATAATTAATTGCTTACCGGACACTAAATTAAAAGCTAAAGATTTCTAATAAATAAACGTTTACCGGACACTAAATTAAAAGTGAAAGATTTCTAATAAATAATTGCTTACCGGACACTAAATTAAAAGTGAAAGATTTCTAATAAATAATTGTTTACCGGACACTAAATTAAAAGTGAAAGATTTCTAATAAATAATCGTTTACCGGACACTAAATTAAAAGTGAAAGGTGTTTAATAAATAATCATACACTGGACACTAAATTAAAAGTGAAAGATTTCTAATAAATAATCATTCACTGGGCACTAAATTAAAAGTGAATGATTTCTAATAAATAATCATTCACCGGGCACTAAATTAAAAGTGAAAGATCTCTAATAAATAATAGTTTACCGGACACGAAATTAAAAGTGAAAGGTGTTTAATAAATAATCATTCACTGGACACTAAATTAAAAGTGAAAGATTTCTAATAAATAATTGTTTACCGGACACTAAATTAAAAGTGAAAGATTTCTAATAAATAATCGATTACCGGACACTAAATTAAAAGTGAAAGGTGTTTAATAAATAATCATACACTGGACACTAAATTAAAAGTGAAAGATTTCTAATAAATAATCGTTTACCGGACACTAAATTAAAAGTGACTGATTTCTAATAAATAATCATTCACCGGGCACTAAATTAAAAGTGAATGATTTCTAATAAATAATCATTCAACGGACACTAAATTAAAAGAGATAGATTATTAAATTAATAAATTTAAATTGGTTACCTTAAATAGATTATCAGAGAGAATGATCCACTTACTTAGATGTTCCAAAGGAACTTCCTCCTGCAAGCAGAAACACATAATATTACGTACAGGATATTAATAATAAATATATATTAGACAAAGGGAGTGTCTACAGAGGTCGGCTTAAAGGAATAACAACATGTCTGATGATGGCCTTATGAAAGCTGGAAGCATCTTTGTTAAATAAATTAGTTTTTAATTTTCGTGCAGAGATTGTTTATGTACATAATAAATATGATTCATTGATAAAATAATATTTAAACAGGGAAATTAATAAAGAATATAAATAAATAAGTTAAATATCATGGTAAAATATCATAGCAGTAGAATACTATTTCTGTATTTTAATTAGTATCGATTTTAAATCTGCGGTGTTTAGGAAACTTCTTCTTTTCGTTACAAACAGGAAGAAAATAAATTTCTAGAGAGATATAAATTGTATTAAACCTTAATAAGAGAAGAAAAAAAAATGAAATCAATTTAAAAACATTTTTTTTTTCCTCTCATTTTACGGTTTTTCTAATGTCACTTGTAAATATAACTACACATTTATAATCTACGTTCAAATATCTGTTTTATTTTACTCTGTATTATTATTTGCTTCATTTTTAATTAAAACTTATCAATTTACATGTCGTATCTGTAAGTAAATCAATGAGGGAAATAAGGGTCCTCCTTTTTCTTTTTTCTCTCTTTTCATGGCTGTATGTTGTGCAAACAAATGCCAAAAAAAGAACATTAAATAAGCACACAGCATAATAAAACTATCACAATTGATAAAATGAAAATCATATTGTTAAGCCAAATGTATTCTTCCTGTTCAGAATTATAATTACATAGCAAAAAGAAAAAATTAAGCAAAGCGTTGTGTGGTATAATAGCGTGAGAGAGAGAGTTTGAGGGGGGCATAGGAGAAGTGGGAATGAGCATGCAAAGACACCAAAGCAAAGCATTGAGTGGTATAACAGCATGAGAGAGAGAGAGAGAGAGGGAATGAGAGAAGAATGAGGAAAGGGAGAACAGTGAGGAATGCGCTCACAACGACACCAATGGAAATCGTTGTGTGGTATAATAGCGTGAGAGAGAAAGAGAGAGAGAGAGAGGGGGGGGGGGGGAGGGGATGGGAGAAGTGAGGATTGAGCATGCAAGGACACCAAAGCAAAGCATTGTGTGGTATAATAGCGTGTGAGAGAGAGAGAAAGGGGGGGGGGGAGAAAAGTGAGAAATTAGCATGCAACGACACCAAAACAAAGCGTTGTGTGGTATAATAGCGTGTGAGAGATAGAGAAAGGAGGGGGGGGGGAGAGAAAAGTGAGAAATTAGCATGCAACGACACCAGAACAAAGCGTTGTGTGGTATAATAGCGTGTGAGAGATAGAGAAAGGAGGGGGGGGGGGAGAGAGAAAAGTGGGGAATTAGCATGCAACGACACCAAAGCAAAGTGTTGTGTAGTATAAAAGAGGGTGAGAGAGAGAAAAAGGGGGGGGGAGAGAAAAGTGAGGAATTAGAATGGAACGACACCAAAGCAAAGCGTTGTGTGGTATAAAAGCGAGGGAGAGAGAGAGAGAGGGGGGAAAGATAGAGAGAGAGAGAGAGAGAGAGAGAGAGAGAGAGAGAGAGAGAGAGAGAGAGAGAGAGAGAGAGAGAGAGAGAAAGAGAGAGATAGAGAGAAGAGTGAGGAATGCACACACAAAGATACCTAAACGAAATGTTGAATGTTATACTTGTGTGAGTGAGAGAGAGGAAAAGAGAAGAGAGCGGGGGATAGAATTTCTATAGCACGACAGTGCAGTATAACGTACACACTCAAAATTTTCATGACGGTCGATTTCGGACGGTCTTTTTTGCGGTTTCACTCCCGGCCCTGAAAAGTGCGAAGGAACTTCATTGTAAAAAAAAAAAAAAGTTCAAAATTCTAGTGCTGCGTTGTAATTTTGTTTCTATATTAAGTTTATTTGAAGGATAAAAATAACAAGGAAGGATAATTTGTATAATTAAAACTCTAACTATTTATAACTGTATCAGGGTCAGTGAAGTAACCTAGTTCTAAAAGACAGCATGGTGAATAATAGACAAGGTTGAAATTGAATTGAGTAAATTCATCGTGACACGCTGCAGTAAAATGATAAATTAAGAGATGAGCTTCATATATCAAATCCAAGGCAGAGCTGGAAATAGTTCAGTCAACACAACAACCTTCATTCTATCTCACACAAAATTCAACAAAATCTCACTTAATTCAATTAAGACTTTGTCTAACTATGTGCTATCCGCAACAACAGATACAGAGTTTAAAAGTAAACAAAAGAAGAAGACAGCCTGTGTAGGGGCTTACGGCTTATGTCTGCTAAAGACCCAACTACAACTTTAGTAGTATCAAGAATAGAATTTATTTTTTCCATGGTAGGCTGTAAAATAGTAACTTTAGAGCCTAAAAAACATAGCTAAAATCCATTTTTTCATTACTCCCAGCTGTATTGAAAAATTTGTTTACCTCCTAGGAGGTAAAAAATGTTTTTTGTACTACGGGTAGTTATCAAAACTGCCGCTTTTAGCGCTGCAATCTTTGTTGAAATGCTTCTTAGTACGATTAAAATCCACTAGATGTCAATGCGTTTTATTTATCCTTTTCTTATAGTGTAACCTCTTTAAGGTTTCTTTTTCTCAAAATCTTAAGTATGTACTAATATTTGTTATAATTATTATATTGATTAATATTTAATGTTTTTTCGTTGTCTGCTACCTCGGAAAAAAATAGCATATTCTACACGACTGTGAAGTGTTTTTTCTTTACCGCGGCAATTAAATTTACTGTCTCGCTTCGCTCGACAGTAAATATAGCCAAATATATTTCATTGCGAAGCGAGACAGTAAATATAATTGCCGCGGTAAAGAAAATCGTACTTCTCAGCGTAGTAACATAATATACTATTTTAGCAGCGTGAAAAAAACCAAAAACTTGGGTGGGGAACCAATGAGAACTCGAGATTTTGACATCTGTAGAAGGTCTTTCACTATGGCCACCCTGCTTTAACTATACTGTTTAATTCTCGCACTAGCTTTCAGAAGTCAGAACCTGATTCGGAACCAGCATGCACTGAGGCCGGTACCCTTAGGCTATTGCCGCCTACTTCTTTCTCCATTTTTTAAACCCTTTTTCAAGTCTTTTGTAGATACTGTGTGATTTTAATTTTACAATAACACACATTACTAAATAAAAACAAAAAACAATTCTTACACGCCAACTTCTTTTAGTCCAGGAGATGGCGTTCATAAAAGTGGCTCAGTTGGTCAGCGGGACATAGCTTGGCAACATGCCCCGCCTATTTTAGTGGACAATGTGATTCTTATGATCCTAAGAACTAATTTTGTTAGTAGACAAACAATCAAGTTAGTTATTCAAATATTACTTCAAATATTAGTCTGTCACTTAATAGATTAGTGATTCAAATATCTCTTCAAATCAAAGTAGTCACTTTAGTGCACGCTATCTCCTGGACTATTTACTTTTAAACATTAATAATCCAACTCATTCATAAATAAATAAAAGCAATTTAAATATAATGCATTTCTTTAAAGTGAGTCTTTCGTTCGAAGAAGGAGAATTCACTTGCTCTCTGAATAGCAGCTATTCACAGAGGCTAAAAAAAAATAAAAAATAATAAAGGCAAGAGGATTGTAGAGTGGTCCGACGGATCCCACCTTGAAGGACTAAAGCTAGAAAAGGATAAATATTTGAAGTAGAAGAATCTTGAGAGACATGTAAATATCTCGGAGAAAGATAGGATTTTAGAATGAGAATAAGAATAAATAGAAGAACGTCAGAGATTTAACAGCCAGAATGCCAAACTCTGTCAAATATTTTTAACTAGCTTTCACTCCGGGGCTCAAGCTATGAATCAGTGGCTATTTTTCCTTGTGCTTATAGCAGTATATATAGGACAATCATTATTATAAAATATACCTTCACAATCGCAATTTGAAGGCTATTTATTAAATGCAAATCTAAATAGCTTGGGAGTCTGTTTGTACAGGTAGGCTCAACTGCATGAAGTTATGGGTTCCTAGGAGAGCGGTGCCATTATCTAGCGGTGGGTGGCGTCACTAAAACGACGACAGTAAAGCCACGTTTGCACGATCCAAGGCTCAACTGCATGAAGCTATGGTTTCCTAGGAGAGCGGTGCCATTATCTAGCGGTGGATGGCGTCACTAAAACGACGACAGTAAAG
Source organism: Gerris lacustris (assembly GCA_951217055.1). Classification (NCBI taxonomy): domain Eukaryota; kingdom Metazoa; phylum Arthropoda; class Insecta; order Hemiptera; family Gerridae; genus Gerris; species Gerris lacustris. The sequence continues at coordinate 63,981,050 of OX578280.1, read as the reverse complement.
CCACGTTTACACGATCCAAGGCTCAACTGCATGCAGCTATGGATTCCTAGGAGAGCGGTGCCATTATCTAGCGGTGGGTGGCGTCACTAAAACGACGACAGTAAAGCCACGTTTACACGATCCAAGGCTTAACTGCATGAAGCTATGGATTCCTGGGAGAGCGGTGCCATTATCTAGTGGTGGATGACGTCACTAAAACAACGACAGTAAAGCCACGTTTACACGATCTAAATATACTTGGGTCAAGTCAGCTTTGACTAAACTTTGACGCTACTTGAATCGTGTAAACAGGGTATCAAATTCAACTTAGACATCCAAGTCGAGTTAGATGGGCTTTATCAAAGTAGACTTTGATAAAAACAAAAATGGTACTCACCTGACAAATTATGAGAATAAGCAGTCAAAAAATGACAGATGTGGGGTTGTGCTTGGTTTTTACTGGTCTTATATTACTTTGCTTTGTAAGTTTCATCGCACATTTCCGTTTCCCCAATTTTGAACCACTTCCCGTGATTCAATCTTCCCCAAATTTTGCACTTAGATATAACTAAGGTGAAGAATACAGAAACCAAAAACAAAAAAACAAAAAACAAAAAGGCGTCAAATTTATTTGCTTTTTAAGTTTCATCGCACACCTATTACCCCAATTTTGAACCACTTACAGTCATTCAATCTTCCACAAATTTTACACATAGGTACAACTAAGGTGAAGAATACAGAAACCAAAAAAACAAAAAATAAAAACAAAATGGCGTCAAATTTATTTGCTTTTTAAGTTTCATCACACACCTATTACCCAAATTTTGAACCACTTCCCGTAATTTAATCTTCCCCAAATTTTGCGCATAGATACAACTAAGATGAAGAATACAGAAACCAAAAAAAAAAAAAAAAAAAAAAAATAATGTTAAAAATAAGACCAGTTTTGAAAAATGGCATTTTTATATGAATTATTATTATTACTGGAAGCTGATATATCAATACTGTTTTAAAAACAATAAGAACAATTTAAATGGAAAGTTATAGAGGGAAAATATTTCGAATTTCACATTATTCAATATACATAAAATGTTTTCGATTCGACTCGCCTTTGATAGTTCTTTTAACAGATACAAAGAGAGATGGGGATTCCACAAGGAATTTTTTTAAATTAAAAAAAGGGGATTTAAAATTTCCCCTCTCTATAGCTTTTGAATGCGATTCTGTATAAAAACACGGATATCCTCATCTATTACGTCAAATCTGATTATGTTAACATATTATGTCACATTACCCCCAAAAAAGCAGGAAGAAATAAAAAGTACGTGAAATATTAAAAACACATAGTGGGAAATATTATAAATCTCCTTCCTTTTCTAACGAACGCTATATATTAACACTCTCAAGAGCTCCGATTCACCTTTAACGGGGAGATATCTATCACATTCTACTGATATAGTTTAGTCTAGCCTTCTCTTTCTTACTTATTGCGGACTTATTTGATTACAAACATTTTTTAATAATATAGAAAAATAATAAAAAAGCCGCCTTATTTAGTTCATTTCACAGCGACTCACTGAAAATTTAAGGAAGATAAAAATTCAACACAAAGAAAATTAATTTAGGAGATAATTTTTAAAAAAAATTGGAATAAGATTTAGACGATAAAAAGAAGAAAATCTGCGTAGCCTAATTTATGATTTTCTCGTAATATATTGACTCTGCTATCTTAAAATAGCCTGGGAAGCGATCGTTTATATGCAAAGCACGGCGCTCTAGGGTAACAACTCTAACACCCCCGAGTCTAGGGGGGAATGAACTCTACTTCAACACAGCCCCTCAAATATTTAGCCCTGATAATCCAGCGTAACATCTATGTTAAAATGATTATGTTAAATGTTTGCCAATTAGTGTGGCACATAGCTTCTTCGCGTCCTATCGCGAACTATAATGTTGCTTTGAATAAATGACCTATTATTTTAGAGAAAGACCCTTATATTTTCCTGCGTGTGTCTGTCCGTCCGTCCGGTCGCCTGCTCTCACGGCTACACCTTTCGTCCGATTACTTTGAAATTTGGCATATATGTGTCTTGTACTTACCCACATATTTTAAAAATATAGTGACTTAAAAAAAAAAAATGTTCAAAAACATTAGGGTAAAAAAACTTAAGTGTTAAAATGTTTTTTTTTTTTTTCGACACCGTGAGGGGTATCATATGAAAGGTTACGTCAAGCTGATTACAAAAATATATAATTATTTGCTTATAACTTTGATAGGGTGAGCGTAAGCGAGTTTGAAGCGGGTATGAAACGTGTCCCCCTCCCCCTCTATCTCGCTTTTGTGAAGTACAAAAAATCTGAAAAAATTCCTGAACATTCTTCGACCAAAAATAAAGATTACCACTTTTTGGAAAAAAAATTTATTTTATTTTTTATTGACAAAATACGTTTTTTTATAATTATGGTCTTTTCGATGAATTTATTACTACGTTTTTATTAGCTTGCTTTCTTGTTTGTTTGTTTGTTTGTTCGTTTGTTTGTTGACAGCAAAACAGGAAATATAGATTATATTATTAATCGACTATATTATTTATATTATTTCAAATATATCGATTATATTATTTATATTATTTCAAATATATCGATGGCACGCTTTAGATTTGGTGTTGGGGAGATCCGTTGTACAAAGATTTGTCCTTTTATAGGTTAAGATCAGCTATCTAGATGGTTGTCATTTATGTGAAGTAAATAAATTCGGAACTATTTCTTTTTTTTTTTTTCACTAACATTATATATTATATAACAATAACAATTATATTATCAAGATTACATACGATTTAACAGAAAATTATAAACGTAGTATATAAAAAGTTCTTTTTATCTTGAAATTTTTTATGGTTGTAGCCCGGTTCAGTAGCAAAAAAAAAATACTTTATCGGAAGTTTGTTTATGTGTTTTGAGAATATCAGACCCATAGGATAGTTCAAAGTAAGCTTTTTAGCATTTTAAAAAACACCATAAATAGGGTACTGCAAACTATACAGGGTTACCAACGGACCCTCGATGTGTGCTAACCAGCACACACTTGACCTGTTAATTCTAAAATGTTCTATGGAAATTCCAGATGTCCAATTTCTACTAATTTTAAAAAGCAGAAATATACATTACTTATAAGAACTGCTTGGATTCTAGATCAAACTCTATGCAGCAAGGCTTAAATATTTTAAATAAAAACTTATTTATAGTTATAAATAAGTCTAATGAGTTGTTAAAATCTATTTGATTGCAGGAGGTGAAGAAGGATGGGTCTGCTGGTGGCCATACTGGTAGTAGCAGTAGCGGGTGCACTAGCTTTTCTCTTCTTCAGATCCTTCTGGCCTAAAGTTTACGCATGGATGCTATCAGATAGAGAGGAGAAGGCTGCATTAACTAGGCTTAAAGGACACTATAACGCAAACGGATACCTCGTGAGTAAAGCAGCCCCTACACGATCAAGCCGCTTGATCAAAACATCGCGACAAGCAATTCAAGCATGATTGATAGTCTAGGAACCCGTTTGATGCTTGAGTCAAGCCTTGACGGAGCGCTTGATAGTCTAGAGCAATTTCGATCAAGCATTCCGTCAATAAACAGCTCGACACCCCAAATCCTGATTCAAAACCATGGTATCTACACAATACTGATTTATTACAGTCCAGGAGGAGCAGTTCACTATCGAAAACTCCGCTACAAATGAGTGTTGATGAAAAGATTGATGGGATGCTTGATGCGCCCCAAGGCGGCTTGAAGCTCGTGTCAATCAGCTTGACGCGATGTTTTGATCAAGCGGCTTGATCGTGTAGGGGCTGCTTAACACTTTTAAAATCAACCCATGCTATGCATAGGTAAAGGCTGCATTAACTAGACTTAAAGGACACTATAACGCTGACGGATACCTCGTGAGTAACACTTATAAAACCAACCCATGCTATGCATAGGTAAAGGCTGCATTAACTAGACTTAAAGGACACTATAACGCTGACGGATACCTCGTGAGTAACACTTATAAAACCAACCCATGCTATGCATAGGTAAAGGCTGCATTAACTAGACTTAAAGGACACTATAACGCTGACGGATACCTCGTGAGTAACACTTATAAAACCAACCCATGCTATGCATAGGTAAAGGCTGCATTAACTAGACTTAAAGGACACTATAACGCTGACGGATACCTCGTGAGTAACACATATAAAACCAACCCATGCTATGCATAGGTAAAGGCTGCATTAACTAGACTTAAAGGACACTATAACGCTGACGGATACCTCGTGAGTAACACTTATAAAACCAACCCATGCTATGCATAGGTAAAGGCTGCATTAACTAGAAATTAACATAGGAAAATCTATGGGCTACTTTCAACAAACCAAATTTCTTAAAATCGGACGAGTACTTTTTAATATAAGTTGTTAATAAAAGCAAATTTTAGCACACGAGGAAGAAAGCATATGGGATAAAGAATTGGCTAATCAATGGGCTAATCATGACCAGTGTTTAAGATATGGGGTGATTCACAATATTGTTGACGAACAGACCGACCAACAGACATGAGCTCAAAAATGTTCCCTGATATTTAATTTCTGTCATGGAATTTTTGAATTCGGAACAACGAACCCTTCGGTAAACTGGGAAGCAAAAACAACGTTGAATTACAAAGAATGTTATTCTTGGACGGATAACCAAAAAAGCTCGATTTGATTGATGACATTTGACGGATGACATTGTGCTTTCATTTGTCCATTACTAATTCAGGCTCAGTGTAATTAATTTTCAACAAGTAGCAGTTGTCGACTGTCGATACATGGAAAGTGTCATGTACACTCTTAGATTTAATTGATAATGCTTTAAACATTATTTTACAGATCTACGTCATTTTTTTTTTTTTCATGCTTGTTTTTTAACCTAGTAAACTGTATGGACATTAATTATTCCATATACATCGCTACACGGATTATTTTGTGTCTAAGAGTCAATATTCCAACAGGAATCGTTTGTTCATCGTTCTATAGCATCAACAAATCAGATAAATAAATATTAAAACTGCAAAATAAAAAGAAAAACGCCATTTTCAACAATAGAAATATAAAAATACATGTACTTGCAGATAAAAGGGTAGGGAGGGAAGTACGATATGATTATTTATTCTTAACGAAAAAATGTTAACATTTAAAAAAATATATATATTTGTTATGGTGTATAAACTTATACGTATAAAAAAATGCCGGAAAATAGTAGCAGTTTTGTAATAATATTATATATTATTCTTTTCCTACTCTTTGAAAACTTTAAAACTATGTATAACACATCATGGTTCCAAAAAACGTTTTATTTAGTCGACCGCCATATTGGCCACCATCTTGAAAATATTACAAGTGCAATTTTAATAGTAACATATTCTTTTTTACACTTCAAAACCTTCAAATAAATGTATAATATGCGTCATGCTGACTAAAAACCTTTGTTTAGTCGTCCGTCATATTGAAAATATTTAGTGCGAAATTTCCAAAAACTATACAGTTGTCACAAATGCTGAGATGCACCTATGTGTGCCGAATTTCACTCAAGTCGGTCACTTTGTAAGCCAGTTATCTTTAGGCAGACACACAAACAAAACTTTTTAAAACCCACGTTTCTGAATTGGAGAAACTCACTTCGCTCGTTCAGGTGCCTTATTCATATGTTCACTACTTAAGGTAACTTATTTATACGTTCGACTGTAACCTGAGCTAATTTGTTTGTTTTTTTACTTGTGACAGGTGTCCTCCGAATCTGATTTCCGGCTGAGTGGCACCGGTTCGTTTAAAAGGTTCGAGTCTGTGGACTCGGACGGTATATCTGAGATAGCAACCGGCCCAGTTGTGATTCCTCCACAGCCTCTTCGGCCTGCACCACCCAGGCCACCATCGCCTCCTCCACAACAGCAGGTACAACAAAACCTTCCATCTTTATTTACTTTTCAACTCATAGTAGGTGCGGAACATAGGTACATGTTAAACAATTCAAACACATTAGGTTTGTTCCAACCAAGCAGTTAAGCCTCGTCCAGACTGCCGAACCGAACAGAGGAAACGAGCCGAGCATTGGTCTCTGCGCATGCCCAGTCTGAGATGGGCAGGCGCACTTTAGACTGGGCATGCGTAGAGAACAATGTTCGGCTCGTTTCCTTTGTTCGGTTCGGCAGTCTGGACGAGGCTTTAACCGTCCAAGGGATCGTCATTGTCATGCGTAATGAATAAAACCCGACTTGTCACAGTGTTTCGTACCGTCATCCAAACTGTTTCAATCCACTGATGGATCGATTGGAGTGTTTATGGTACGGTCCAAGCGATCCTCAGACAAAACTAAGTACCGATTTGTACGACATGCGCAGTAATTCCAATGGCCACACATGTCAACAGGAAGGTTCTATATCTGTTAGGTTTCTTTGAATGGTTATAATACGGGTCGAAAGAGTCACAAACCCGTTCCAACCTGACGATGATTTTATTAAAGTACAATGTAAGGGCGTAAAATCTGTCCAAAATAATTCCCGAACGATCCGCGGGACGATGCAGAGGACGGTTCAAATAGGAGGTTAGTACAAACCTTAAAGTGTGGCAACAACAAAACTATAAGTATGCAAACAGGTTCTTGGAGAATTAACATAAAATAAAGTTGGAAGCAACATTCACAAAGATCAACATGTTAAAAGTTACAAAGTAAAAATACTTTTTTATAAAAGAAGATGAGAAAAATTATAAAGAGGTTTTTCATAGCATGTTCATTAAAACTAACTGAGGAAGATATTTCAGAAATTACTCGAAATCAAGATAACTCAAAGTCAACAATTGAGAAGGTTAAGGTCCAACCTACCGGATCAGTGGATATGAACACCATTGATCTGGTAGCCTATTTATTACAAATAGATCTGCAAATAAAATTAAGATGTTTGGCAACTCTGAACAGAGATGTGATTGTGATGTAATGCGGCGAGTTTTTGCTAAGTGAGAAGACATGAGAGTGAAAAGTGTAAAAATAATAAAGAGAAAACAGAGTTGCTCCTTCAATTAAATCGTGTTTCATTGCAGCTGTTCACAATTGTGAATAGTTCGTCCGAAGACAATTTTTAGTATAGAAGATAATAGTTAATCTGAAGACAATAGTAAGTCTAAAGACAATGGTTAATCTCCAATAAAGTGATAACACTAGATCATCCGGTGAAGCCTCCGAATAAGAGATTTTGTGTCTCCCATTTAGATTCGACCCCATTGAAGGGCGTATTCGCATGGGAGTAGCTTCGGATAAGAGCAATTTGCGACGTATGCTATAACTACTCATTAGCAACGAATCAATAAACAGACGTTTTGACTTTTGTTTTGTTCATTTATTGCTAATATCGCTTCATAGTGAACATTATGAGCAACGAAATTTTGTTATGACACAAGATTCAAAAAATTCTAGACAGGAAATCAATTTTAAACATCAGGAAACAAATTTCGGTCTAGCGTCTGTCGTTCAATATTTTTTGCAAACCACTTATCTTAAAAAACGTCTCATCTGATTTTATTGGAATTTGGATGGTGTTAGTCACATATTAATGTCGACGATTTTCCAATGGGAATCAAAACAGGTCCAAAAAAAACACAATTTCAATTTCCATTAGAATCAAATTTATATTATACAAAGTGACCATTCGTCCAGTAACAGGAAGCAAGGAAGCTACGTGCCACACTAAATGGTAGTCTATTTTAGATAGTAATTTTAATGAATACAAGTTGCTAAGTTTGCTATTCTTACTATTAACAGTGAAATAATCATTTTTCTCTACCAAGATTATATTCACTAATGATAGAAATGCTGTAAGAATAAGCAATGCATGTTAAGAATCAAGAAGAACTTAAATCTAAAAATTATTTATGCATAACTATAGGGTTTATGGAAAAAGGCTGACTTGCAACTTGTGATAAAATTTCAATAAGGCAAGCAAGCATAGAAAAGCTAAATGCATAGTGGAAAAAAAACAAATTTAATGACATGACCAATTAAATACAATTAAAAATATTTTTGAATGAAAGGAAAGCCTCAAATTAAGTGTTGTGGGACGCCGAAAAAAGCTACCTAAAGAGAATGACGGCTGGATGCCAATACTGCGTAATCACTGGTTATTTTGGGATAATATGATTCGCTGTCCTCTAGTTTTAATTATAACCAAGAGAAACAAAAGCATAAAACATGTAATTAGAAAACCATTTAGATGATATTTGAGTTTATTTTGCTTGTTAATACTAAATAAACATTATTAAGCATCTCCTCTTGGTAATCAATTCAGTTTACAAAATCCAAAGCAGTTACTCAACATTTAAACAGCTTGATTTTCCGGTTAAATCCACGTCACGAAGAGATGGAAGTCCGACGTTTCGCTTCCAATACTGGAAGCATCTGCAGGGGTGTGGTGCATCGTGATGTTTAAGTTTGAAGCAACAAACAAGACATACTGGCGACTGGAGTGAAGGACGCCGTATTTATACTAGCTTTCTGGAACATAAGGATTAACCCGACTCAAGGAACCCTCGGGGAATCCAGGTATAATGTAAGTTGCGAAAGCTAGTATAAATACGCCATCTTTCACTCCACCAGTCTTCATTATGTCTTGCTATTGCTTTAAGTAAACATCACGATGCACCACACGCCTGAAGATGCTTCCAGTAGTGAAGTAGTAGTAGTAGTAGTAGTCTAGTACTTTCTACTAGGACGGGTAGGACGAACCACTTGTTCGAACCTTGCAATTAGGCCATCACTTAGGCCCTTTTTACGCCCCGCGGTAGAGAGTTCCAGCCACTTCACACATCATACCTCTGTACATAGTACCACCAAAGCGAGTATGATGTGATCAATAGTGAGCCATTTAAATCAGAGTGACACGGGGAGGAATCGAACCCCGTCTCGTTCCACTCGAGATTCAGTGATGGCCGAGCAGACGTGGTTTAACCCACACGGCTACGCTAGCTCCTCCAGTAGTGAAAGTATCCGACTGTAAGCGTCGGACTTCAACCACTTCGTGACGCGGGTTTCACCAGAAAACCAAGCTGTTTATTACGAATCTACCCTCGGAAGCCTACGCGCTAAGTTACATAATATTTCTTAAGATACTGCTGGTGGAACGACTTACTAACCCCGTGTCATCCAATACGTATATAGCTGTAAAAGCTCTTTGGTAAGTCTCAAGTCTAAGCCCTCCATGGGCTGATGCTCCACATATTCTTACTTTGTCATATACGTAGTATATATATATAAAGTATAAAGTATTACTGATAGTACAAAAATTCGATTTTGATCAATTTACTCGTTTTGAGGTCCCCTGAGTCCAAAAACTGTTGTTTTTTTTTTAAAAAAAAAAAAAAGTTCTTTCAATAGTCTTTTGTCTGCGCGGACGTGTGGAGCCTGAACTACATGGTCTATTTTGATATAGTTTGGCATACATGTTTAGGAACATCATACCCCGCGAAAAAGCAGAGAAATCAATTTTACCTCTAAATTTAGGGGCATTGTTTTTCTTCTTTTTGATGGAACCATTGTTATCTTACATTGAACAGTAGACATAACCAAAAATTGCTCATTTTGGACGTTATTTGGAACTATTTATTCATTAACACGATAATTTAACATATGACATTCCATATTAAGTACCTTTAACCATGTATGGTCGATGACTTGATTATAAACTCATTATATATTTCAACTTTATTCTAGTAAATGACCAGGGAGGTTGAATAAAACGGCAAATCTATCTACAATAACTTTCAATACTGTCTGAGTCAACATTCATCAGGATATTAATCTCAAGATTCAATCAACAGGTGGCTCAGAGAATCTGATAAATGCCTCTTGGCGAGGGATGAACTTCCTGCCTATGAGAGTAGACAATGTAAATATGGTCAAAATAATAGCCTAACCCTAACAGTATTCCATGACATATTAGTGCTGACTAAAATACCCTTTAAGGAGTTATAGGACATATAATCCCAATCTTTGTAAAACCTTGACCCAAATATATTTTATAATACAAAAATGCTCACCATGATAAACCTATACCATAACATATTCTAGTAGATATTATTATTAATGATCATAAAACCCTTAACCAAATGAAGTTGGTGGCACGTTGCTTCAGATATTTAGTTACTGACCATAATACCCCATATGCCCTTAACCTATCAATATCCTAGGATATTAGAATGCTTATTATGAACCTTAATTCAAAACTGCTTATTAGAAATTAAATAAACCTTCATATTAGTTAATATAAATATGTTAATATGTTTGCTTTCAAACTTTAATTAAATTATGTTTTAATATATTATATTTTTTAAGCAAGTAATGATATTAAATCAAATCTTTTGAATGACTTTTTGAGTAAATGCAGTGCTAATTTTTTTATATTTCATACAAGAGACATGTATCTAAAGATATTTTTGTTTTTGGCCATGAGGAGGGGGGTGGAGGTGTTATGTGCGTGGAGCCGACGACACCAGGCCTGAAGAGAGCTATATCCTGTGACTCTGTGTGCAGTGACAGTTCAGTGGGACCACAAGACCTCGTGTCTTCTTATATCTCCGGATACCTCTGCATCGGCATCGACTACGACAGGTTAGTAACAACACCTAGCTTTTAACTTCTTACTTACAAACTTGATTAAGTAATGGCGTTTGAAGGGACTAAGCCTTCTTGGCAATGGTCCTTCCACTCCATTAGGCACCCAAGGCACCTAAACCGTATTAAATCCTCTTCCTTATACATTCCTCCGCTTTTTCGGACTTCTTCAGCTGGAAGTCGACCAGCAGCTTCCTAGAGACATCCCTCGATCATAGCCCAGCCTTCTCAGTCTCTAAACTTTAATTTCACAAACTATATTGGAGATCATAAATTGTTGTCTCAGTTCTCAATTTATTCTCTGTTAAGGTTCATAAGTAACTGTTTCAGTTCTTCATAAATTCTGTAGTTGGGTTCCCAATTAACTGTTTAGTTTAGTTAGTATAGTTATTAACTGTTTAGTTTACTGTTTAGTTTAGTTCAGCGCATGTGGGTTCATAATATAACTGTTTCAGTTCTTCATTAATTCTCTATTTAGGTCCCCAAATACCTGCTTCAGTTCTTCAATATTTTTTTATTTGGGTTCCCAATTAACTGTTTAGTTTAGTTGGTTTAGTTATTAACTGTTTAGTTCAGTTCTTAAATAGAGTATCAGGAAGTTGGGTAGCTTGGTTTTTCACTTAAGTGCTTATAATATATCACCAGGAGCGAACTTTTAAATATAATACCAGGAAGTTAGAATGTAAAAGGAGGTAGTTCAGTTTTCACTTTTAGTACTATATTTCGCCACCAGGAGCGAACTAAAATACATATCCATGATTCAATGTGTTTCCATGTAGTGGAGACATTTTTTAAGAAAAGAAAGGTTACAAGATGGAGGTTATCAACAAGTGCTATTACGTGATTTTTTTTAATTCTAGATTATGTCTTTCTTTAATTTGGTATGTATCCTATATTATTTACCTTTAGCATTATTTCAAAGTGCTTTCAAAATGTCTTGTAAATATATCAATATAAAATCATTTAGATAAGATAAATCAAATAAGATAAAATAAGTGCGTTTTTAAAAATTTTGAGGGGGGTATCAAACGAAAGGTATTGAATAGTCGATTACTAAAATATATAACATTGAGGAAAGTGTTTTATTTTTCGTGCCATTTTGTCAAAATACATCAAAATTTTGCGTGCCCCCCCCCCCCCCCTAAAACTATATTTTGCTGTTACTAAAAAAATGCAAAATGTGCGGTCTGCTGGGCCATACAAAAAATAAGAATAACTACTTGATCGGATTAACTGGGAATCCAAAATGCCGGATAATTCCTGTTACGGATTTTTTTTTTTTTTAATTTTGAGTGGGGTATCAAATAAAAAGGAATTGAAGAGTAGATTACAAACATATATAACACTTGTGGAAAATGTTTAATTTGGCATGCCATTTTTAAAAAAAAAACATAAAAATTTGCCCCCCCCCCCCCCCCCCCCCTTTATACTAATTTCATGTTCATAATACTAACGAAACCCTTTTTACGTGAGACTTCACGCACAACCAATTTATTTATTAAATATCTGGACATTCTGTAACCTAAAGAAATAAATATAAATAAAAGCTATAACTCTAATACTCTAATGAAATAAATAAGTAAAGATCATTTTTATGAAGCTGATATATTATATTTTTTAACTAACTTTAAACAATAATTATTAAAACAATTATTAAAATAATTTTTTATACCTTACAAAAAAAATGTTACCACCAGAAGGATACTTACAATACAAGAATCCTTTCACGATAAAAATAATTTTATCTTCGCTAGACATAAAAGAGCGAGATCATTTTTTCAAGGAACATAATAAGTACTTGATAAAAAAACAAATAAGATTCCCAACTAAAGTACGTCCTAATATAAAAAACTTTTCCATTAAGCCCCAAAGAAACTCTATCTTCAACTTTTTAACTTAATACAATAACATTTTAAGATATAAGTACCTATAAGATAAAAAAAAGAGAGGGGGAAAAAATTAACAAGAAACTATCTAGCTTTAAAACAAATTTCTTATAAATCGAATGAGAACTTATAAAGATATATACGTGTTAATAAAAATAGTATGTGGCACATAGCGTCCTAACATAGAGTCACACACGTATAGAGTCCACACATAGAGTCCTAACATAGAGTCACACACGTATAGAGTCCACACATAGAGTCCTAACACGTACTTTACTTTGGTTTTGCTTTTATAACTCACTAGCTGGGTACCCGTGCTTCGCTACGGAGTGTTATTATAATTAGATAAGTTTATAAACAACCATAATGAAACATATAAATTAATTTACTATGCAAGAATATCTAGATTCTATCTCTCCCACCTATTTCTATACCCCCTCCTCTTTGATAAGCAAATTTTAAAATATCCTAAATCCCCCTCCCCCCCCCCCCCCTATAGTAAAATATGACAAAACAATACATAAAAAATATGAAAAAAATATATGTGGCTGTCAAGTTCAAGTGGGCAAATTTTTATCGATATCGAACTAAAACTGTTTATTTGTGTAAAGAACATACACCCCATGAACATACATGAGGGTATTCAGTCCTTTGACCCCGTATTCATTATTGTACCCTGTTCCCTGTGTACAAAAATTTAAATTTCGAAAATTCATGTGGACACTGATTTTTTCTTCCTTTGAAGGTCAAGTGTGCATTTTTTGATCGAGATCGGACTAAAACTATGGATTTGTAAAAGAACATACCCACAAACGTTGACTTTTAGATATATTTTTCCATTTACCCCCCTAAATGTACGTAAAAACAATTACTCTACTTAAAGAGCTTTTCAACAGTATGCATCATGGAGGGATTTAACTTTGACATTTGTACCCCGTACCCCCTGTGTGCCAAACATTTAATTTCGAACATTCATGTAGACAGAGATCTTCCCCTTGCTTTGAAGGTCAAGTGAGCAAATTTTCATCGAGATCGAATTAGAACTGTTGATTTGTATAAAGAACATAAACACACTCACACATACGTTGACTTTTATAGATATAGATATACATTTCCATTTTACCCCCCCTCCTAAATAAAAATATGACAAAAACGTACTTAACAACAATTACTGTACTCTTAAAAAGCTTTTCAACGATATGCATCATGAAGGGTATCCATTACTTTGACATTTGTATCCCGTACCTCTGTGTACCAAAATTTTAATTTCGGAAAATGATGTAGGCAGTGACCTTCACCTTGTTTGGAAGAAAAAGAGTGTAAATATTCATCAAATTGGGATAAAACTGTAGATTTGTATAAAAGACATTCTCTTATATAGATACTCTTCTTTCTATATAGTATAGATATAGTTATATTTTCCATTTTACCCCCCTCCTAAATGAAAATATGACAAAACTATACATAACAACAATTACTGTACCCTTAAAGAGCGTTTCAACGATATGCATCACGAAGGGTATTCATTATTTTGATCCCGTATTCATTACTTGTACCCCGTACCCCTGTGTACCAAAATTTAAATTTCGAAAATTCATGTAGACCTTGATTTTCCCCTTGCTTTGAAGGTCAAGTGTGCAAATTTTCATCGAGATCGGACTAAAACTGTAGATTTGTATAAAGAACAAATAAGATATAGCTATATTTTTCTATTTTACCCCCCTCCTAAATGAAAATATGACAAAAGTGTACATAACAACAATTACTGTACCCTTAAAGAGCTTTTCAACGATATGCATCATGAAGGGTATTCATTACTTTGACCCCGTATTTATTACTTGTACCCCGTACCCCTGTGTACCAAAATTGAAATTTCGAAAATTCATGTAGACCTTGATTGTTTCCTTGCTTTGAAGGTCAAGTGTGCAAATTTTCATCGAGATCGGACTAAAACTGTAGATTTGTATAAAGAACAAACACACACACACACACACACACACACATACGTTGACTTTTATATATATAGATTATGGTCTAATTTATTTAATGTTTTCTCTCCTTTAAATAGAAATTTTGTTTTTTACATGAATAAAAGTATCAATTTAGCAAAATTTATTGGGCGGGGACGTTTGAAAATGTGGGACTACTTGAGAGTACTTTTAAAGGTAAAGGTGTCAATTAAAATAAATGCTTGCATACGAGTTAGCAAGACAGTGAGACAGTTTCATGTAACGCTTTTAGGTGTCGTTTTTTGGTAACGCTTTTCGAATTTATGTGCCAAAGTAAAGACATGAAAATGTGAAAAAAATTGAGCGTGCAGATTCTTGCGTTTGTAAATTAGGAATTAACATATGTAGTGTACGAAGAAAGAAAGTAATTTTCTTCTTTTCCAGTTTATTAAGAAGTACACTTTTAGCTTCTTCATCCATATATTTTATAATAAATGCAAAAAATTATAGTTTAACAAAAATAAAAAATAATAATGTAAAAAATATATTTTATGTCTGTAAGTTTATTATAAGATTAAAATTCTAAGGGTTATGGCGTATGTCCGATGCAAATCGGAGCAGTAGAACAGAAGTTGTAGTTGGGGGGGGGGGGGGGGGCTGGGGCTCGTGAGCGACTACTGGAGTGGTAGCGAGAAGCGAAGAGTGTGAGACGTGGTAGGTAGCCGATCAGGAGGGCAGGGGTGAGTAGGCCCTACCAAGCACGGTAGGGGGAGACACTATACCTACTGAGACCAAGCAGACTCGATTGAACACCTCCTATATCTTCCTAACTCCCTGTTCCTATATCTTCCCTACTCGTGTAACGCTAGTTCTTGGTAACGCTTTTCGAGGTTATGTGCCATAGCCAAGACATGAAAATGTCAAACATTTTCGCGTCTGGAAGCGGAAGGTTGAAACTTTCCACTTTTACCTTCCAAATTTCATTAAAATCGGACGAGTAGTTTATAAGATTTGGTGGTTCGCAAAACAATTTGAATGACAGACAGACACGAGACCATAAATGTCCCCTGATAGGTGAAACCGATTTCTGTCCACGAATTTTTGAAATCGGGGACATAAGAATGTATTTCTCCAGAATGGTTCCGTTACCTTCGTTAAGCTCGGAAGCAAAATAAATGTTTGCTTTAAAATATTTAATTAGAGGTAACGAAAAAAAAAAGAAAATGTTGCACGTGCTTTAGGAGGGGAATAAAGGTTAAAAGGTTACAGAATCCTAACAGCCATTAAAGATATAAAATAAAATGAAATTTTCAAATTGAAAAACTAATTTGAATTAGCCGACTAAATTTACAAAAGAATAATGATTTACAAAGCACAATTTGATAAAAGAATTAGTACCTTTTTTTTTTTTAAATCACATTCTTCATTGGCGTTATTTAACAAAAGGGGGGTAAATATAAAAGCTCAGACTGTATCAAAGGACAATCAAAACAGTAATAATTACAAGATAAAAAGAACTTTTTATATACTACGTTTTTAAATTTTCTTTTAAATCATACGTAATTTTGATAATATATAGTCATTGTTGTAATATAATGTTAGTGAAAAAAATAGTTCCGAATTTATTTACTTCACATAAATGACAACCATCTAGAGAGCTGATCTTAAACCTATAAAAGGACAAATCTTTGTACAACGGATCTACCCAACACAGAATCTTAACCGTGTCATTGACATGCCCCCGTGTAGGGGCAGTAAGAGAAGAAAAAGAAAAATATGTACAAGTAAAGAAGTACAGAGGCATAAAAATTAAACCGATACCTAGGACACAAGTGTAAACAAACCTGGTTGTCACACGTCAATTCATTTATTTCTTTGTTTACTTTCCTTTTTTCCCTGTTATTCAATGTAAATCTATTAATAAAAAATCACAAATTTTAAACCCGTCAAAATGAAGATTGTAAATATGGGACTTGTCAAAACAAATAAAATAAACTGCGGATTTTTTCCGGACTAACTTTCCATACAACAAAATTTGCTGAAAACGAATTAAATTCTGCTGAAAGATGACTAAAAGTATTAAAATATTGCATTGCCATCGTGTTCTGAGCTATTCTAAAAGTTTCAAATGTCTAGCTACTCGGGAAGTTAGATAAAAATCGATTGTTAGATTTGTACTGGACAAACAAACAAACACGAAAGCAAGCTAATAAAAACGTAGTAAAAAAAAATGCTTCAAAAGAAGATAAATACTGTTATCTCTCACATTGATGAAAGGAATGACTGGATTGAAAAAATCATACTACAGGTACTTCACTAAAAGTAACAATTATTCTAGACGAAGCCTGTTTTCAACCTCAAGTGAGCTTTTATCGATGCTGGGTAAAATGTGATAATGTGTGTGTGGATAAATGTGGTAAAACAGATAGTGAGATAGAAAAAGAAAGTGGCCAACAAAACCACACAAACATCTGTATCAACTCTTACACTGGAGATGGTGATGAAAAGTCATCTTTGAACAACAAAGTTATAATATCGTGAGGAATTGAACAATTCGTTTGAGGTAATTTTCATACGATTAATATAATATCTCCGCGTAAGATAAGACTTGTTTATTAATCAAAGCGATCAGTATACTATCGGCCATCATCAATGCAGTTTATGGAAGAACTAGAATTACATTAAATGCCGAAGGTGTCTTGAACGTCGGATATCAATATAAAACGCACGTTAGGGTAGTGACACTCTTCGCCACCCGGGTAGCGCCACCTGGTTGATGCCACTTGCTCCCACCACCTGACTTGCGCCATCCACTTATATGAGGGATGCATTCAGCCCCTTATTTGATTGAAGGAGTGGGGGCTGAGTGGCAGGTACTTGGGTGGCACCGAATGACAGGCTCAATTGAAAACAATGGGTTGACCGGGGGGCGGCTAGGCCGTAGGACGGTCGACCGTGTAGTGCCACCCGGCAGGTGGCGCCATCTCGTGTGACAGGTTCCATCTATTCTCATTGACGACACCTGGGTGGCGCTAACCGGGTGGCGAAGTGTGTCACCCCCCTTAGGTTTTACGACATTCTTCGTAGGTTATTTACGTTGCTCTTCAACACAATGTAAACCTATTATTTTGATTCCGACCTTACCGAATGTAACGGAAGCTATGTGATCGTTCTGAAGAACGAGAAATGTTTAGGTCTCCGAATTAAAAAAATCCATTTCGGATCAGGATTCGAGTATTTGGATCAGGATATATATACTTACATAGATTAAAAGCATTCCTTTTAATATAGTAGGAAGAGAAATTGTAAAATCCAAGTTCTAAAAAAGTAAAAACGAGGTTTTCTTAATTCAAAGAATTTCATTAAGTGTGACATCTCCCATTTAAATGGCACTATTTTTTAAAAGGAATATTTATCTTAAATTGTCCCATAATTTCCAAGTCTCTAGTAGTAAGATACGTAGAAGTTCATTAAAGAAAGCAAGCGTACGATATATCTTTTTACGTTCTTACTTATATATCTTCTTCAAAGCTTACGATGTATCTTCTGTTTACTTAATTAGAAAGTAAACTATAAAGATGTTTTAATAGTTTACCATTTGTTTTTACGTTTTAGCTGAATACTTAATAAATACTTGATACACTTTAAAAAACAAGATTAGAACAAATCTCTCAAAATTAACTGAGACAAGATTCAAGATTCCTCATAAACATATTTTTAAAGCTGTAGTCCCCGTTATCCATCTGTGCGCACCCGGCCATGGATGGACAACCATCAATGTACACACTTAAACAAGACTGCCATGATATTTTTGTAATTTTCAAAGTACTACATATGAACTAATGTCTTGGCCTGACTCAGGTCTTTACAAAACAGGAATTGTTCAATAATATTTTTTGCCTCCAGTAGGGAGAAGAAGTTATGATTTTTGATTAGTTTAGAGGGACAAGAGTAAGTCATTTCTTCCCTGAACTAAAAAAAGTAAGGAGAAAAAGTAAAACCAGGGAGAAAAAGAAGTGAATTGCCAACTTAATTATTTCATAAATAGTAGAGAATGAATGGCTAATGTAGTGAAGTTGTTAACACTTCTTTTTCGACCTTATTTGCCATTTGCTCTTATCATTGTTTTAATGTTTTAACCTGCATCAAAATAATCTTCTATTTGAGTATAATTGCAATTATTATTTGTTTTAAATATTGAATCTCTTATATCTGCTATTAAAAGTGCTAACAATTATTGTTATTTATTAAAATAATAAATAAAAACTGTGCAATGGATGAAGATGCAATTTCTCCGTACAGGAGGTAAAATATTGTATGTACCTCAGGAATAAAGTCCTAATTCCCCTTGCGATAATTATCTCCCTCGGCTGCGCCTAGGGAGCTAATTAGCGTTATTGCCGAGGCGTTGCCGGAAGAATTAAAAAGTCTAATTCCCACGGCTTCACCTCGGGATTTAGGGACCATGGTTCCTTCGGCTTCGCCTCAAGAACCAACTTATTCGCTCAGGGAATAATGGCTTACTTTACTCCCTAGGTGCATAAATAACTATTTCATCAATAAATCGTACAAAAGTGATCACTTGTGGTTTATTATTTTTTACACTGGTGTACCGCGGCATACCGTTTGGGAAACCCAATCCTAAGCTAAAAACTTTATTAAATTGTCAACTTCCTAGCTCCAGTGAGCTGAAAGTCGATTAGCTCTATCAAAGTTTGTTTCCATTGAATTTAAAAATAGAAACACCATCTTTCCTCTCCCACATCTAAACTCCTCTTAATTAATACGAAATTATCACATATTTTGCAAATAATAATCGGTAGAACTGAAGTTTTATTTGCTGATATTTTATCACGAATACTTATCGAAACATTCGAAACTTTAAATAAATTGAAACTTATACAAACTTCTAGCGACTACTTAAATCAATAATAGTTTCAATAACTAAGTGTTTAATTTATGATTCTCTTAAACTTTATAAGACTTATTCAATAATAGCATGATAAGGTGTATGTCATAGTCATAAATCTTATTAAGCAGAAGTCATAATATCTCTTATAACAAGTTAGTAATAGAGCAGCAAACAATGTTTTGTAGGTGTTTCTAAAAACCAATGCTTTTTAAGAACAAGATAGCTTAGTAAAAATAAGTGTATATGCGAGAAAAAAATTGTATATGCGAAATGAACTATAAACACTAATACCAGAATTGTAGAAGGAAATAACAAAAAGAGAGGAAACTAGAAGCTATTAATGAAATCAAGAAAGATTTGAGGATAAGCTATACAATTGGTATTAGAACTAAGAAAACTAAATGCTTCAACAAGTGCGAGAAGCTACTGAATGATGCTTGAGTTTGTTTTCAAGATAAAACCCTCAGTAAATATAAAATGGTTTTTTTTTTGACAAAGATATGATAAAGTTTGCTCTGTAGTTTTATTCACATTTCCACCAAGAAAGGGTAGAATCAGCTAATTTAGAACAAGAAGTAAGGTAGAGGTACACACGTTCCACTTAGTATTAAAAAATACTTCTTGCATACGAGTCCGCAAGACAGTGAGACATTTTCATGTTTTCGCTCTGCGTAAACTACCGACATAAAATGAAATAAAATCGGTAATTAATTCAAGTTATTGATAAAAGTAGATAATTTTTATTCTTATCTCCACACCGGCACTGCTGCGGCTTGATTACAAACGAACTGAAAGGCAAAGGCACTGAATTCAAAGGCGCCGGCCCGCCTTCTACGAATTGTTAATATGCCTTCATACAAGGTAGGCCGAGAGGGCTGAGAGTTGATGGCAACCTCCTGTACTTTCCTGACTCCCTGTCACACGTATAAATCTTTTCGACTTTCTTGGGCCCTATGACGTGCGGTGGAGGGAGGCCAAACAGCTGGAGACAGACTGTGCACACCTCCTATACCTTTCTAACTCCTTGATACACCGGGTAACGTTTTTTAGTAACGCTTAGAGTTATTTAGCACAGCCTAAACATGAAAATGTCAAAACAAAGTCCAGTCATGCACCATAGTCCTAAATTCGCTCATTAAGTCATAACTTAATGAGCGAATTTTCAATAAAATCTGTGTATTATTGGCTTATGAAAACATAGGAAAATTTCGGTTATAAATTTGTAAATTTGGATGGGTGAAAAAAAAAAAAATGTACACAGGGGTACGGGTTACAAAAGTCAAAATAGTATATACCCTTCAAGATCAATGTCGTTGGAAAGCTCTTTAAGAGCACAGTAATTGTTGATATGTACACTTTTGTCATATTTTCATATAAGAGGGGGGTTAAATGGAAAAAACACGTTTTTATGCTATTTTTGACCCTAAATTGTCAACATTTGACCCTTAAATGGACTCCAAAAATTCTGGCCAACGAACTCATCCTTCCTTTTGATATTATTGAAATTTTAAAATTTGTTTGGATTTTTTAATGCATCCTAGAAGAGTGAGATATCGTCTGGAGTGACATATGTATACATACATTCATACATATATACATACATATATACAATACATACATAAAAAAAGTGTTAAATTACAGGAATTGATTAAGAATGGTCTAAAACGAATTTCCATGGAGAAAATTTTCAAAAATTATGAAGCCATTGCAATAGCTTAATTTTCTTCGAAAATTCGCTAATAATGATGATTGCAGAAAGTGAGTAATGAAAGGGGATTCTAAATTAATATATTGGGTTTTAAAAATAGAACAACAAACTGTTATATAAAGCTGAGTCCAGACTGCCGAACTGAACAGAGGAAACGAGCCGAGCAGTGGTCTCTGCGCAGGCGCACTTTAGACTGGGCATGCGCACTTTAGCAGTGGTCTCTGCGCATGCCCAGTCTAAAGTGCGCCTGCGCATCTCAGACTGGGCATACGCAGAGAACAATGCGCGGCTCGTTTACTCTGTTCTTTCTCTCTTGACACGGCTTAATGCGGTTTTCACACCGAACAGGCAGACAGCAAGAAGACAGGAGACAAGACATAACTCTACATCTCTTTGGTGTGAAAACAATATTAGTTTTTAATAATAATGTAATGGATCGGTTCAGTTAAGACACGTGTCTCCCATCTCTTGCCCCCTATCATCTATTACCCAGTCTTTTCGTTGTGAAAACCGCCTCAAAGTATAAATTTATTTTAGATGTAAATAGCCTATGTTGAGACTAGGATGTTATAGCATCAAATACATCATGTTCATTAGAAAACTTACAGATAATAACTTAGAGTTTGAAGCCAGTTTATAATAAACAGTATCTCATCTTGAAGCCCTGAGAAGAGTCCGGTCTACCTCGATCAAAACGCTTTATTACAAGCCATCCGCTACAAACTTCAACATTATTAACTTCTCCCTAGTTTCAAACCGGTAAATTTACCCGGTAGCTCAATCTCGGTTCTAAACGAGAAACTTCCCAAAACCACCAAAAAGTTTACATGTAAAGAATTAAAAAACAATCTAGGCCAACGACCAAGC
The DNA here is from genome assembly GCA_951217055.1 of Gerris lacustris. Taxonomy (NCBI): domain Eukaryota; kingdom Metazoa; phylum Arthropoda; class Insecta; order Hemiptera; family Gerridae; genus Gerris; species Gerris lacustris. Next base: position 63,959,078 of record OX578280.1, on the reverse strand, counting down.
TTTTAGAAATTCTACTAACTTCAAAAGTTTAAAAAAAAAAATCCTTTTTTTCCCCCAAATATAACTTGAAAGTAGTTTCAACTAATTACTCAACTTGAAGAAATGTTTTTAACCAGTTTAAAAAATATGATAATTTGGTGCTTAAAAAAAAGAAAAAAGATTAATTAACTTCTTGATTTAATCAAAAATAAAATTGGCATAAGTTGTTTTTCACACAATATCTAGGTGATTGAGTATTTTGTAATTGGAATTGGAATAAATAGGTCTTATATGGGAAACAATAATTAACACTTGGCGTACTTTGACATTTTTTGTCTGACTGTCTTAAAAATAATTTGGTAATATTCAAGAGATAAATTAAAAATAAACCAAATATTTTTGGTGCAGTGGTTCGGCATAACAAGTTGCAATTGAAATAGTACTTAACTTTGTATGCGGGATTACGGATGTACCTCTAGATGCTATTAATAAGCATCACCTTCTAGAAGATCAAAAGATATCGGGTTCGAGTCCAGGCAAAATGGATAAAATAATGATGAGAGTCAATTGTCTCTATTCATGAGCAAATCCCTTGAGAATGAATCCCTGTAATGGCTTGGAAACTTTGGGATTCACCAATTCCCTCTTTCGGAAGATCTCGATAAATTAAACTGTGCCTAGGCTACATAGAAAATGGATGAAAAATTAAATTCGAGCATATAGTTAGACCTATAAGCTACCTATAGTTAGACCTATTTATAAGATAGACCCAGTGGCGTATCCAGGAGGGCACAGGGGGCACCCCCCCCCCCCCCCCCTCTTGACCCAATAGAGTAAGAAAAAAAATACCACCATATGTTTTTTTTTTTTTACATTCACCTCAGAAATTCATAAAAGCGCTGTTTTAAGAGGTCATATTTTCAAAAATTTTCGGGGAAGGGCTTTTCTTGTTACCACTACAAATACCCCCCCCCCCCCCCCCATCTAAACTGATTTAGAATGTGCCCCTCCCAGACCTAGCCGCTGGATACGCCACTGAGGCAGCCCACCTAAACTATTCTTCTCAGGACAAACTAAAAATAAAGATGCGACCATAGCAGGTAGCCAACCTGACAATGTAAGATAGAAGAAGTACCTGCTCCCGAAACATTACGTAGTTAGTAAATAACAATTTAGACAATTGACCATGTCCAAATGTAAATATTTGTCACATTTCAATATTATGGTTGAAAACCTCATTTTAAAAAAGTAAAATTTGTTTACGAATGAATAGCCGAACTTATGAAGATTCTGTTGAAATAAAACAAAACATCGGTCTGATAAAATCAAAGAAACCATTCTCATCGAAATCTTTTTGGGGGTAGCTCTTCCAAATTTGGAGCTAAAATTCATTTTTCTTGATTTCGCCTTTGGGTATAATTTTTCATAACATGTATGCACTATCACAATACTTTCTGAGATATGGTAAATAAAATTTAAAGGGAAAAATGGATGATTACTAAAATGAACAAATAAAATATTAATGAAGTTGATATTGTTTATTTGCAGCGAATGCGGAGATCTGATAGTGAGCGTTATCGAGGCTAAAGACTTAGTATGTAAGGAACTCGGTGATGTTACAGCGCTACTTGATACCTACGTGTGCCTCTACCTTCTTCCAGAGAAAGTGGCAATCATGCAAACTCGGGTAAGTACAATACTTCAGGCTAAAGACTAAAGACTTAGTATGTAAGGAACTCGGTAATGTTACAATGCTACTTGGTTACTACGTGTGCCTCTACCTCCTTCCAGAGAAAGTGGCAATGATTCAAACTCGGGTAAGTTCAATACTAAGAATTGATGTAAGTACTAAGTACTAAATGAATATAGTAAGTTGGAGTGATTCACTCAAACACTTACAAAAATTACTTTTTAAAAATGTGTCCATTTTTTGCTATTCAACATCAAGAGGACTGAGCAGAGTCAAGGATGCTCTTTCCTTTTATTCCCTGAGTACTTTTAACAAGAGCCCAACACCTTACAAGTAGGCATCTCTTGAGTGTTAATAATGATAAAGGCAAAATGAAAAAAATCCTGTTAATATTTTATTGGGGATACTAATATATTGTAATAACTGTTTTTTCTAGACTTATCGAGGGAGCAACAGCCCTAGTTTCAAGGAGAAGTTTCTATTCGGAGTGGAATGGAAAGACTGGGGCCGAAGTAGTCTCATGTTCCATGTGTACGCAGCCCATAGAGATGCCAACACACTAGTAGGGGAGGCACAACTTCTTCTATCTGACGTGCCAACAAAACAACCCATTACCACATGGCTGACTCTCGCAGATTCAAATCAGGTAAATGATTATAAGGTATTTAAAATATCCATGATGATTAGAATGTTAAATAACACGCAAAATTGAGGTAACGTAAAATTTTGATATTTCTTTGTCAAAATGGCATGAAAAAATAAACACTTTCCACACAAGTGTTATATATTTTTGTAATCTACTCTTCAATACCTTTCATTTAATACCCCACTCAAAATTTTAATTTTTTCCCCCCGTGACAGGAACTATCCGCCATTTTGGAGTCCCAGTTATTCAGATCAAATTGCTATTATTATTTTTTTATGGCCCAGCAGACCGCAAATTTTACATATTTTGTTTTATATTTTTAGTAACCGCAGAAACATAGTTTTAGGGTGGGGAGACACGCAAAAGGTTGATGTTTTTTTGGAACCGTACAGAGTAACAGACAGACACGAAAGAATAAGTTTTTGGTTTTACCAATGAAACCCTAAAAATGAGTGGTATTACACGAATGGGTAGTTAACAGAAAATCAGAAATGTTTGTTATATTATTAAAAATTGTATGTTATCAATTGCAGAGTGAATGCAGTCTGGGTGAAATTCTATTTTCTTTGAGCTATCTTCCTACGGCAGAGAGGTTGACTGTGGTCGTGGTCAAAGCGAGAAATCTTAAACTGACCAACGATCAGGCTGAACCATTCGTGAAGGTAATATGAATGCTTTTCACACGGCAATGAATCATGAATCAGAGAGCGGAGCTTGATCATGACTCGGGGTTGAGTTGTGGATGGAAATTGTTTGTGATAGTTGGGTGGGTTTAGGGTGACAGATTGCTAACAGTAATCAGTAATCATTATTGATTAATCAGCAGAGACGTGTTGTATCAAGTGGAAGCAAACAAGGAAAATGCAGGTTAGAAAATGTCTCAAAGTTGGAGACAGGAAATATTAAACAGCTTGGTTTTCCGGTGAAATCCGCGTCACAAAGGGGTTGAAATCCAACGTTTCGTTTCCACTACTGGAAGCATCTTCATCTTCAGGGGTGTGGTGCATCGTGATCTTGTGATCAGTATATAGCATCGTGATCAGTATTATCTTGTTTGCTTCGAGTCAACATCACGATGCACCACACCCCTGAAGATGCTTCCAGTCTTGGAAGCGAAACGTCGGACTTCATCCCCTTCGCGGAAGCCTGCGCACTAAGTTAAAGACGAAATATTACCAAATACATTAGGTTTTATTATATTATTAACCCCCAAAAATGGAAAATGCAGGTTTGAAAATGTCTCAAAGTTGTAGAAACAAAATATTACCTAATAAATAATAAAAAGGCAAATGCATTAGCTTTTATTATACTATTAACCCCTGAATACACAAATAAAAAAGAATATATGAATGCTCTTCTTTCTCAAGTACTGATAAAACTTAGTTGATAACTCACTAATGATAAATTACACAGTTCTGCAAAATTTAACAAACTTTCGGGCTCCAAGAAAATTTTATCTGCACTTTATGTTTTCAAGGTTGTTGAATTGGATCTGAATCTGGAGTAAAAATTTCTCCTATACGTACAGTTTTCCCGGAAAATGCCCTAAAGTTCGGAAAAATTGTGTTTTTGGGGTTTTCAACCCAATTTTTTGACCGAAAAAAAAAATTATAAAAAATAAATTTATTGGGCGTTTCAATATCTTCGAACCATAATTAACACCAATCTATTGTCAAAAAAAAATCTGCTGACCTTACTTTTTTAAGAAAATTGAAAAATAGAAAACTAACATACAAAATAATTTCAAGATAAAAAGAACTTTTTATATACTACGTTTTTAAATTTTCTGTTGAATCGTATGTAATGTTGATAATATAATTGTTATTGTTATATAATATATAATGTTAGTGAAAAAAAAAAAATAGTTCCGAATTTATTTTATTCAAATAAATGACAACCATCTAGAGAGCTGATCTTAAACCTATAAAAGGACAAATCTTTGTACAACGGATCTCCCCAACACCAAATCTAAACCGTGCCATCGATATATTTGAAATAATATAATCGATATATATCCTGTTTTGATGTCATTCAATGTTTATCTCTTATTTATAAAAATCACCAATTTGAAACCCGTCAAAATGAAGATTGCGTAAATATGGGACATGGCAAAACAAATAAAATAGCTTGCCGATTTTTTCCGAACTAACTTTCCATACAGCAAAATTTTCTGAAAACCAATTAAATTCTGCTGAAAGATGGCTAAAAGTATTAAAATAATGTATTGTCATCGTGTTCTGAGCTGTTCTAAAAGTTTCAAATGTCTAGCTACTCGGGAAGTTAGTTAAAAATCGATTTCAAGATTTGAACTGGACAAACAAACAAACAAGAAAGCAAGCTAATAAAAACGTAGTAAAAATCGATTCTTCCTCACATTGAGTCTTTGTATTTCTATTGCTTTTTCAGTTATATAACAAATGTTTTGTGACTTTTTTTACAAAATTGTTTTGGGCGAAGAATTGGATCGAAAACCCCCCTTAAAAACAATTTTTTTTCAAACTTTAGGCGCATTTTCTGAAAAAACTGAACGAATAGGAGAAATTTTGACTTCAGATTCGGATTCAGCACACAAAAATGCTTTAGAAAAGGACATTTTCATTCTGAAGCTTTTTAGCAGAACCGCGTTATTAAAGCATGTATGTTTAAGAAGATAAAATTGAAGATATTTCAATATTAAAAATTCATAATTATAATGAACTAAATATTTAGTTAAAACGTAATTTAATTGTTTTCTTTAGGTCTATCTATTGAGGAACGGGAAAAAGGTTCACAAGAAGAAAACATCGTACAAACGTGGAGACCCCAGTCCTATTTTCAACGAAGCCATGATATTCAGTGTACCAAATCATCTACTTCATGTAAGATCATAAAAATATGAAAAATTGATATTATTTTCTGATAAAATGTACTATAGAATTAGTATGCTACAGAGTAGAAAATAGTTGGATTAACCTGAAACATGGACAAAATTTGTTGAAAACAAACCCCTTAAAATGTTTTTGGAGTTGAATTCCAAATCCTTTAAGATGTAAGGTCCAACAAAATAACTACATATTCTGAATTAGATGACTTTATACTTATGAAGATTCCAAATAGAAATTATTAACACTAAGAGAAGATCATCTGGAAGATGCAACTTCTTAATACTGCTCTGCAGAGCAGCATTAAGAAGTTGCATGAAACCAGATAGCGTAGGAGCATCTGGAATTGGATAAAAATATATAACTCCAGCTGAAGAAAACTACTTCCAGAAATCTTTACATCAATGGGAGTAGTTCAAGATTGTACATTGTACTCACACTTCTGGATAATATATGGAAGATAATATCATATATGGAGGATAATATCATATATGGAGATTATAAAAATTGTCCTACTTCACTTCTAGAGATGTAAATGAAAAAAAAAGGTTTCGTTTATTTTCAAAATGTTTGTTTGTTTAAAAAAAAAAAAACACAAAACAAGCCACTCGTTTTTTTCAGATGCAATTTTTTAAACCAATTTTTATTATATTAAGAGCTTAACTATTGAGAATGGTTATTTAACTCTGATATAAGAAACAAAATACTTCGAAGTAGGCTTACACAACTAGCACAAAATCTTAAAATCAATATTATCCCCAGATATTGGCTCCGGTTAATAGGAATTAAATTATTTAATTTTTAAAATGTTAAGACAATCTAGTCAGTTCAATCACTCATCCAGGGTAATACTAACTTTTATTTAAAAAAAAAAAAAAAAATCATAATAATTTTGTCCAGTTTGTTTGCCAGTGTCTTTATCTGGAGTCAGATCTTTGGTGGGTGTGAATGAATTCAAATAAAATTCATTAAATTACATAATTTATAATATAATATATAATCTTATTATCAAATAAAATATTGTTAACAAGTGTATATTATTGACTTATTAATAAAATTTGAGTAAATTTTTATAGTACTAAGTCAAAAGTTGGCAATAAAAATGGTTTATTTTATTTGACTATGTTAGTGGTAGAGATTATTATGACTAGTAATTTGTTTTTCCATCAATTAATGTTGAATGTAAATTAAAAAAATCGATTAGGACATATATTTACATTGTATTTTTAAAGTAAAATATTAATTAAAGGCATTTTAAAGATGAGCAACTGCCATTTATGTTTAAAAAAAATACCTTCTTTAGCATCGGTGAAAAGAAAACATGCTCATGACAAAATACATGAAAATAAACAGGTCAAATGTGTGCTAGTCAGCACACAGCGAGGGTCCGTAGGCCACACTGTATAGTTTAAGTAATACCCTATTGATGGTGTTTTTTAAAATGCTAAAAAGCTCTTACTTTGAACTATCCTATGGGTCTGATATTCTCAAAACACATAAACAAACTTCCGATAAAGTATTTTTTTGCCACTGGACCGGACTACAACCATATAAATACATCGAAAAGACCATAGTTATAAAAAAAAGTATTTTGTCAATAAAAAATAAAATAATATTTTTTTCGAAATTTCCAAAAAGTAGTCTCTTTACTTTTGGTCTAAGAATGTTCGGGAATTTTTTTAAGATTTTTTGCACTTCACATAAGCGCGATAGATAGAGTGGGGGGACACGTTTCACACCCACTTCAAACTTGCCTTCGCTCGCCCTATCAAAGTTATAACCAAAGAATTATATATTTTTGTAATCATCTCGACGTACCCTTTCATATGATACCCGGTGGAGTTCATATGATATACGGTGTTGAAAAAAATGTTAACCCTTAAGTTTTTTAACCCTAATTTTTTTGAAAAATATTTTTTTTAAGTCGCTATATTTTTAAAATGTGTGGGTAGGTACAAGACACATACATGCCAAATTTCAAAGTGATCGGACGAAAGGTGTAGCCTTGAGAGCAGGCGACCGGACGGACGGACAGACACACGCAGGAAAATATAAGGGTCCTTGGTTTTGCCTACGGCCCCTAAAAAACTCATTTTAAATTAGAAAAACGTCAACAGATTTTTTTTTTTTTTTTTTTTTGCATCTCTATTCACTTTTTAAATATTATTTTACAGGTACTGCAAATCAGGGTTTCAGCTGTGGAGAGTCACGGAAGCGGCAATGAGGAAGTGACACTGGGTCATGTCATAATCGGTGGGGATGCTGAAGGCAAAGCTTTGTCACACTGGAGTCAGATGTTAATATCATTAAGAAAACCAGTCGCAATGTGGCATCCACTCCTCACCAAGAATTCTCTACCCTAAATCAACTTAAATCGACTGACGAAAAAAGAAAAGGAATCAATTGAGAAGAAACAAACGTCAAATAAGTGAAATCAGGAAAAACGATTCTTTAAAGAATTGTAAAAAAAACCCGTGAGCAAGGATCGTTTAGATTTCAACAGCGAAATAGTCCTTAACACAAAATGAAAGAGGCAACTCACAACGCACATCATTTGTAAAAGATAAGGGTGCCTTTAAATTAGGCGGTCCAACCCTTTAAAAAAAAAAGTAGAAACAAATCGTGGGAAACAAGAAAAAAAAAAAAAGAGTTACAGAAGTAGAACAGCATATAAATTAGTAATTATCCTTCAAAATTTAGCAGGTCTCTTGAATTTTAATCTAATTCAAATTAAGCAAATGAGAACTATTCAAAATTCAAAGTATCCTTTTCATTTAAAACAAATAAAAGCTGAATGAATATCTCAATTCTTCCAAAGCTCTTCCTTTTTCTATTAGTTATATATTTTTTCTAATTAATTTTTAGTATGAAAAAAAATATATATAAAGCTTTCATTACAGTTCAATAATGAAAAGATGATACTTTTAACTTTGATTACTCTGAATTTGAAGCAATTAAAGTAATTAGTTAAAATATATACAATTTGCAAATTGAGATACAAAAAGAACAAAAAAAATGAACTTGCCTGTTGAATAAATTCCACTTCTGTAATCTGGTTGTTGTAGGAGTTTAGGACACACAATAGCAATAATAAGAAAATAATGGCACAGGGATGGAAACTAAAAAAAAATTAGTTCAGAAGTCGATTTATTTATTTTTTTTTTTTTAATTAAAAGAAGGCTGGGGATTAGTTGAGCAAGCACCAAAAAAAAATTATGAAAAATCAATTTAATATTTAATTTCAACTGAATAGCACAAATGTATGAAATAAAATCTGCTACATGCAGTCATATTACAACTTTAATAGTATTGTGACAGATAAAGTTTAAGGCTCAAATGTACACACTAGGTAACCCTAGAGCAAGTTATCCATAAATATTAAAAAGTTTTTGATAAAAAATTACTGCATACAATTTCAAGATATTTTAAATGTCTAGGAGTTCAAAATTAGGGGGAAAACTGACTATAAATAATACATTTTTTCAATAATTTTTGAACCAAATTAATTACTTCAAAAATAAATTATTTAAAATTCCTAGATATCTAATTAGTCTAGGAGTTGGGAATTGAGGGGTGGTAAATACACAAAACGTTAATGTAGAAGCTTTTCAATAATACTTATTCCAACATATAAAATCATACATACTTTAAGTGTCAAGGAGGTGGGCTTGATCTAAGAAGAATTATTGTCCATAAATACCAAGGATTTTATAAAATAGGGATGGAGCACTAAGCATGTCTCCTGGGTTAAGAAGTGTCGCCAAGAACTTGGAAAAAATCTACATCAAACTACCAATGTGCATGCGCATTAGTATGACGAATTTCTTCCCGACTGTTATCCATTGTTTATTTTTAAATGAAAGGTTACATTACAATCTAACATTTTTTTAAAGTTTTTAATGAAATATTTTATTGTTTTAAGGGTTTTTATTTCAATTTACAGTTCTAATTTAATATATTAATAAAATTTAGCTATTAGAATAGTTTTTAATAACCGAATAATTAATATTAATTAATTTGGAAACGGGTTATTTCTTTTGCAGAATTAGATTTTTACAAATTTTAACAACTTACCTTTGTAACTGCAAACACAGTAAACAAGATTGCTTAGATATAGTCCAAAATCAATAAAAAATAAATAAATTGTACACAAGAGAAAACAAAACATAAAGCAAGGGAGAAATCATAAACTACCAAACGGAGAAATATGAAACGCGAGGGAAGAAAAAAACATAACCTGATCGAATTTTTAAGAATTTTTCCCATTCTTCTTGATCTTCTACAGTTATAACCATACGGGAAGGTAATCTATCCTACTAGATTTTCCAAGTTCTTGGCGACACTTTTTTCACCTAGTGCTCAATCCCTATTTTATAAGATCCTTGATAAATACTGAAGTTTATCAAAAACTGATCTAAAACTACTGCTTAAAAATGAATATTTAGAATCCCCAGTTATTTCATGAACCTGGGATTTAGAAATTAAGGGAAACACAGACAGATGTTAAAGATAATCAATAGCTCATGATCAAAAATGACTACTTTAAAATAAATTTAAAAAAAATAAAAAATAAATTATAGATACCTACTTTAGAGATAGCTCTCTATTGTAGATTTTGATCCAAAATTGCCAATTAAAATATTTTTGTTTCAAATAATAAAATACCTAGTTATTTCAAAAATCGGCACTTCTTTAAATTGTTATTGCCCTTATAAAAAATAGAAGGGAGTAACAATCTAAAGAAGGTGTACGGAATGTTCTTTAGACTTTACTCCCCTTATAAAAACAGAGTGTGATATTCCTTGGAATATATTCCGTGATATACATTGGATGGACTAAACATCCCTTTGACTTAATAGTCATTTAGACAAACGAAAAAAATAAGAAAGAAAACAAAAAATATAGGTGAGTAACCATTTAAAGGAGTACCCACAAATCTAGAAGTTGGAATTCAAGGAGAACAATGACCATAAATATGCATGTTGTTCAAAAATTCATCTATAATGAATTCTTTAAAAAAAAAAAAAAAAAATTAGACAAAAAAATCAATAATTAAAAATAACTAGATCCTTTGTGTCTAAGATCTTGACTATTATATAATATAGAGAGAATATTGATCATAAATAAAAATAACAGTTAAAAATTAACAAAATAATAAATAAATAAAATGCCTAAATATTTCCTGAAATTTAAAAATTAGGGGAAAATCTAACAGTAATAATATAAGTTTAAATAATATTCATGGTTTAAATTTAAATAACCCATTAACCAGAACTAAACTTTTGAAGACATTAAATAATCCAGAATTTATATTTATATTATTATTTGGCCTATTTACTGTAACTTAACTTTTTGCATGAACCACTGAATTTGTTTACCTCTACGAACCGATCAACAAAAGTATAAGTTAATTAATTTTATTTATCAGATTTGATATTTATACTTTTTTTTAATCCCTGCTATTTTTTAATACATCCAACAGTTTATATGGCCTACACTAACACATCTAATCAAAGACTTAGATGGAGCTTGTTATCACAAACATTTATTGCATGATTCTTATAATACAAATGGTCTAGATCAGTGGTTCCCAAACTATTGAGATGGATGTTTGTGATTGGGTCTTTTCTGTTATCCCCCCCCCCCATACCTACCGGGGTGTTTTTGCGTATACAGGGTTGCACCCATCAACTTTTATGGCTGTCTGGCTTAGCAGACAACTGTGTAGAATGAGGAAGGGTGAAAAATCTCACAATTTATTATAATAAGCTCATATTTTTTAATAAAAAAAACCAATAGCACTCAAAGTTCATTGACCTAGAGGCCAGTATGATACAATGTCCATTAGAATTTGTTCAAACAAGTCTCGAAGGTTGATCAAGGACATATTTTCTAATTGGTTAGGCAAACTACAGCATCTATTATACTAATACCTAGTAGGCTGATTGATTTTTCCTTAAAACTCTAATGAGATAACAACAATATCTACATATCATAGTTTTGGACGAGTTCAAAAAAGTATTTATATGTATATATCAATAAATAATTAGGTGATCAACCTAACACGAGGTTTTTTAGCTTTCTGTGCACCAGACAGTCTTGAGAAATCTGAAAACCCCATAAAAGTAGAAGGGCGCAACCCTGTATATGCGAAAAAGCGCCTGGTAGGAGGGGGGTGGAATGACAGAAAAGATCCCGGTGTTTTCCTAAGCACTCTCAAGGTATCAGATGTTTTAAGCTAAACCGCTCTAGAGGAGGCTAGAGGGTAGCGTGCCCTAGCGGCTGGTGAGGCACTTTTCACATGGATTTAGATAGAACCATCCATACTTTCCCAACCTGAGAGTGCCTCCTTATAATTGGCAACAGTATCAGGTGAGTTCATTAATGTTCTGTACTCATATGAATACATATAACTAAACTACTAAAGTACACTCATATTAACTCAAAGCTATACTCATATTATATTCTAAGAACAATCAATATCACAGTGTGACATCATAATAAAGCTATTGGTTTGTTTACATGTCATAAACCGAAAGTGACAGCTTTCAATACATAACAATTAATGTCTCCAGAGAGCTAGGCGACCTTAGCTTAGATATTAGGTATGAAGGTGGAGGGTAGAGGTTCATGATTGGTGGCTGCAATAAAAATCCCCAACCCCTAGTATCAGCCCACTACCTTACATACACCTTTTGCATCCTGCAGTGTGGCCTTAATTTTTAGAGTGTGGCCTTAATTTTAGAGTGTGGCATTGAGAATTTTGGAAAAAATTCAAAAATATTAAGAATGTCAAAGGAAATGCAGATACTCTAGAGACTAAAGTATCAGAATTATTCTCTTCTTTTCTTAGTATATGAGAAAGTGGATGTTTAAGATAAATTATGGTTGATTGTATCATTATTTTTATTTTTTTTAATCAAATTACCACTAAATGTACTTATTTTAAAACAGAATGAATAATTTTAGGTTTTTTTATATACCTATTTTAAGATATTTTATAAACAATGACATCCATACTGCAGGATTTACAATTTAGAGACTACTGAAGACAGTTTTGTTTTAGCAAATCCCATATAATAAAACCGAGTTAACATATGGACCCCTATTTCCCACGCCTTCAAATGTTTAGTTACACTGACCAACTTGTCTTATTCTATCATAGTTTTTATTAAACATTAATTCATGTCATTTGATAATAAACCACTCAAATGCACTCATTAAGTCATGTCTAATAAATCTAATTTTAAAAATTAAAATAATTAACTTATTTTTAAAATTGATATCAGATACAGATATCTGTTGCTAAATAAAAGAATAAAGCACAAAAATAAATAATTTAAAAAAAAGGAAATATGTTAGGCATGCATGTTTACATCAGCTGTCAAAACAGTGATTACTGACAGAAATATTAAATTCTAGTCAAAAATTATGTTAGAGGATTAATATCCTCATTAATATTAGTTGATATATGTATTTGTATTTCAATTCTAATTTTAAAAAAAAATTGTATTAAATTTTGTTAAAATTGTTTTTCTAGGTTTTTGGGCGGTAACCATGTCTCAGTAGGTTCTAACATTTCCTACCCTGTGTTATGGGAATAAATGTTAAATCTTTAAGGGAATACATGTTGTTCTGAGCAAGTAACAATGTTAAGTTAACTCTACTTGAGAATAATAAAAACTAATATCTCTCCCCAAAATGAATTTAAATTGCCAAATTAAAATTCATTTTGTGGGAAAGTATTTGTTTTTATTATTTCATTGGACATTTCTTTAGATTATTACTCCACTAAAAAAAGGGGGGGGACTAGAAAACAGAGGGGAGTAACAATCTAAATAAGGTGTAAGGAATGTTCTTCTTTAGACTGTTACTACCCTTATAAAAACAGAAGTGTAATATTCCTTTGTCCCAAAGTACATTGGGCTAAACATCCCTTTGTCTTAATAGCTATTTAGTCAAAGTCATTTATATTCTAAATAAACACAGGGGAGTAACAATCTAAAGAAGTACCATTCTATTGACATCAGCTCCAGTTGTGCACTTATGGGACAAAAAAAAAATTATGGGGTGTTAAAAAAATTAACACCACTTTCTTAGATCAACAATTACTGCCCTAAAAATTCAGAGTGAAATTTTGGGACCTACAATCATGATACTGTCTAAAACCTCTGCACCTATGAACGACCTCGAACTTCATAATGATAAAAAAATGTGTAAGCTTACATAATTGTCAAAAAAATGTTCAATAAATTTAACAAAGCAAAAACAATCCAATTAAATATCTTCATAAATCACAATAGAAAGATAGAAAATTTCAAGTAATTAGCAATAATTTTAATTTAATAATTTTTTATGTTACCAATAGTATTAAATTTAACCACCAACTTTAAACAAAAAAAAAATTGGTAAAAATTAATCTACGAATCAATCAATTTTTTTATATTTTTTTTTTTAAAAAAAAGAGGAAAACATTGAATTGTGGCATTTTTAACGAAAGATAAAAAAAATTCAAGCGGGCCTAAAAAAGAATCGAATGATATTGCTTTATTCTGTTTTGAGTCATTTTTTAAAACTATTTTCCTTACAATTGTAAAAAAAAATCCAAAATTTTCCAAAAAAAAATTACTATTATCTTCAATAATAAATGTACACACCATATAAGTAATTGTATGAAATGTATTCTGAGAAATTAAAACAATATTTAAACTTATAATGATGTTTTCAAAGCTAGTTCAATCTTAAGGCTAGGTAGAAAGTGTAAAATTAAACACAATTATGTAATTATAAAAAAGAAGGCTGAAAAAGGATCAAAATTTCATCTTGCCTTATAGATATGTCCTTGCTTTTATTACCAAGATAATTAAAAACAAAAAACAAAAATTAAATACAATCATATTTTTTTCAAAAAAAATTAAATCATTAAATATATAAGTGATTCCACGTTGAACCTATAAATTTGGGATCCAAACCATCGCCTCAAAAACATTAAGAAAAAAAATTAACTGAGTACAACTAATAAAATGTAACAATCTAAAATATAAAAATAAAAAATATATATATTTTTAAATTAAGTATTCATTCTTCAGTGTAAATAAAGTATTAGCTATTTTGGCAAAATGATAAAAAAAAAGTATATCGATATATATTATGTAATTGTAAATTATTTTTTCTTGACTGTAGAAAAATATTTTAAAATGTACTTTATATTAATGGAGGAGCTAAGATGTGGAGTTAATTAAAAAATAAAATATAAAACACCATCTCCATTAAAAACTGTGTATTTCATAGGACCAGCTTTCTATTCTATTAGAATAGATTAAAAAGTAGAAAATGATGAAAAATTGTTAACAAATTGACAGGGTCTCACGTTTGTTCAACACTGTCATATATATGTTTCATATTTTCCCCCTTTTGACTTTCCTCCAGCATGAAATAACACTGTCATATATTAAAACTTTCATATTTTTCCCCTTTCGGCTTTCCTCCAGCAAGAAATAACACTGTCATATTATATCTTTCATATTTTTCCCCTTTTGGTTTTCCTCCAGCAATAAATATAAGCTATATAAAATTGTAAAATAGAGGTAAGAGTCTAACTCGAAGGTTTTTTCCTCAAAATTCTTATAATCTTTCTCATCTCCTTTCCCTTATTTCCCCATTAATTCGTGACAAATATTATGTCTGTTTAACATTTTTCATATACCTGTTTTTCATTTCCTTTATTGGTTTATCTTCAGCCAGAAATTTAAGCTATAGCAAAAATTAAATGAGAAGGTAAGAATGTAACTTGAAAAAGCCAGATTTTAAAACTTTCCTCAAAAATCTTACACCACAAAAGTCAACAATGACAAAATTATCTTATTTTGTTCAAATCTATTAATTCTGATTAATCCATAATATTTTTAGTGGCTGTAGTTATTCACCCTTATTTTTTCTTAAATAAGCTAATAAAGAATTTTGTTTAAAAAAATATATATATCTTACACTGGGAAAATTTTAAAGGTTGAGAATAAAATACAGATGGAGCTGAAACTATTGTCCTACCAGAAGATAAGATGAGGAATGTACCGAGAAAGCAAAGAAGAGATATAGTTACCTGCACATATGCATTCCTCACACTTTGGACTGCCTTGGGGTAAATCTCCGTTCCATTAAAACCAAAGCTACTAACACCTAAGAAAAATTGGGTGTAACATGTGGCAACTGTCAGATAAAGTCAAAGGTGCTAATAATAGATGCAACAATAATAAAGATAGGATACCGTCAATCTGTAGTCATTATAGCATTCAAACCAAAAAAATAATTTTAAAATTTTTATAAATGCATTAAAGATCAGTATAATCAACCAAATCAACGCCATAAAAGTAAAGCCATAACATAATAAATAAAAGTAAGCGCCTAAACTGAAGGAGATGATACGGTCGAGAACCACAAAGGCACAATTTTGCTACATTTATACACATAAGGGATTATATCCCTTTGTCAAACAGTACATTTGGTCAAACAGTACATGTGTATGATTTATACATTTGAGAAATTATAAATGCATGGATTTTACATAAGGGAGTTGATGTTTTTTGTAAAAAAAAAAAAAATACATTGGAGTGAGGCGCCACCCAATTTTATATATACCGCCTCATATTCTTTAGTTTTACCAAGTAAGCATACAGAAAAAACATTCATTTTTATGGACATAATTCTTGAGATATTTTGTTTGTTTTTATAAATTTCCTTCAACTTATGCCTCGGTAAATATCTAAGAACATTAGAGGGGTTATGAGAAATTATCCTACAACCACTGAGAACAAATAAAACAAAGTTTTTTCAACTTCACTATAATTGGATTCCAAAATCAAAGACAAAATTAACAATGCGTCACAAGCTAATTATCTTAAAAGCCAAAAACTCAAACATCATTACACTTAAATATTTTAATAACTGAAGTATACTTTGAATAATCTATAATGGTACAGTAGAACCTTGCTTACACGACCCTCAATAACACGACAACCTCAATTACAAGTGCAATTTTCAAATCCCCTTGAGATTGCCATAACACATAATGTTAAATTAACCTCTAAAATGGGACTATTATTATCCAAACAACCTCTATAACGCGGATTTTTTTTTTAATTCACAAAGTAACTCAGAACCTCTATAACAAGTCGATTTGAGAAGTCAACCTCTATATCACAACTCTATACAGGAATGAGTCGACCTTGAACAAGTCTAGACTTAAAAACCCCGCCCATTAACCTCGATAACACGACTTGAGATAAAAGTTCTCTTACAAAGGGAAGGGGATTTAATATAATGTTAAAATTAACCTCTATAACGGGACTAATATTATCCAAACAACCTCAATAACACGGATTTTATTTCAATTCACAGCGTAATTCAGAACCTCTATAACAAGTCGTTTTGAGAAGTCAACCTCTATAACGCGACTCTAAACAGGAATGGGTAGACCTTGAACAAGTCAAGACTTGAAAACCCCGCCCCACCCCGCGTTTAGTAACCTCGATAACACGACTGATAGCCAAAATAACCTTGATAATACGACCCTCAACAAAAAGAGCACCTTGATAACAAGACTGTTTCCCTAATTCCCTTGAGACACTTCTTACCGAGGTTCTACTGTATACCTAAACATATTTAAAAAAAAAAGTTTTGAAAATATTGATAACTTGCATTGTCAATGCACAATAGGGTAGTCAGGCATTGTCAATGCACAATAGGGTAGTCAGGCATTGTCAATGCACAATAGAGTAGTCAGAAAAATTTATAAGTTGCATAATCAATCAATGCACAATAAGGTAATCAGAAGATGGGTTGAAAATTGATTACCAAATTTGTATCTCACA
Source organism: Gerris lacustris (assembly GCA_951217055.1). Taxonomy (NCBI): domain Eukaryota; kingdom Metazoa; phylum Arthropoda; class Insecta; order Hemiptera; family Gerridae; genus Gerris; species Gerris lacustris. Next base: position 63,942,035 of record OX578280.1, on the reverse strand, counting down.
AACAAAAGAGTGTTTGTTATCAAAATATTTCACACAAAAAAAGTTTTGATTGAAAAATAGATTTTAACAACTAACATTAAATTATTTATACCTTTGCTCTAAGGTCTTGAGTCAACTGCTTCATGAAGCTGGATATAGATCTGGCCGTCAAGCCTAGAAAAAGAAAACAAATTAATAGTATGAACAACAAATGTTATTTCATGGGTAATATGTACTGAGATTTTACACCAAACGATGTGAGACAGCAAATTGCCTCCTAACCGAAAACTCCTGCACACGACGACTATTTTGTAAATGATACGAAAACCGGAAAATATAGATAAAGGTAGTAAAGATAGAGGTTCTAATAAAATATACAAAAAAAAGAAAAGGAAGCTAAAGAATAAGAATAATCTGTGTGCATATAAGTTGTCGGTCAGTTTCAAATAATAAATGATTAATGATTACTTATATTAAAATAGATGTATAATTACAAAAGATCAAGTGAGATAATAATAAATAATCAACTTTCTTAGTATAAACAATTTGATGCTATATAAAAGATTCTGAATTATAAAATAAAAATGTAAAGTTTTAGAAAGAAAGGTGGGGCCCCAAAGGTAAAAGTCCGAAGATAAATAAAGTACGAAGAGCTTAATTATTGAAAGGTGTGAGAAAAAACAAATAATAATAATAATGAGAAAGAAAACTTTAAATACCAGATCTAGCTTTTGTAGATGATTAAATTAGATAGATGAAAAACTAAAAACTTAACTCTTTGAATTCAAAAGGAAAAATTAGATTCTGAAAAAAATTATAATATAACTCTCTTGGATTCTCAAGAATGACTATTACTTTATACATATAGTTTGTTTATAAAACATTGCCAAGGCAACAACATTTATTCCAAATAAAATAAATGTTTGTTATGATTCGTAGATCTTTAAATAATTATAAAATAATGTAATGATTAAACAGAAAATTAGAGACACCAATAAAAGTAAATGAAACAACTAATCTAAAATAAAGGCAGACAATTTTTATTAAAACTAAACATGCAGCATTTTAAGAAGTTAAATAGTTTCTGCAAAAATATTAAACTTAGTTGTAAATTCCAATTTGATGTATTGCAATCAGTCTAAACTGCAAAAACAAAACGAATAGTCATGCAGATTCAAATTAAATACATACATAATATGAAGACATTTTATAAATAATGTTGAGTTTTCTTGTTTCTTTGAGACGACATTATCACAATGCTTGACACCTGCTAAGATCCTTCCATAATCAAAAAATCGGTCCGACATAACTGAAGGTCGATTTACACGTAATAAGTTGTTAAGTGATTAACTAAATTTTAAGTGACTTAATGCATGTAAACAGTGAATTTAGTAATAAGTTGCAAGTTAAAATTTAGCATACAACTAAACAAGTAGAATAGAATTTTTTCTGTTTAGTAGGTGGGCGTGGCTAATCACTGGACATGCGCAATTTAGTTAAATTTTGGCGGACATTTTTTTTTTTTTACAAGTTTGGCGGAACCTCGCTTATAGATTTTAAAGTTAATAGAGCTTATAGAGCTTAAAGTTTTATTCGACAAAAATTATATATTATTTACAAATACATACTATATTTCGTCCAAAATCTCATTTAAAATTATTAAGACAGTATTAATGACTTGAACACGTTGTTCGGCGTCAATGCATGAAAAGGCTGTGGGAGAAAAGTGTCTATATTTTATGATTTAAGACATTAATTAGCTCCTCTGATAAAGCTACATGTTAAAATAATTAGTTAAAACCCTTAATGAAAAATGTTTATTATATTACACTGCTGTTTCTTACACTGATATTCTTACTTACTGTTAGTTATTTCTTAATTGTATTGCAATAGCCTTGTAATTAAAAAATAATAATAAAACCAAAATAAAAGAATAATCTAAAGTTGCAAAAAATATTTGCCAAAATGTACACACAATAAAAAAACTGTAATATAAAACTGGGACAATAGCTAATACAAAAATATAAGAGGCGTTTGGTTCAATTTACTTCTTTTTTTTTTTTTAAGCATCTTCATTTTTTTATTTCCAAATAATCATTTATATGAAAAAAAAGTAAATAAATAAAAAAAGAAGATTATATTTTATCAGCTTGTAGGACAATAATCAATACTAAAAAGTTTACATTGTAAATTCTAAAACAATTAAAAAAATAATAACAAAAAATAACACACTAGGTTATAATGTAGATTATATTTTTATATATATATTAAAATAAAACAAAATAAATAATTACAAAATAAAAGTTAAAAAAAAAGAATATAGTGACAAGAGATTATTAATTTATCAGAGTTTATCAAATTATGCTAATTTATGTAAAAAGAAAGACATTATTGTTAAATCAAATTTAGTTCCTGTTTTGAGACAAAAACAAAAATGTATTTATATATTTTAATTTAATGGAATCGTCTAATTACAATGTATTCAGTTAATGAAAATATAGAATATATTGGAACACATGAATGAGTTAGATTATTCTTTCAATAATATTAGATTCAGTATCAAGTAAACGTAGATTTTTTTTTTTAATCGATGAACTCTTGAGTGATATATTATATATTATAGAGGCTCTGTAATCTTCTACTAAACTTGAGTCACATGGGTTATCAGTATGGAGGTCATTCTCATATAAATTGATGAACTCTTGAGTGACATATTATGGAGGCTCTGTAATCCTCTACTAGGGGAGAGCGGGGTTGGTTGGGACAGTGGGATTAATTGGACACTGCTGTTTTTGGTTGAAAAGAAGGTCAGATTAGCAACTCTGGTGGACCAGTCAGTAGCTCTTCAGTTGCTATGTGGTCTGACGCCTTGTTGATCACCATCGATTTTTAAAAAAATAAATTCAATTTGGTGGCAAGCTGATGTAAAATTTGAGACCCACGTCGGAAGCCTTCCAGCCCCTCTAAAATATTCTTCGGAGTATATCCCCAATGAGTGTATCCCACCCATTGGGATACATTGGACAAAATGAAGGTTTTGGAAAAACATAAAAAATAGTATGATTATGTATTTTTAAGTCGCTATAAGTCTGGATTATGTTACTTAGGATCTCTATGCATGATAATCATACAAAAGCGAAAAAGTTCATTTAAAACTGTGGCTCTCACGCCCTCTACAAAAAAAGTTTCCCAACCAACCCCGCTCTCCCCTATACTTCACTCTTCCCTTACTTGGAGTCACATGGGTTATCAGTATGGAGGTCATTCTCATATAAATTGATGAACTCTTGAGTGACATATTATGGAGGCTCTGTAATCTTCTACTATACTTGAGTCACATGGGTTATCGGTATGGGGGTCATTCTTGGCCATTTAAATATCCTGGTGCTTGATCTTTTGAGAAAAGAGCCTAATTAATTTAAATGAAGTGTTTTGAAATCCTTCTAAACTATTCTGTTTCAGTTCCAAGCAGTATTAAAAAATGTGAATGTGAGTTCTATTCTTCTTCTTTATATATGTTGAATCATGAAAGGATGACATAGCCCATACCCATAACAGGGGTGCCCATAGGGGGGTTTGATGGTGCAACTTGCGCCATCAGAACTTTTGGGGGGAATCCAATATGGGGATATTTGTCAGACATTGAGGGGGGGGGGGGGGGGGGTTTAAATATTCCAAGTGACAGGAAGTTTTGGGAGGAATTTGCGCCATGGGCATTGGTGGGGGGAGATGGGCATCCCTGCTCGTAACGGTTCTCTGGTACTACTACATGCATAAAAAACTATCCCGAGCACTTAAAATAAAGGTTATAATAAAAGGACAATGGATAAAAATACTCACTATATTTTCACCTTAGTTAATAGCCAGTAACTAAGCACTCACCCACTAACAGATGGAGAGCAACTGAATATCACAGGTACCTTCAAGGGGTCGGATGGGGCAAGTTTGCAAGATCCTCTTACCCCTCCACTTCTTTACAACCAGTAACAGGCAGCAAGTTACATTTTGAACAAAACCCAGTGACAACACTACTTACTTATACATATACAATTTTTTCAGGATTTCCAACTCGTATTCACAAATTAGAGATACCCTTGAGGGTTTTCCAATTTAGAATACATTTGGTAAACATATTCAGAAAATTCTTAAGGCTACATGCACTTGATGAGGTAAGTTCTTTTTATTATTATTTCTGAACCACTTCAATGAAAACTTAGGTAATTAAAAAAAAAAATGTTTTCTATTTAAAAAATAATTTATTTTTCATGTTATTTTTTAAGTGAACTTTGTAGAACTCATTCTCATCCAGGTTCCCCTATAAAAATTTGTTTTTTATTGGAGCAGCTTCTATTTAAAAAGGTACAAATGAAAATAAGTTAATTATAGGGTTTTGAGGTATTAATAGTTATTTATGCACTTAGGGAATAAAGTAAGCCATTATTCCCTCAGAGCTCTTGATTGGTTCTTGGTTGCACAGTGTCAATTGTTTTTGTTTACTAAAACCCCTCTTTAGCTTACTAAAGAGACGCTACTACTATATTTAGTGATAGTGACTAAAATATAACAAGTATTCAATCTATTTGGCAATTTTAAAATTCTCTCTTTTTACAATTAATTTTATAATTAGGGCGGCCCAGTGGTGCAGGGACGGTATTACTTCTCTAAAAAGTCTAAACGTATGGACATTACTGATAATAAAAATGAAAATAGTAATTATACACCCCCTATCAAAATTGAATTTCTATGCTACCGTGGGGCAGCCAAAGCCATCTTACCTGTGGCAGCGAAGTGTGTTGTGCCATTCTAAATATTTGTTACATTCTTATTCTTACTAATAATAGAGTTCTGACTGTCTAAGGACAATGCTAGTTTGAATGACATAATGTAATTAGTCCCCAGAACATCATGGAGGTACATGATGCTGAGAGAGGTTTCTGAAAATGCACCTAACACTGAGAGTGAAATGTTGGAACACACTCCCATCAAGGTGTAGTCACCACTATAATCCCTAAAAATTCATCATGATACCAACTACTGAAGCCTATGCCAATAGTACAAACACCAAAAGTAAATGTATTTGTATAAAAATATACCTACTTGTAAAGGTGGTCATACAAATTGTTACCCTCTTGATTCCAGCCAAGAACACAGCTGCAAAGTATGTGTAAAATATACTGGCTGCAGGTAGACTTGACTGCATACCTCCTATATCCTCCTAACTCCCTGTTACACGTGTAACCCTTTTTGGTGTCGATACTGAATGCGGGCAGACTTGATTGCATACCTCATATATCCTCCTAACTCCCTGTTACACGTGTAACGCTTTTTGGTGTTGATTTTTAGTAATGCTTTTCGAGTTTATGTGCCATAGCCAAGACATGAAAATGTCAAGAAGCTGAAACTAAAAAAAAAATATATATATATAATCTTAGAGGAACCTCAGGAAAAAAGTTAAAAACCCAAAACTATTTTTTCCTATAAAAATATAATTATGATAAATTTACAGATCACATTTACAAATTAAATGTACACAATATCAATCCCCAATGTGGGAACTGAATTAAAAAGAAAAGAAAAAAAAAAATATTAATAATAATCAGAAAAAAAAGTTTTCATTACTTTTGTTTTTCTCGACCTACAATACAATATAATGTCCTCATAAGTTTTATTATTTAATTATTAATTATTTTGTTTATGACATCAAGTAACAAAGTTTTATTACACTTACACAACAATTATTACACATGATAATAAAGAGTATAAAAAAACTGTGGTTCAATTTCATACTTGATTTTCTTTTTTATTATTTGTTAATTAGAAACCTAGAACTACTTTTTCGAAAGAAGTAGTTTTTTTTAATTATTATAATTTTATTTTATTTTTTTCTTTGATGCATTTCTATACATTATTAAAAAATAAAGACTTCAATAATATTGCTACGACATTTTATACTTAAAGAATTGGTACTTGTCTGATTTATTTTTAATTTAAATAGAAAATAAAATCGACAAAGAAATTAAAAGAAAAAAAATAATTAAGGAACAAAAATTAACATTATTTTTATGTCGAAGCTTTCTTATTGTACCTACTTAATCATTGTAAAGAAGAAGAAAAAAATATATAATATACATTAATTATTACGACAGTGAAATTATGTAAAAAATACTATGAAAAAATATAAATCAGTCCTCAATGTTGCAAGCCTACATCAATGACTAAGTGAATGCTAAATTCTAATATAGAATAATGATTAAACATTAATAATTTATATTTAACATTAAAATGTTTGATAAGATGTTCTTTTGTTTAAAAAAAACTAATCACAGATTTTCTATTTTTTAATCTATATATATAAATGAGCATTTTTTTTATAAATCTAAAATTAAGCCCGTAGTAACGAGCTTAATTTTAGATTTAGAAAAAAATGTAAAATTAATTTAGACATCTATTTAGATAAGTTGTTATATCTATTTGAAGACCAACAAATCAAAACAAACATTTAATTTTATTGGAATAAATGTGGTTGCCTTAGCTTAGCAATAACAAATCATTTCGAGGTGCGTTCCAAAACTTGAATGCTATCATATTGAGTGTTCAAAGCTACATACAATACAATTTGTGTATATATACTAACTCCAGGCTAATGTCTCTAAAGGCAGTATTAACACTGACTGTAATCTAGAAACTTTTGGAATTTTAAATGAAATTGTAAGCACCTCTTAAGAAAAGAGAAGGAACCAAAACTTGAATGCCTTTACTTTGAGAGGTGTATTTTCATTCTTTACATCTTTCCCTTAACACAATTGGTTAGTTCCAACCCCCCTATTTGTACCGTCCTGTGATCGTCCCGCGGATTGTTTGGGAATCGTTTAAGACAGGTTTCATACACATGCGGTAACATTGTACTGTAATAAAATCATGTCAGGTTGGAACATGTTTAGGACTATAATTCGCACCACATTAAAAACATTCAAGGAAACCTAACAGTTAGGAAGCCTTCCTGATGACATGTGTGACGATTGACATAACTGTGCATGTCATACAAACCAGTACTTGGTATTGTCAGAGGATCATTTGAACGATACAGTAAAAGGTTGGCAAACGATCGCTGCGTGGGTTGGAACAGTTTGGAGGACGGTACAAAACACTCACAAGTCGGGTTGGAACGGCTTTTATCAATTGTGCATGCCTGTAAAAATCCCACGGACGGTAAACTGCTTGGTTGGAACAAACCTTATCCAGCCATTATTACCCATGTACTATGATTTAATCAACCATTATTAGCCATTGAGATAAATAACGGTTGGCAAAAACACAGGGGTTCTCAACCTATTCCAATTTATAAGCCCACTTAAAATTTGTTCTACTATTTTTCAATTTACCTGCGTAACCACACATCTTTTGTAGTATTTTTTATTAACAAATGATTTATAAATAGATTAAGTCTATTGAGAAATTTTAGAGAAATATTTTTGTAGAATGTTATACAGAATTTGTCGTAGTATTACATTAGTTGAAATTATAAATTTCTGTTATTTTCATTCTATTTATTATGTAAAGAAAAAAAAAAAAGAAAAAATTAAGCAATAATCAATGAAATCAATAATAAAATATCTCATATAAAATCTGAATTTACTATTAAAATATATAATATATATATATATATATATTCCAAAACATCTTATCAAACCATTAATAATAATAATAAGAAAAAAAAAAATGTAATATATAATTACTTATTGAAAAAGTCACGATTACAAAAAAGAACAAAAATATTAATAGCTAGTTAATTACTTAGTTGGTTATCATTAATAATATTATTTATACAACTAAATAGATTACGCAGAAGGGTGCTATCACAGAAACTGATAACCTCAACTACTTAGACACAAGATACAACTAGCTTAACAAATATATTATATTATCATATTAATTTTAATTTTAATTGTTTTATCGATGAGATTATTACTTTAAGTTTTATTTTTGGCTTAGTACTCATAATATAAATATTTCATTAATTGAAAAACTTTCCAGAAAGTTAAGTTAAATAATTTCAAGATAAAAAGAACTTTTTATATACTACGTTTTGTAATTTTCTGTTGAATCGTGTGTAATGTTGATAGTATAATTGTTATTGTTATATAATATATAATGTTAGTGAAAAAAAAAAAAAAAAATAGTTCCGAATTTATTTACTTCACATAAATGACAACCATCTAGAGAGCTGATCTTAAACCCATAATTGGACAAATCTTTGTACAACGGATCTCCCCAACACCAAATCTAAACCGTGCCATCGATATATTTGAAATAATATAAATTATATAATCGATATTTCCTGTTTTGCTGTCATTCAATGTTTATCTATCACAAATTGAGACCCGTCAAAATGAAGATTGCGTAAATATGGGACATGGCAAAACAAATAAAATAACTTGCGGATTTTTTCCGAACTAACTTTCCGTACAGCAAAAGTTGCTGAAAACCAATTAAATTCTGCTGAAAGATGGCTAAAAGGATTAAAATAATGAACTGTCATTGTGTTCTCTTATGCTTAAAAGTTTCAAATGTCTAGCTATTCGGGAAGTTAGTTAGAAATCGATTGCCAGATTTGTACCGAACAAACAAACAAACAAGAAATCAAGCTAATAAAAACGTAGTAAAATAAAAGTCAGAGCTTTAGTGATGATTATTAATTTATTTTGTGAATGTTACGGATAAAGATATAATTTTTTATGATGCTCAGCAACACAATAAACCTCAGCGCAGTCAAAAGATCTATGAATATATAATTATGTAAAATGTATTATGTATAACTGAACTGAATTTACATGTTTGAAAAACTTGAATACATAATCTACATTTTGTATTCAATAGTGGAATTATGTTAAAATTAAACATAATGTTATAAAATGGATAAACAAAAATAATTAAATTTACATTCCACGTTTTAAATTTAAAAAATCAGCCAAAAACTTTGATTTAATAAATAATCTTTTCTAAAACAGAGAATTTTATTTTCCAAACTTAAATTCTATAATATTATATCATCAAATCCATTAAACTATCCTTTGAATTTATTTATTTGTTATAATATTATTTTCTTCAAAGAATTTAAATTTTTTAACTTGTAAATAGTATTAATTAATAAGAAAATTAAAAAATTCTGATTATGGTTTCTAATGAATTTGTCTCTTTGATTCCTACTCATAATGAGAAAGTTAAAAAAAATCTGTCGAAATAACTTATTCCAATTTACATCGATTAAGCTATAAATTAATTTATTTTTACTTTTTATTTTGGAGGAGGAGGTCATTTGTTTTCACAGAACCATATAGCTTTCACTAAATATGTTTTTTTTTTAGCAGCTTTAAAAAGATGATTTTTTTTTTTAAAAATTACTATCTTTTTAAAAAATTCTTTATTTTTTGTAAAAAAAAAACAAATAAGAGTACTAATGCCAACTGGATCTATTAATTAAAGATAGTTCAATTCTAGCTTTTTGAAACTTTCCAATAAAAATTATAAATAAAATAATAATGTCCAACTATTGCAAAATATAAAATAAACAATTAAATATTAAATAATAATAAATAAAAATAAATACAATATTTTAAAATTTTCCAGACTAAAGACAAAAGCTTTTACAACAATTATCTTTATTTGTTATAATTTAAAGCAATTTATTTTTTTATAAATATATATCTATATTATTATTATTATTATGCAGCTATTAATAATAATAGCACAGTAATACATTAAATATCAAGCAAAATTTAACATTTAAACAAAAAAAATTAAAGACAGTCAGTGTTATCTTTTTAAGAACAAACCCTTAACGGTGAAGAAAAATGTATACATGTTTAAAATAATAATAAAAAAAATGAATAATTCTTATTTTGATGAATTAATTTATTGAAATACTAATTTATCAAATTGATAAACAATTTAAAAGTATAAAGATAACTAATTAAATTATTTATTGGAGCAAGAAATGACTTCAAGTCATTGAGACAATTTCATACTTATTCTAAAGACAAAATATTTTCTAGAGGAGATGAATGTGGTTTTAAGATATCACAAGTACATTTAATTTTTTTTAATTAAATTTAAAATTAAATCTAAAGTTGAAAATATTGATTGTTTCTTGCGATAGAATAACATCAATGTATATTATAGCTAATTCTAAGTTATTATTTATTTTTTTAGTTTACTGGGATAGGGATTTATCTCACTAAATTACCCGGAATAATTAGCAATGGCTTTACTTATATAAAATATTGTAAAGAGATATGTCTAAGCGGCTTATATATGGTATGAACGGTATGAATAAAATGTTTTATGCATTTTAAAAACGATACCATTTTAGATATAGTCATAATTAGGATAATTTTGCAGGTGGTATTATGCGGTACGTATAAATAGCTACATTTATTTTAAGAGTAATACCAAATTAGACATTATTATGAAAGTGAATTTAAATTATTAATATTATCTTATTTTTAAAAAAGGGAGAAAAGATCCAGAAAGAAATAAATCCTATTGTAGGGATCTGTGGTTCAAAACTGAAAGCGGGATAAATTTTTTATCTTCTCCTTTTGATTTTAATAGTAATAAATAAATTAATTATTTGAATCTCAAGGCAAGAATTTCCATTATATCTTGGCTTTATATGGTTTATATGATGTCTATATATGTATTTTGAAAATTACATTGAAGCAGGTTTATATGGTCCACATAAAATGTATAGGTTATACCATACAATGAGTTATACCATAATAGTCAGTTGATTATCATAATTATAATTGACTGCTTATTATACATAAACATACTCTGAATAATTAAGATTATGTTTATGCATATTGTTTATTTGTTCTAAAAGTGATATCATAGTCAGTTTATGATAATTAAGATTATGTTTAACTTTTGATTCATACACATTGTTCAATGTAACTGACAATGTTAACACATCTTGGAGTTCTAGGTCTTCCAGTGGTGACCGCGTCTTAGTGGATGATACTTCCGACGTTTTGCCTCTTATGCTAGAGGCATCTTCAGGGTAGAGCATGTTGTACTAATGATAGAAACAACGTGAACTGTGAACTGTGACTACTATCTGTGACTACTATATAACTGTGTTTCTATCATTAGAACAACATGCTCTACCCTGAAGATGCCTCTAGCATAAGAGGCGAAACGTCGGAAGTATCATCCACTAAGACGCGGTCACCACCGGAATACCTAGAACTCCATTATGAAACTTACCGCGGAAGCCTACGCACCAAGTTAACACATCTTGTTATGACAAATATCATTCTTATGACAAATACCATACTAGATGGAAAAGAAGTAGCCAATATTAAGAAAACAGAAATTAAATTCATCAATTATTAAGTGACAAAAATGTATGAACTCAAATATGAAAACAACACAAATTTTGACATTGTGAACTATTACAATTTTATCATTATTCACTATTATTATTTTTAATAAGTATAAACAACCCAAACATTGAAGCAAAACAATTAGTAGCAATAGTAGTAGAAGAGGGATGATGAACCATTTATTTGAACCCAGAAATTAGGCCACTTATTTGGGTTCTATTTACAAACCCCATATGGAGTTGAACCACATCGCACACCACTGTACCACCGGAAAGAATACAGTGTGATCAATAGTGAGCTATATAAATCAAAGTGCCTAGGCATGGGATTTAACCAACCCCATATGGAGTTGAACCACTTCACACACCACTGTACCCCCGGAAAGAATACAGTGTGATCAATAGTGAGCTATATAAATCAAAGTGCCTAGGCATGGGATTGAACCAACCTCATATGGAGTTGAACCATTTCACACACCAATGTACCACCGAAACAAATACAATGTAATCAATAGTGAGCCATATAAATCAAAGTGCCTAGGCATAGGATTGAACCAATCCTAATGGAGGTGAACCACTTAAACACCAATGTACCACCGAAACAAATACAGTGTGATCAATAGTGAGCTATATAAATCAAAGTGCCTAGGCATGGGATTGAACCAACCTCATATGGAGTTGAACCATTTCACACACCAATGTACCACCGAAACAAATACAATGTAATCAATAGTGAGCCATATAAATCAAAGTGCCTAGGCATAGGATTGAACCAATCCTAATGGAGGTGAACCACTTAAACACCAATGTACCACCGAAACAAATACAGTGTGATCAATAGTGAGCCATACAAATCAAAGTTCCTAGGCATGGGATTGAACCCGTAACCTCAACAATGATTTATAAGTGGTCAATGTTTTTTTAATACCACGGCTAAACCACAGCTGAACCCCTCAAGAAAACAATTAAGTACAAGTGAAATCTTGAGAAAAAAATAAATAAATAAATAAACCACATTTAAAAAATGAATGATCTCAAATGGAAATTATTATCACATCTCCTTCTATTACATATTTTTATAAACAAGAAATAATCCAAGTTTCGGTACTCTTATAGAAAAGGGGCCCCCTTTTTGTACAAGGAATATACAGGAGAGTTTATATCCCTTAGTCTAACTACCTATTAAGACAAAGTGATTCAGTCCAATATGCTTTGGGACAAAGGAATATCACACTTTTATAAAGTGTGTATTCGGTTGTCCAAAAAAAGGTTGTCCAAAAGAATATTAGATTAAAAACAAGTGGTGGGCCCTTTTCTATAAAAGTGTCCAAGTTTCTTTTATATATATATATATATATATATATATATATATATATATATATATATATATATATATATATATATATATATATATATATATAAATTGAATTAATACAAATTATTTTTAGAGAAAGAAAAATGATAACCATATTTGTTTTGCTAATAAATATTAAGACAGAAGAGTAGAACACATGAGCCAACCATTCCTTTTATCACTATTACATACATTATCTCGTTAAAATATTTATATATTTATACAATTATTTATTAATATTATTTAACTCACAATGACATTCAGCAAAATACAATCTAATTGACGGGCATACTTAATTAATTTTTATTAGAATACCATTAAACTAATATTCTTTTTTTTTCTTCTTTTTTATATAGATCTCGCATAAAATGTGATAAAATAATAAATAAATACACAAAATGCTCATTGTTGAGTTGAATTGGCTAATTTAAGGCTTATTTTATTTATTATTTTTACCTGCGAGATCACAATTAATTACTTTTTACTTTTGTTAATATATCCTAAAAATAAACAAGCACGTTAACAATGTTAAAATTTCTAGCTTTGCAAAGAAATTCATTTTTTTTTTAAATATTTATTTATTACTTTTTTTTTATTTGAATTTCAATATTTATTTTTTATATTATTCTAGTTTATTATTGTTATATATATATTTTGATAAAATAGGTTTATGAGGTAGTGAGTGATAATAATTTTTTATTTTTATTTTTTTTGTATTTTTTGTTTATTAATTAGTAATTAGGAGGGGAATGATTTTTTTTTTTTGTTTGTTTTGTTTTTGTTTGTGTGCGTGTTATTAATATAAAAATTAAATAAAAGAAACATAATTTTTTTAATGTAACTAGTGTAGAATAAGCATGACCATTTCCCAGTTAGCATTTTCTATAGAAAAAGATAATTTAATTTAATAAAAAATGAAAAAAAAAAAAAAAAAAAAAAGAAATAAAATAATGATAGCTTGCACATAGTCAACCCTTTAACTATTAATATATATACATACAAGTAAATAAACAAAATAGATAAATAACTATAGATAGGCCTAACATCAAAAAGAATGATGAAGGGGTCAATAAGCAATTTAAGAAATGTGATGGGTCGCTTAAATTGCTTATTGACAACACCACGATTCATTAAATTTATAATTCGTTGTCTTAGGAAATAGAGAAAGAAAAGTTATAAAATTATTTTAAAAAGTAAATAAACTGATTTCACAAGATGATAAACTACAATAACGAATTACAAGGATTGTAAAATAAGTGTAAATCCAGTGGCTCACGTGTTGTGACATGACATGACTTCAGTGTGTACTCCTTCAGAATTTTATTTTAATGACTATCTAGTTCCATAGAAATGAAGTGAACCTTGATAACTCGAACATTGATTTTTCAAAATTCTCGGTAAGTAATAATCGGTATTAAAACGTGTTCCCTTTATTTTCGAGTTACTAAGGTTCCACTGTACCATAAACATACAGTTAGCACGTGTTGTGAAGTCCTCAGACAGCACATGAACTCACGTGATATAACGATAGTGTAGCGACCTTAACTGTCACAGTAAAGGGAGTAGCGACCAGAAGGTACAAAATCAAGAATAACAACCTTCATCAGTGCGCAAAATGTTTGCGCAAACATTTTGACCGTGTAAGGGGCTGTTTGTTGTTTGCGCAAACATGATGTTTGACGTGTATGGCCTAAATTTGCCCTCAGGTTTGCGCAAACATTTTGACCCGTGTATAGGGCTGTTTGTTGTTTGCGCAAACATGATTTTTGACGTGTATGGCCTAAATTTGCCCTCAGGTTTGCGCAAACATTTTGCACAAAATGTTTGATTGTGTATGGGGGCCTTTATAGTTACTATGTTTTCGTAAGTTTTCAAAGGTGTTTTAAAACACCATGGAAACTGTGATTTTTGAATTCAAGGTCACAACAACAAATTTTTGATTTTGTATTGAAACTGTTTTGAAAAAATAGCATGGAAACAGGTATTGAATTGAAAACAGAATTGAAACATACACGGTAGGTATGATGAGCAGAGATATGATAACCTGACTTAACAATAACTAGACTGGGAGTTTATAGTTTTCAAAACTGTTGTGAATACCGTTTTGAAAACTCATGGAAACGTAATATTTAGTTAAATACTTGGATAGTCTAAGGTTTCAAATAAACAGATTACACTGTTCTGCAAAATTTAATGAAGTTTCTGTCCCCAAGAAAATTTTATCTGAATTTTATGTTTTCGAGGTTGCTGAATCCGAATCAAAAGTCAAAATTTCTCCGATACGTACAGTTTTCCCGGAAAATGCGCCTAAAGTTTGGAAAAATTGTGTTTTTGAACAAATTTTTCGCCCAAAAAAACTTTGTAAAAAATTTTTTTTACATATCTTCAAACCATGAAGAACACGAATCTAAAGTAAAAAAAAAAATCTGCTGACCTTACTTTTTAAGAAAAATTAAAAATAAGAAATTAAAAAAATTGATTTTGTCTCATACTGAGTCTTTGTATTTCTATTGCTTTTTCAGCTATATAAGAAATGTTTTGTGACTTTTTTCTGACATTATTCTAGAGAATTACAATATATGTGATTGAGGGGGGTACAAGAAACATTTGGGGGGGGGGATACTATCAAATTTGTTGAAAAAAATTAAATAAAATGTTTGTTTTTACCTATTTTTTTTTTTATTATTCCCCCCCCCCCCCCCCCCCCCCCCCAATGTTTCTTGTACTAGGTCACATATTATATTGTAATTCGCTAGAATAATGTCAGAAAAAAGTCACAAAACATTTCTTATATTGCTGAAAAAGCAATAGAAATATAAAGACTCAATATGAGAAAAATCGATTTTTTTAATTTCTTATTTTTCAATTTTCTTAAAAAATTAAGGTCAGCAGATTTTTATGACTTTAGATTCGTGTTCTCCGTGGTTTAAAGATACTAAAACGCCCAATATTTTTTTTTTTGGGTGAAAAATTGGTTCAAAAACACAATTTTTCCGAACTTTAGGCGCATTTTCCGGGAAAACTGTACGTATAGGAGAAATTTTGACTTTAGATTCGGATTCAGCACACAAAAATACTTTAGAAAAGGACATTTTCATTCTGAAGCTTTTTTTTGCAGCAGAACAGTGTTATTCATGAAAAATAATACTATTTCATAAATCTGACTGATGATGACCTTTATAAGGAGCAACAGTTCAGATTATGGAAGAACTAAACAGTTATTAAAATAACATTCTGAAGGAGTACAACAGTGAAATTATATTAGAGAACAATGTGAGGACTAAATTTACTAGATACTCATTTTTTCATATCTGTGTAATTTCAAGTTTTAGTTCCACAAAATCTCAGAAATACCAACTTTTATATAAAAATAAATATATTTAACGTAAGCTCTTTTGAGAGCACTGAATCACCAAAACAGTATAATTGAAACTAGTTTGTTTAAAACATTGTCGTTATTTTTACACAAAAAAAAAAAAAAAAACTGAAAAAAAAAAAAAAAGATGAATTTAACTGTTAGAATATTATTTATGATGTCTGAAATATAATATCTTAGAAGAGACCTCATTTGAGATTATCCCATAAGGATTGTCTCGTCAAGAAAAACTACAGACTTATTAACTAATTTCCACAACATAATCTGAATTTTAGAAATTGAAAAAAAAAAAAAAAAAAAAAATGGTCATACTTAAACATACAACTAATAAATTATAATGAAAAAATATATAAACTCAAAATACATAACAATTTTGATTAATAGCTAGAACTGAATGTTATCCATGTTTGAAAATAATAATGAAAGTAAAAATTATATACAAGCAATAAAATATAATAGATTATAATAACTAAAATAACTGGCCCTGACTGTCAATTAAATTTATTAAATAATTTAAGAAAAAAACAAACAAATAATAAATAAATAAAATACATATTAATTTTGTTAATTCGTTTTAATGGATATAATTAAAAATATAAGGTTGATGTTGGTGTGAAGATATTATTAACCAGTGATATTATATAAAAATTAAATAATTATAGAGTTGGTGTAATTCCAAACATAGAGTGTAGGTGTAGAAGATTATTTAGGAGCTTTAGTTAGAAATCAAAGTCTGCATTTTAGAGAAGAAATTTTCTTCTTAAGATTAAAGTCGTGCCGAATGAGTTTTGTGCGTTGAGAGTGTGAGAAAGTAAAAAAAATGGAGGTGAGCCAATGAGCTTAGCTCATTGGAGGGGAGCCAATGAGAGCTTAGCTCATTGAAGGGGAGCCAATGATAGCTTAGCTCATTGGAGGGGAGCCAATGAGAGCTTAGCTCATTGGAGGGGAGCCAATGAGAGCTTAGCTCATTGGAGGAGAGCCAATGAGAGCTTAGCTCATTGGAGGGGAGCCAATGAGAGCTTAGCTCATTGGAGGGGAGCCAATGAGAACTCAGCTCATTGGCTCCCCACTCCATTTATTTACTTTCCCACACTATCAACACACAAAACTCATTTGGAACAGATTGTAGATTCAAGTAGTAGAAATGTTCCTCTAAAACTTGACTTTTATAGCTACCGGAGCAAATCATGTCATAAGAATCTAAGAATTCAAATGGTTAAAAACACTATTTTTGTAACGGCATTGTCTTAATAATGTCCCTTTTATTAATCTGCACGCTTTAAGCATCGTGATTTTAATAATTTTAATTTTCGCTTAACAATCGGTAGCATTTAAATTTACAATAATTTGTAAGCATTTTTGTTACACAATAATTTAAACAATTAAGTTCTAAGTAAGGAGTACTAATTTAATTTTTTAGTAGGATTTACCAAATAAAGTTTGCAATCTCCTAATGGGCAATATTTGTATTTATCTTCATTCTCTATAGTACATACTTCCTTTAAATCCTCCCCCCCCCCCCTCTCCCACTGTAGTTAGTCCTTGGTACTAACTATAACTAGTCTTAATACTAACAGACAGAATTAAGTGCTAATAGATCAAATATAGCCAGATACACCCTAAATGAAGAGAAAATTTGGTACTAATTTACTTAGTTACCCACCTATGGGGTAACCAAGTAAATTATGTGCCATGAGGCAAACATTTACTTAGTTACCCACCTATGGTATAACCAAGTAAATTAGGTGCCATGTGGCGAAAATTTACTCAGTTACCCACCCTATATTTGTTTACCACTTTTACCACTAGTTATCGAAGGTTCCACTGTATTTGTTATATTATTATATTTTATATTCTATGGTTATTTTTTGAAATAGTATTTTGTAATACATCATACATTTGATACAATTGTTTATTTTCCTTATTAAGAAATACATATTTTTGTTTACACTTTTAATAATTACTTTGTCTAAATAAATGTAAAGGCAAAGAGATATCTTTGTCCTCAGAACTTTGGGACAAAGGAACATCACACTTCTTATGTGAAGGTGATAATATTACTTAATATAGTTAACTATTAAAACAAGGGAATATTACTGCATTAAAATAATTTTGGGTGGGAAACCAAGTAAATAAGTGCTAGATATTTTTCAACGTGTGAGAGTTAAAAGCATACTTCCTCTCCCATAACAATAAATTTATAAATAAATAATAATTAACAAATTTCAATCAACATTTGTTAATCTCAATAAAAAATTTAAAAAAAAACCAATTATAGTATACTTTTTCCCCAGGTGTCTCTGAGGAACTTCGGTTACACCTCAGCAGGTAATTAACGTTTTTCTGCCTCGGCTTCGCCTCGTCAGTCAAAATGTAATTTTCCTGACTCCGCTTCGCCTCGTCAGTAAAATGGTAAATTTCCTGCCACAGCTTCGCCTCAGCAGTAAATTTGTTTAGCCTATCCTCGCCTTCGGCTCGGAACTAAAACTTAAAAAACTTGTCAGCATAATTCCATTTTGCTGCCTAGTGACATAAATAACTATTATTGTTTACTTACGTACCATGCATATCTTAATTGTTAAAATAAATCAGTGCGACAACACTAGACATTTTCTATTGGCCAGTTTCCTTTTGTTTACATCCCTCCACAACTTACTCAAGAGATACCGTGGGAAAAACCTCTACTATAGTTATACAAATTTGGTTATAACACGAGTGAAATTATTTCTATAACATAACAATTTGGAAAAACACCAACTCTCTTTTTCAAAAAATAATTTAAAAATCTAGTAAGAGAAAGATTATAATATACTCTTAACCAAAAGTACTGCAATATCTACGAATTTATTCAAAATGGGTAGATGGCTGTTCAATACTATTGACAAGAAATTCAGTGGAACATCAATATCATCAAAATCTCGGTGGGTCGAAGTGATTTACGTTCCCATAGCTAATTCGAGATTAATAACTCAAATTAAAAAAAAAAAAAAATCCCTCGAATTTCGAGTTATTGAAGGTTCCACTGTATTTATTATAATATTATTATTTTATATTCTATGGTATTTTTTTATAATAGTTATTTTGTAATACATCATACATTTGATACATTTTTTTTACTTTCCATATTAAGAAATACATATTTTTTGTTTACACCTTTTTTTTTAAAAAAAAAAACAAAACAAAAAAAAACTAATTTTAAATTGTTTTTAATCCACAGCTAATCAGCAATCTAATTGTAATGAGTGAAATATGATTAATACTAATTTATTTGAGTTAATTATTAAGCACAAATATTTGAGAATGTAAAGTTTTAACACCTCCGAAATAAAAAAAAGACAAAAATTCCTGAAAAAAAAGCCCAAATAAGTAAAAAAGTCAAATTGCCAGTTAATGAAAAATAAAAATTATAATTATTAAGAAAAGTGATGCAAATTCAATTTTTAAAAATTGTTAATAATAATGTTAAAATACAGTGTGAACACCCAATTATCTTTATAAAATTAGTAATAGCTGGTTATAATGCATTTGTATTGAACTATTATCTTATTTTTTTAATTTTTCCTGAATTTAAACAATTGTTAGCAAAGCACTATGTGTAGCAGTAGATCTAGATGCTCAGTCCTTAGCTTTGTAAATATATTTAAATAGCTGTTACAAATTAATCAATTATATTAATATTATAATATATAAATTGATTTGTTTGTCTTATTTGCGAAGTACAAAATAATTTGGAACTGAAATTTTTTCCCCCTTTATTAGACAATATTTTAATATTGATCTTATTTAATTTTTAAAATAATTGCAATGAGTAAAAAAAGTGGTACTTTAAGGGTGGGTTAAAATTCATCCCTTATTTTTTATTATTTTTTTTTTTTTTAGTCTTAAAAAACGACATATTTCAAGCCTAAAACACAATATTTTTTACAATATAGCTTTTTTCTCTAATTAAAACTTCAAATCACAATAGTAAATGCTACAAAGTAGAACAGATTTGATAAATTATTGACTTTGACACTAAATTTACAAATTCAGATGCAACCAGTCTACAATTCTGTACCTCAGATGTAATATATATTGTGACTACTTTTTCAAGCTGATCTGAAAATCAATAAAATGTTGGTTTGATATTTTTTATCTCTTGAAATCACATTTATTTTTTCATATTTATTTTTCACATTTTATTTTTTTTAAATAATAATTTAACTTTTCAGGTTTTCAATTAAATATACTTCAATTTAAAAACTTTAATTAATGGTAAACCTTTGTAAAATTGCTTACAGGCTGTCAAACTTTAAAAAACGTTTTAATTGAATAAGTTTCCATACCATCTACTGGATTTTATATTTACTTGTAGTGTCTAGTATGAAACAGGGTAGCTCTGGGTACACCATGTTGATATCTAAATCCATTAGAACATGGTCACACCACCAGAAGACAGAATAATATAATGATACTAACACTATGTCAATGCAAGCTATAAAGTATATGCTCCAAAAGTTGTACATTCTAATTAAAGTTCAAAATTATATTGCAGTTTAGACCTGATGTTTTGTCCATATTTGACTTTTATATTGGTTTAAGTTTGTTTTATTAAGCAAAATTTATTTATTTATAGTCGAGGCGATAGCTTGAAAAAATATAGTCTGACTAACATCAAGCTAGAATTTTTTGTGTACGAGTTCATTTTTTGGTGACCAAGAATATGTGGTCGGTAAAGTTTGTCTACAGGACATATCTAGGTTATAAACTGGTGAAGAGGGGCCATGTCCTGCCAATTTTGGCAGACAATGGGATTTTCAACTGCTTTCTTTTTTCTTTACAGCCTAGACAAGGTATTACTGTCAAAAATTATATCTAGAACATGTAAAAAACAGATATATAAGACTGTAATAAGGCCAATTGTAATGAATGGTTCAGATACTTGGCAGATAACCAAGGAGATAATTTTGGTCTACTAACAAATTTTGTTCTCAGGATCATTAAAATCACATTGTCCACCAAATGGGGGGACATGACCGCTCTCAACCGGTCTGTTTCTTTTTTCAACAGTTTAGCTTTGATGACCGCATGAGGACACCAAAAAAATTGACTAGTACACAAAATTCTAGCTTTGTGTTTGTCAGATACTCTTTTGCATGCTAACTCCTGGACTAATAGTATCAACTTTTAATTTTAAATAAATCTGAATTTAACCTATTTAGATAAAAAAAATAATAAAAAATAAAATCTCAAAAAAAGAAATAAATCGGTGAAAAGTTAACTACTGTAAAACAAATGAGATCAAACCTTTTTCCTTCAGTTGCAACGTGTTAAAGCTATTTGTTATTATTTTATTTACTTGTTAAAAAAGCTAAGAACTAGAGCATTAAAAAGAATTTGATTACAAATGATCCAATAATTAGCAAATTAAAATATATAATTAAATCTGTGTTATCCTGGTATACAAAAACAATGAAAGTAAAATAAATTTAAGAAATTTGACTAATGCTTGCTTCTTTCTAAATTTTGAAAAAAATGTAATATATATATATATATATTATATATATATATATATATATATATATATATATATATATATATATATATATATATATATATATATATATATATATTAATAATAATAATAATATTACATAATATTACACTTAAAACTAAAACCTATAACAAGTAGTCGTAAACAAGTGAAAAAATTACCTAAATAAAGAAAAAAATAAAATAAAAAGTAATAACTAAACAAAATTGTTACCAACGAAAAATAAATCACAAAATAATAGGAATATCTGATTTTATAAATCAGACCTTAAAAAGAAAAAATAAAGAAATTCAACGGGAAAAATACTGTATTATTAGCATCATTTACACATAAATAATCGATAATTCCTAACACACTTTATGTCAAAATAAGCTTTACAATAATTCAGAAGCCACGCTCCAACAAAAATAATAAAAATATATATATTTTTTTTTTACGTATTATGAACAAAAAGGAAAAAAAAAACACATTAACCATTTTAAAAATATAAAATAATTATTTATACATAGGCAATATTTTTTTGTTCGGATGTCGTTTAATTTAATCTAAATTCCGAGACCATTATGTATTTTTTTTTTTTTAATTAAAAATAAAAAACATTAATTATTCGTTAAATTTAACTATGATTTTTTTTTCCTCCCTTTTTTTCTAACACTTATGTTTATTTCTAATAGTAAAAAAAAAAGAAAAAAATTTGGTATTTAATTCCTATATTAAAGCATTGTAAAGGTACTATTAACAGAGATGAAGTAAATACACTAATACATTGTGTAAGTAAAAAGAAATATATATATATATATATATATATATATATATATATATATATATATATATATATATATATATATATATATATATATATATATATATATATATATATATATATATATATATATATATATATAAACATAAAAATAAATGTAATAATGGCTTAAGGATGTTTTCTTTTTCTTAATTGGTGATGTCAATGGTAAAATTAAATAAGGTATTGGCTCTAAAATTGAACTAATGAATAGATATTACTTTAATTCTCTTTAATAAAAATCAATATTTACTATAAATCTGCACAATTTAGATAATTAAAGAAGTTTCTCTGATGGAAGACTCTTTTAAGTGTAATTTCTGTGAATTGCATAATTCATTCCTTAAAAACTAGATATAAGTTATTTAAGCTGTATTCTTTATTTTATTTTATTTTTTTTTTTTTACTAACTATAACAGCAAAATTATCACCAGGCAAAAAAAAATATATATACAGTGGAACCTCGATAATTCGGACTAATTGAGACCATACACTGTCCGAATTACCGATTTGTCCGAATTTTCGAATATGCTGTAAAACAACTTTTTCGCAGACGAGAGGACATGATAAAGGTGTGCCTGAGCTTCTTCTTTGGGTAAACCATATGTGCATCGCATCTTCTAAAGGGTATCATTTGCCGTTCGTAACGTTTTCCGGTTTTTTGACCCCTCTTTAGAATCTAGCTTTGACGCGTATCGCAGTATGCTATCTCGTTTTCGTTTTAGATGACCCCACACCATACTTTTTTGCAAGAGATGTCCCACTTTCACCTTTCGGAATTTTTTTTTTTTATAGAATTTCTAGTTATTACATTTTTCAGTAGGCAGTCCGGATTTTTGAGGCTCCGGATTTTAGAGGTCCGAATTATCGAGGTTCTACTGTATATAAATTAAGTGCTATATTTGTAGATAGCTAAAAGCAACTTTTTTAATAATGTAATTTAGCATTTTAAAAACATTTTAGAATTGCCGCTTGTAATCAATTGCTAACACAAAAATAAAATGATTTTATGATTGGGCAGTGTGTCATTAAGTTTGATGTTATTCATTGTCTATGCCCCATAGACTTGCAACTTTGTTGCCAATTTGCCATGTTGCAGGTGTGGGCCAGGTTGAAGTAGCAGCTGCAGGTTGTACTGATAGTGCTTTTACATTAGGATGGGAGAAATTGAAACCAGGGGTATAGGCCATCAAAATAGCTGCCGAAGAGAGGTTGCTTAAATGAGAATTTGAAGTGTACTTATAAGAAATATTAGTGAGAGAATAATGTGTGGTATTAGAGCCACACATTTTTTATAATTGCACTTTAACTGGGAGTAAAAAACACATTGCTGCATCCTATTCTATATCTCAAACAGCTAATAAGGCTTCTACCATCCCAATAAACTCATTTTAAAACCTGAAAGAGTCTGACTACATTCACCTCAGTAAAGAACCTGTTGACATCGGTGCTTTGTGGTAAAAAAAATAAGTTACTGAGGTGAGGTACATTCAACATGCTGTCAAGACATTTTTAGAAATATCTCTGAAGTTTTGAAAGAATTTTTTCTTTTCTTTTGCAAAAATTGTATTTCCCTTAACCCTTTGACTCTGGTGGACAGAAGAGATCACGGACCATTCGTAATTGCTAAAATGTAACTCCAATGTTGAACATCTATAACTGTTTGACGGAGCTAATCTACTAACTTCAGAGGAGTCACAAATTAATAAAGAAGTCTACTGGGCCTAGAATGTTGCTTTCTCTTAATATACCACATGCTGGTCACTGGTTTCAATTGCTTCAATTTTATTACATTGGAACCTTGATTAACTGGACATTCGTGGGACCGGATCCTTGAACGGAAATAAAAAAGACAGTTAAGTGTGGAAGAGGAAATTTTTATTTTATTTATGTTGTTTAAAATAGCGTCCGCAATATCTGTGAAATGTTTCCGAAAAGCATTGATATTTAATTTCTCGTCAGGTGTCAAAAGTTGCAGAATGAGTCCTCTTCTGTAAAGCTGTCCATACACTATCAATACGCTTGATCAAAATAATGCGTCAAGCGGTATTCATAGTCTAGGAACCCGTTTGACGCTTGAGTCAAGCCTTGATGGTGATTGATGGAAAGTTTGAATGACTCAAGGGGCTTAACGGAGAGCTTGATTGTCTAGAGGAATTTTGATCAAGCATTCCCTCTATCACCTACTCAACACCAGTGATGGAGGACCGTCCGATCACTTCCGAAGGTTCAGACATCGTAGATAATAATGCCTCAAGAATTTATTAGCCTCCTCATTGATTTATATCGTGATTGTTCCAAGTTGTAGAAAGTTCCACTCCTTTGACCAACGTCGTTACCTCTGGATTTTTTTTTTTTTTTTTCGGCTTGAGAACAACAACTGCCAAGATGAGTAACCCCAAATCCTGATTCGAAACCATGACATCTACACAATACTGATTCACTACAGTCCAGGAGGAGCAGTTCACTACTCGAAAACTCCGCTGTAAATGAGTGTTGACGAAAAGATTGATCGGATGTTTGATGGAATGCTTGAAGCTCGTATCAATCAGCTTGACGCGCTGTTTTGATCAAGAGGATTGATAGTGTAGGGCTGCTTAACGTCTTTTTATTGATTCGATGGTCCCCTGATCTATGATTTGGCTCACGGAGGTCATGCTTAACCCTGGCTCACATTGAAATGCAGGGCAGTACTTCACCATATGTGGCCTACCTTACACTAATAAATGTGGCGTCTAAACTTCACGGCTCTCATATATTCCTGGGGTTGATTTAACTCTGCTGCCCTGCCTTACTGGCAAAATGTTGTAACGGTTGGTAATCTGGGTAAATTTTCTTTTAACATTTATTGATTTAAATGTTGTGGAAAATTGATCAGGTTGGCCAGTTATGATTTTTTTTTTTTTTTGGTGGTTCGTTATTATTTCTATTTCTTGAGTATGGAAAAATCCCAATTATGTTTTTCTTTTTTTATTATTATATTAAGTTTTTTTATAAGTTTATTTCCTCCAGCTTTCGACAGAATAAATTAGACAGTATAGGTTCTTTTTTCGTGGTCTGACAACGCCATGCTGGCTTTGACCCAGGCAGAGGCTTTTTGGACGGCGTGGCTCTAAAAAGGCTAACATGTTTAATGTTCAGAAATGGTTTCATTAAGTTCGTAATGTTTTACGGTAATTTTTACTAGTATAGTTCTCCCCAACTGTTTATTTTCAAGTTTAGTACCACTCCAGAACCCTTCATGTGAAGGTAAGCTTTCTTTTCTTTTGGCCGCACATGGAGGCACCATTTATTTTTTTGTTTCGTAATATTCAGTTTTTTTCCTAGATGTTAATGTTCTCCTTTTTTAAATTTAATTTTAGGGTGGTTAGTCTGGGGCCGAAGTGGCACATCGAACAACCTCACCATCAAACCATCTTACCTCTAATTATTTTTACCAGCCAATTAATTCATTTTTCTTATTGTATGTAATAAAGTAATAATGTGATCTGATGGGGTTGGTTCTTCTCCCCTCTACAATAAGAACCTGGCGCCAATTTTTGATAAATCATACATTTTTTTTTATGTTAATTTTTTTTAATAGTAAGTTAAACCCACCCAACTACCAACTGAGCTGGGCATAATCATATTAATGTGCTTGTCTCAATGTGACACGTTTTTTCAACACCACTCTTTAGCCAGGTTATGGGTATTGGAGGAACGTGCGAAGTTAAAGAAAGTGGGGTGAGAACTCGTCAGTTATGGTCAGACGGTTAATGGAGAAAGACGGTAAATCAAGTGACGGATAATGGAGGTTCCACAGTATTTAAATTATTGCAAATAGTAATTAAATCAAATAAAATAAAAAAAATAAAAATATAAAATTAAGCATGTTTCTTTAACACATTTTACTTTTTTTTTTTTTTTTTTTTTTTTTAAATGCTGTCAATGTTGTAAGTTCTTAAATTAATTAATAAATTTGAAAAAAAAAAAAAAAATCATTATCATATAGCTTAAACAATATTCATGACTGATCTCAAAGAAATAAAGTTGTAAGCTAAATTAACCAGAATTATTTAAATATTATAGAAAATATCATGAGCTTTTAAGACTTGAAAAATTAAGATTGAAATTCGGTGCAGTACAGCAACTGCAGAGAAGATCGTACTGTTTCGTTCGATATCTATGCTATGGAAATATTTAGAACTTGGAATTATAAGAATAACTTCGTTATTGTCCCTACCAACTCTATGTTCTAATTTCAATATTAGAGCCATGCAATACCTAGTTCAAAAAGAGCTGACAAAATAAATGTTTATTATGTAAAAATAAAAATAAAAAAATCTATGAACAAGATTCATAATTCCCGTAATTATTTTACTGGATTTTTTTATGTAAATGACCACAATGATTAACCTAAACCCAATTTCATGCATTAATGAAATCCGTCATGCATAGAATAATGATGGAATAATGTGAAAAAGATGCAACCTAAACATATTATACTATAATTACCCAATAATTAATTTACCATCCAAAGTAATAACAATAAATCAGTCTTAAGCCATTAAATTAAAAACTTTTAAGGTATTGAATATCAAAAATATAGATTTTTTTTTTTTAATACAAAAAAGATACAGATTTAAAGTCCAAACAAATATTTAGCGTTTCCTTACCACTCACGATCATAAAAAGAAAAAAAATTGAAAAGGAATAATGGCAGGCAAGATAAACACCAATATAACAAATCTATAAATGCCAATTAAGTGTACAGTTTCATTTTATTTATTTATTTTTTATCAAAAAGCAAGTTACTGCAGTGTATAAAGATTAAATAGTTTTAATACAGCCAAAACAAATTAATTACTTTTTATATAATATTCTGATAAATTTACGGTATTTGGGTAGACAATGTTCAGCATGAACAGATAACAAAGTTTAAAACAATATGGTGAAATAAGTTCTATAAAATCTCAGTCGAAATAATTAACCTAAAAAAAATCTTCTCAGATACAAATTTCTAGAGATCATATTTGGCCAAAAACACAACATATTTGGCTCGAATAGACAAGAAAGTAAATAATTCTTGTAGGGTAAAACAAATGTGAATATTTTAGATAAGAAAAAAAAAAAAAAAATAGGCATTAAATCGAGATTTAAATTAATAAAAATATTATATTTAATTATCTAATATTATTTTATATTTATTACGTGTATATGTTCTTAATGGCTATTAAATTTTATTGTACTACACATTATGGCTAAATGCTTATGATCCTGCCTTTAAACAATAATATATATAAACAATTCAGTTCGAAAGCACGGAAAGAAAGGACTTCAAATCTGTGAGAGAACAAGTAGCTAAGTCTAGCACAGTAACATCTATGCAATTCCACAACGAGAAACGGAAATATCTAAAGAAATCAATCTACCTATACAATTGAAATCTGAACATTAAGAATGACAACGAATATTAACTATTATTAGAAAAATTATCGATTAGAAATAAACGATACACGCGTGTTAGGACTTCTCCATTCCATTTGTTTTGTTTTAATTTAAAAATTAATAATAAGACGGGTAAATTATCTACAGATGTACAGAGTTATGGATACAGAGGTTATTTACAGGTGAAGAGGGGCTATGAGGATGGCTGTATGTCGGTGGAAGGGAACGAGAGGTGTGGGTCGTCAAGGAACGAATCTAGAAGCGATGGCAGCTGCGTCGTCATCGACCTTTCCAGAGAGCGTACGTCGTTATCGACTGCTTCCAAAGCACGGTCTAACTCTTCTGTTTCTTCTCTTGTAGGCTCGTAGCCACCGTTCTTATCTTCCGATGTGAATCCTGTAAAAATCAAGCCAATAACAATATATTAACAAATCAATGTATATAGTCTCATTCAATGAGAAAGACATTTTTTGATCCAAAATTGTATGATCTTCCAAATTCATGATCCTCGGCAAGATGTATAACATTAATTGCACTTTACAACTTATTTCACTCTATTTTTTAATTTATTTTGTTTACGTTTTTGGACTTAAAAATTTTATTATTCAGTTAGTAATTTTGTAGTATTAATAAACTAAACATTTGAATTATTATTATTGTTACATAGTTATAGAAAGTTATTATGGAAATAAAAGAAAACATAGTTGGAATTGATGAATTGCACATTTAATTTTCTTTTTTTTTTTACTATAAGATGTTATGAGCATTTTTTTTTGTTTGTTTTTAAAAGTCATTGTTAAAATTAAAGGTATAAAAATTTGTAAATTTAGTTATTAATACCTAAATAAATCGATAAATTGAAATCTTAAGTTTTATTTGTGTTGTTTTTATCCCCTTCTAGAGGAAAAATCTTGTACATACCACGGGAGCAAAAAGTCATAGTTAAGAATGTCATAGTACCCTCGCTATAATTAACTCCCTCGGCTATGCCTCGGAATTCAACTTCATGGTTCCCTCGGCTGCGCCTCAGAAACCAACTAAATAACTCCCTCGGCTACGCCTTGGGATTTAGACAGTATGGTTCCAACAATATGAACCAACAAAAATGCTCAGGATGTAATGACTTTGTTTCCTCCCTTGGTGCGTAAATAACTATTGTATGTAATGTGTTAATAAGAGTTTCATCAAATCAAGTTTCATCATGTGTGTCTGTGTCTAAAGACACATTTGATACTGTCTATAGAAAGTGCTAAATGTTACAGACAAACATGGTATTTACAGGAGGTCCCAAAAAAATGTATACACTTAAATTTTCACAAATTGATAGCAGTGCTTGGACCAGAATGGAAAGTTTGACAACAAATGTTGACAAAACAGTTAAACAACGTCTGTAGATTCTATTACATTTTGAAAATGAAATGTATTTCATCTACGATTGAAACGAAATATAAACATTGTATCTCTGTTTAGATGCGAAGAAAGTGATTCTTTAAGTACTTGTATCCATTGCCCATGCGTGTCTCATAGTTCTGAAGAATTCCTCTTCTTTATTACCCTAGGGCGGTAAAGAAGAGGAATTCTTCAGCTTTACGCACGATTAGCGAGTTTGTTTACATTTAACAAAACTAATTTGCTGTTCTTTTATTAAAGTAACTGTTTATATCGAGTTTTTAGTGAAAAACAATGAGTGAATCAAGTGACTTTCACGAAAATGTGGAAAATAATACGCCTCCAGAAATAATTAATTTGGCACAAAATACAACTAATGAATTAATGCCATCTTTATCAAAAGAGAAATACGAACTTGCATACAGCAAGTTTATTTTTTTCTGTATTTATTATTTAAATCTAAAAATCGTAGATAAAGTACGGTACGCAACTTGTGCGAAAACGGCATTTTGCATTGCTCGTGTGGTTTTACTACTACTCTCGCTGTCGCTCGGGTACAAACACCACAATCGCGTGCAAAATGCTACTTTCTGCACTCAACGCAAAATGTACGATTAATAAACTCCGACTTTATAATTATTTAAAGTGTGTATACTTTTTAGGGACACTCTATATATTTGGAAACAGAGAGAAAGGGATGTAGCTTCAATTTTCCATTTTGAAAAACATTATTCTAAAAACTTTGATTTAACACTAGATAAATAACTAGTTAAGTTGAAATTTGTTGGTCCCAAAGTGGCAAATTTCCATTGCTGAAATGTTCCATCATTTTTTCAAATTTCAGCAATCTTCATGAATGTTGAAGTAAAACCTGAGTGAAGCATACTTCTTTCCATTCCACACTAAAATCTAAATAGAGATAAATTTCAATATTATAACAGAATGAAAGTTACTCATTAATAAATTAATACAATAATATTTAACATTTACTATACAACTAATTTCTTGAGCTACTTTAATTCTTTCAATAAATTAGTAAGTATAGTGTTGATTCAATTAAAAATGTAATTGTACAATGTTGTTTTAATAAAATATATTTAATTTGTACAGTAAAAATATCAATAAAATTATTTAATTAGTACTGTGTTGAATCAATAAAGCATATTATTTGATAATATGTTGAATTATCAAAAATGACTGAATTAGTGCTAAGCTGAATTAATGAAAAGTATTGACCAGGGTCGAATTTAAGCCACAAATGAAACGAGCCATAAATGCAATACTTGAAGAAGGTAGCGGGCAATACTAGGACAGGCAGGGTGAGGAACTCCACTATAAGACTGAGCTTGGAAGTTTTGTCCGTAATGAGAATGGTGGATAATGGGCAACTTAGATTGTATGGACATGTCAATGTCCATACAACATGCTCGATCCCTGTCATTGTACATAGGAGAGTTGAAATATTTTTGATTATCCTTTTCCTCAACACCTCAAGTAAAAAAAAAAAACTAATAAGCAGAGACGGGAAAAAGTCATAAACGTCATAGTCATATGATTTTGTCATAAAATAGCCATTTTTCGAATAAACGTCATAAAATGGGGTTTTCTTGGGATAAACGTCAAAGAATGGCCTTTTTGTCAAATGTTTAGCGAAAAGTTTTTTTTTTTTTTTTTTTTTTGTTAAAGCAAATTTTTATATTGAACATTCGTGGTCCGGTTCCAGGTAAAAGTGCAGTTCAAACAAAAAGCCCTTACACCAGCTTAGTGAAAGGCCTGGGCTCTTAATTCCCTGATCACTTTCGGACTTAACTAATGCGCTTATGCATACCTGCAACTAGAGGGGCACCGAGGGTCATCCCTAATTCCAAACTAGGGCTCCTTCTTGGAACAAATCTTCCAATTAGAATCCAGGAAGGTCAAGATAGATTCTCCAATCAGCCAATAGTAAACCCATTGGGTTGGGCAGTTTCCTCATTAGCTGTTCCAGAACTTAAGATTTTGTATATATTGGTAAGGGATTAGAATGTTTAATTGCTCATTTGATTTCTTACTCGTGTTACTTGTTTTTTTTACTTGTTCTTTTACTTGGGTTTCGTTGGTAAAACCAAAAAAGGAAACCCTTATAGTTTCGTTCATGTGTCTGTCTATCTGTCAGTCGGTACAGTTCCAATAACTTTTAAATCAAAAGAGATAGAAACATGAAACATTCCAATATTAAAGATCGTTTTGATGCACACACTGGAAAAATATTGCGAACTCAAAATAATCAGATGTTCAAATTCAAAATGGCGGATAACTCACGTCACGCGATTTTTTTTTTTTTTTTTAATTTTGAGTGGGGTATCAAATGAAAGGTATTGAAGAGTAGATACAAAACTATATAAGACTTGTGGAAAGCGTTTAATTTTCAACGCCATTTTGTCAAAAAACATCAAAATTTTGCGTGCCGACAATTGGTCTTTTTCCAAGTTTAAAATTCTACTGACGGACAAAAGAGCCAATTTAACGTTGGATAATATAGAACAAAATATTATTATTTTTTACAACATTGAAGCATTCTGCTAATTATTATTATTTATTATATATTGTAAATATAATTCTGTATTTATGAAATATTGAAATCTTTCTTTTGAACTGTTACCCTTCAAAATAACGCTAAATTTTCGCTAAAAAAGGCTAAATTTTCACAGTGAAAATAAACGTCATACTTTTTGCTAAAACGTCATAAAACAACCGATTTTCTAAAATAGAGGTCATAAAACAGGATAATAAAAGTCATAGAATAAAGGTCATGAAATGGAAAAATAAAAGTCATAAACGTCCCGTCTCTGCTAATAAGTAACTAAAAAGTATGTATTGAAGTAGATAGTATAATGTTGAATAAATCAAAATATTAAATAAGTTAATTTAATGTTTCATTTTTCAAATTAGTTAGTGAATTTTCAATTCAATGAATTGTCATGGATTAGTCAGTTTAGATTGTAGATTTAAAATTATTTTAATAGGTGCTGGGGTCATATAGTTTCTTAATAGGTTGACCCATTAGCCAAATTAGCAAAATCAAATGAATATTCTATCATATCAGTATAATTATAAATGTTGATCTACCTAGTTGCAGGTCAAGTAAAGATAAACAAATTTTTTATACTAATGTAGTAGAAAATGTTAATATTTAATTTTAGATCCACCAGCCCAACCCCATAGCTTCAAGTTTCATCTACTCTAAAGTTGATAAGTATAATAAAATCATCTTTCAAGTTTATGAAAATACTATAACAGGGTCTATCAGGTGGAGTTTACATTGGTGTAATCAGAAATATAGTGGTGATTTAATAATACTCAGAAAATGAATATTTAGCCAACTGGGCCTGTCTTCCTCTGTTGTAAGATTTTTTGGTTTCTTTTTCGAGGGGCTTTCACACCTGAAGACACACCATTTAGATCATAAACCTGCGTTAGAACATTAGTGTGAAGTGTTTGGTTGTTCACCATGTCTCACTTGATTTCATATCGAACCAAGATTTTCGATCACGGTTTCCAGTCCAAAACCTGGTGGCGCTACTCTTTCAAGCAGCTTCCCATTTGTTTAAACAATGCTGGTTGAACACTGAGTGGAGGGCCCAGTTTGGAAATTAAACCCATAGTTGTATGGTCAGTGGACACCCACCCAACTACTGACCATGCCCGATGCTGCTTGACCCGACTGATTGAGAGCCAACCTCTCTTCCCTAAGTGCTATCCAGGCCCCCCATTGAATAAGTATGTAAATTCTATGCCCCTAATATATGTAATGTAGATCTCAACAAGTTGTAAATGACTTTTATCACGAGAAACTCCCTAGAGAATGATTGATGTAATGGATTCAAAACATCTTGATACAAAAAATAATTCGGTTCAATAAAAACAGTGGAATTACATGGTACAATGATGATTAGATAATACAAAATTGACTACTAAAAGTGAAAGATGATAGAATTACCGGCAAAGAGTTCATTGAAAGTATCAGGTGGTATCTGATTGAGAACATTAGTTAGATCGTGTTCTTCGAGGAGTCTTGTAGCCTGGTGTGCAAGCTCGATCGGGTCCAAAGACGCTATTTCGAGAACCTCTTCTGGAACTTCACCGTCAACTGAAATCGGACCAACTAAACAATAATCGAAAGACGTGAAACACTATCCGGTGAAAAGAAGAATAAGTTAGAGATGTCATTTGTTGTCAAGGTACCTTCGACAAGAGGCGGAGGTTGTACTACAGGTGGAGGAGGGGCTGGGGGAGGCAGGTGAGTTTGAATCGGAGCCGGTACAACGAGTTCTGTAGGTTCGACAGGGTCTTCGGGCGGTTCGGGTATGTGAATGGTTGTATGACCGTCTTCTAAACCTTGTGTTATTTCTATATCCATGTCGGGGCGGAAAGCAGCAAATGTACCGCTTAATACCATCTCCTCCACAGAACCACTGCTCCCACTAACGTTAACCTTTAACAAAATAAGAAAATTTTTTAAACGAAATCATCCAACTAGAATAGAAAAAAAAACATGAAAGGTTTTTTAAAATCAAAATAGAAGTTACTAGTTACATCCTAATGAGTCCAATACATAATTTGTCCATAATTACAAAATATCAGAGTAATCTAAATGATAATAAGACAGATCATTAAGTAAGATTCTCTGGAAAATAGAC
Organism: Gerris lacustris; assembly: GCA_951217055.1. Lineage (NCBI taxonomy): Eukaryota > Metazoa > Arthropoda > Insecta > Hemiptera > Gerridae > Gerris > Gerris lacustris. Next base: position 63,908,113 of record OX578280.1, on the reverse strand, counting down.
AGGTACACTAATATTAAAAATAAAAAAAAGTAAAAAAAAAAAAATGGAGGAGGCTGTGTTTAGGACACAGATGCAAGGATTTAAATATAATACTAACTTTCTTTTTCTTTTTCTGACTTCTTTTGCTAGATCTAGAAATGCCAACCACTCGACTCTTTTTAGACATTTTCTTGTTTTTGGCCTCATTCGATAGAGCATTATACCTCTCCTGAAATATTAACCAAAATCAATTAAACAACTTGTTTAACATTTTAATTTAAACTGTCTATAAAACAATTTATATAAACCTTTTTCAATAATAGTTTTAACGTCAGACACATACAAACAAAAAATTAAGAGGTTTGTAAGCAGTGGCGGTGCGTCATTAAGGGGAGGTGGAACTAAGCCCCACCAACTTATTTAAAGAAAACTATTTAGTTGTCAACACAAATAAATAGATGTATAGTTTTAGTGTTCATAATGTACAAACGTAGGTAGATCCAGAAAAAAAAAAACCGGCCTAAATAAAGTAAATAAAGTTTAAAAGCAGCCGGGCCGGGCTAAGGAGAATAGCCCCAGCCGAGGTAAGGCGGGGGCTCCCTCGCTCATCCCCCTCTCCCAGCTACCATTGCGGAGATATAAATGGCACTGGGGGCAGCGCCCTAGCCAATCACTCGGTGTGCGAGACAGGATAAAAGTGTTTTAGCGAGACATGTAAAGCGTATTCATCAAAAAGAAAAACTAAATATATGTCATCATTGCAATAAAAAATTTGCAGACAAAACTCTAATTAATAGACATAATTACAAATGTCCATTTCAAAAAGAAAACAACATGTTTCGTATGCTCCAAGTCAGTAAATGATCATTTATTTAATTCCCATTTAAAGGAAGAGCATAACCTTGAAATTAGTATTTTACATAAAGAATTTAATAGCATTGGAAAAAATCAGAATATGAAACCAAAAATAAAGTAAAGTATGTTAGCCCACCCTGTTAAATAGGTCACGCGCCGCCACTGTTTGTAAGTAAAGATCTGCCTGAAATAATACAGAACACAACATTAAGAAGATTAGGGTGGGTACACAAGAAACTTATGACTTAAACATTGAGTAAAATATAGAAAATATGAATTTAAATGAAAAGAAGCAAAAATCAGTAGTCAAATCAGGAATATTAGTGAAGTTATTATGATAAATGAGATCCTAAATCTTAAGTGGACCTAGGTTGAGATCAATTTGTAGGTTTAATAAGTGGACCTAGGTTGAGAATGTACAGACATTTTTATGATAAAAACATCGATTTAAGTTTTATCAAGCAGAAAATAGTTTTATAGGTTTTTTAAAACTGATTCTGTTTAATCCGAACTCTCGGTGATCCGGACAGTGCCCAGTCCCATCAAATCTGGATTAGCAAAACTCTACTGTATTGGGGTGAAATTAGTAGTAATAGTAGTAGTGGTTAGACGGGAAGGACAAACCACTTGCTCGAACCTAGCAATCAGGCCACACTGGGCCCTTTTTACTAACCCCGTGGTGGAGAGTCCAGCCACTTCCCACATCATACCTTTACATTGTACCGCCGAAGCGGGTATGGTGTGGTCATTAGTAAGCGTGCGTGAAAGTGTGGGGGAAGAGAACCCCTCAGGGGGTGTCCCTCGCCCAGCTCCGTCCTCAAACCATAGATACAAATCACATCTCATGACACGGATCGAACCCACATCAAAGCGTGGGGGAAGAGAACCCCTTGGGGTGTCCCTCACCCTGCTCCGTCCGCGATTCATAGATGCAATTCAGAGTACCATGACACGGAATCGAACCCCCGAACCTCGATTCGCCTCAACTCAGTGATAGCTGGGCGGGCCGCCTAGAGCACCTCGGCCACGCTGGCTCCCCCGCTATTAATTTCACGCTGGGGTGAAATTAAAATAAAGGTAGGTAAATAAGTGAGTCTGCACGAGCAAAATCAATTAGTTTAAATTACTAAGTAGCTTGGTTTTTCGGTGAAATCCGTGTAACAAAGGGGTTGAAGTCTGACGTTTTTCTTCTACTTCTGGAAGCATCTTCAGGGATGTGGTGCATCGTAAAGGAACCCCCAGTCTATCAAGAAAAATCAGTATAAATACGCCGTTCTTCTCTTCAGTCGTCAGTATATCTTATCTTGGGATTGCTTCAAGTCAACATCTTAACGCATCAAACCCCTGAAGATGCTTCCAGTACTGAAAGCAAAACGTTGGATTTTTTTTTTTTCTTTTGGGTTTTAGTCCCGATCAACTGCCAGGGTTCGTGACGTGGATTTCACCAGACAACAAGCTTATTGATTACGTGTCAACCCTTATGTTAGTTTAAATTGCAATTAATTTTCATTTTAATGCCATAAAAATAATTTGTTATGGTTACAGTAAATTCTATTATTCATTGTAAGTATCAGTCATCAGTATCAAGTCGTTGAAGTATCAGTCAGTATCTGATACTTCATCTTAAGCACTGACAAAAAAATATAATCTCCACGGTAAAAACATATATATATTCTTTTTCAAATAAGCTCCACTAGTACAAATAATTTTTAATTTTTCCTACATACAATTGCTATTAGAAATATTGATGTGGTTGAAGTGACATGTCTATTAGCAAGAGGTAAGACCTCTTGCTATTTTTAAGATGAATATCAATTCCACAAGTTGTATATGTAAATTACTATTTTATGAAATAAACTGCAGTAAATAATTTGACGTCAGTTATTTACCCCTATGTTAAAGAAAAAAGCAATTATAATAGTGAAGTTAGTTAATAAATATTCATACATGCTGGTGTGCATGAAGAGGGCAGAGTGGTAGATGGTGTACAACATCTACTACGGGAATGTTGCACTGAGTGTTGTCCATGGATTTAGCTGTACATCGGCTGAACAACCTCTGGTCTACGTTGTACATGATGTGCCTACAACAGTGCCTCGTACAAGGCAGGGCTTGTTCACTACAGCCCTCCCAGTAGCTACACTTCTCTCCTCGAACCAGGAACATACCTCCCCTAAAACACAAAACAATAATAAATTAAAAATATAAATTGGTCAACTAAATACCAAAACAGGGCTTGTAGCAGATTTTCCTCAAAATTAAGTGACTTTAGTGACTATTTTTTTCAAAATAAGTGACTTTTAAGTGACCTGTTTTCCCCAAATAAGTGACTTTAAGTGACTTAATTTCAAGTAAAAAAATATTATTTTAGTTACTTTTTGTTGTTTAGCACTATTAAACAAATGCAATTATAAAAATTTTAGAACGGTTTTTTGTTCATTTGATTTTCTGTACCGTAACTGTACTAAAAAAAAAAAAAAAAAAAAAATCGGGTACGGGGTACCTCGGAACTTTTCCTTACTTCGGAGGCCACGTCCAATGCGCGCAGCATTGGACGTGGTCAGTACTTGGATGGGTGGCCGTTTCGAACTAACTGATTTTATCATCATTCATAAAAAAAAAAAAAAAAAAAACTTTTTGGTGGGCTTGTTTGTCATACAGAGAGGTACCATTCGTGCCATATTTCAACTTGATCAGGACCATTTTCGATTTATTACGATTTTTTAAAATTTTTGCAAACTGCGTTCAAGATGGCGGAAAAAGTTGATTTTCCGGGCAGCACCACTACAGATAAAGACTGATTTTCTGCCAAGTTTCAACTCTCTAGGTTAAATACATACATACATACTCACACACATACATACATACATGCTCACACACATACATACATACATACTCACACACATACATACATACATACAGACGTCATGCTGAAAACCACTCAGGAGGTTTCAACGGATAATTCCGTTGAAACCTCGAAAAAAAAGTTTTTGGTGAAAACAATACTTTTCCTACTATAGGTCGTGAGGAAAATTAATAACAATCAGGAGGGAGTTCGGAATAAAATATTCTTTTTATTTTTTTCATCCATCTTCTTAATATCAACAAGTTGATAAAACACCACACGCCAGCTGAAACTAGTGCAACTGTTACAAACTTTATCATTCATCACAGTTCAAAGTAGGCCTAATATAAAATTCATATAGTTAAAAAAAGTCTTGAGCTTACAAAATCCCTTTTGAAAAATAGTTAAAATATATGTTTTGTATTTAAAAAATTACAAAAAATAAAAAAAAATATCCTTGTAAGCCCAAATAAGTGACTTTCAGTGACTCACTACAAGCCCTGCAAAACTAAAACAAATAGCTTAGTATCAAAGACAGACAAGAGCATTTTTCAAAATTTTACAGGAGAGTCGAAAAACTGTAGCTCAAATTCTACAGGCTCTAGAGCTATGATTTTTTTTCTTTACATTCTTAATAGACTCAAAACTAGTTAGAAGTTCTGGAAACTGAATGTATTTGATATTTTAGCTGCAAAATGAAGTTAAAAAGTCAAGTTGTCCGCTTCTGACACAAAAACCAGGTTTTGAATGTTTTGAAACAAAGCGATCCCATCTTGAATTTCAAGTTGTCCTCTTTTGAAGCCAAATTGCACACTGGATTTTCGCAAAAAAAAATAATGAAGCACAATATAAAACAAAGGTAATAATTTTTTAAGGTGAACATATTTTTTAATGATTAAAACATTACAGCTATATAGTAAAAAAATCGGTTCACGACAAGTCAGGCAAACTTTCTTACATAGGAGTTCATAATTACTTAGCCCAGTGTTTTCCATTTATTAGTTTTCTAAGTTACATTTAATTATTATTGAACATTTGATCAAAATGTATCATAAAAATAACTTCTCCTTGGCGGGGAATCGAACATGGCCTCTCTTCGTTAAAGTTAAAAGCTATTTTTTCAGGAACTAGATTATTCTCGGGAAAACGGCTTATATAGTTAGAGTCGTATATTAATTTCTCGATTTCCCCTCAGGGTATAATTTTTCTAAACATGGATGCCAAATTTCGGTCAGTAGTTTAGACTCCAGGTGTCTGCACAGACAGACATTTAAAAAAAAAAAACGACTTTTTTGAACTCAGGGGACCTCAGAATGTTTAAATCCATCAAAATTGAATTTTCACGCCATCACAATACTTTTTCTTTATATGAGAGAGTAAAAAAAAGTCAGAACAATTCTAAGCACAGAATTGAAGAATAATCACACACAATGTCAAACAGTGATTGATTCTCTTGATAAAAGCAAGCAATATAGCTAGAAAAATCCCTATCCCTATCATCCAATCGCTCCCATTTCTATCTAAATTTAACAATTTCATCTCAAATATAGGCCTTACAGGACCACACGTTCCCCAGGGTTAAGAGATAAGTACTCAGGGACGAGCGGTTTAACTGGCTGAAGACTGTACAGCTTAGAAAATATTTTTATCTACGATTGATACGAAATATAAACATTATATATTTGTTTAGATGCGTAGAAAGTTATTATTTATGTACTTGTATTCATTGTGCATGCGCATCTCATAGTTCTGAATAATTCCTCGTCTTTAACACGCTAGCGCGGTAAAGAAGAGGAATTCTTCAGCTTTACGCACGATTAGCGAGTTTGTTTACATTTAACAAAACTAATTTGCTGTTCTTTTATTAAAGTAACAGTTTATATCGAGTTTTTAGTGAAAAACTATGAGTGAATCAAGTGACTTTGACGAAAATGTGGAGAATAATAATCCTCCAGAAATAATTAATTCGGCAAAAAATACAACTAATGAATTTATGCCATCTTTATCAAGAGAAAGATACGAACTTACATACAGCAAGTTTATTTTTTTCTGTATTTATTATTTAAATCTAACAATCGTAGATAAAGTACGGTACGCAACTCGTGCGAAAACGGTATTTTGCACTGCTCGTGTGGTTTTACCACCCTCGCTGTTGCTCGGGTGCAAACTCCACACTCGCATGCAAAATGCTACTTTCCGCACTCGACGCGTAATGTACTATTCCATCCCTCTACAGAGCCCAGGATTATGTAAATAAATAAAAACCTGACAACGTGATAGAACTAACTCCTAGCATAGATTAAAAATTGGAAGCAAAATGGAAAACCCATAAGCAGGAAAATGGGTAATGGCTCCAAAAGGTATAGCTGAATAATCAGAAGGCACTTACTTTGAAATCTTATTGATGTATCTGGCAGTAGATGTAGGGGGAGGTAAAGCAGAGTCTAACAGATTAGCAGCGGAGTTAGGTAAAACCCTGGCTGCAGATATAACAGATCTGAGTAGATCGGTAGGTGAAGATTCGGCTAGAGACACTCCCCTCATAGCTTGGCTTAATTCTCTCCTCAGCTCGGCTCTTGCAGCCGTCACACGATCTTCTCTTGACTCGGCTCCACTACATCGAGCAAACCAGTGCCTCTCGTACACAGACTGAGAATCTTCCGATTCATCTTCAGTATCAGACACTTCTACACCTGCAACAACCACATGAATCATTGATATAAAGAGCTAAGTTACTAAAAGCCACCACCAAATCCTAGCTCATTTAAAGAGCAAAGGATTAGTAAAGATGCGTGCTGGGTCCATAACCTATTAATATTTTATAATCAAGAATAACTGATTTAATGAAATGCTTTAAAGACAACTGTACTTAAGGATGAATTATTTCTTCCGTAAAACTAAAATTACATTTGTATAACTTGACTTCACTTGTCCACCTTTTTCAACAGTTTTGTCAGCAGAAAAAATACCTTAATGTAAAGAAGAGATCTTTGAATGTATTTTTTTTTTTTTTTTTTTTTTTTTTAAATCTTGACAAATATAGATGCACACTTTATTTCTATAAAATGCATGAATTGGCTTATTTGCCTTAGTATATGGGAGGGGATTAAAATGTTGAAGTTTTCTATTCCAGAAAGCTAATTACCTCAACCAGTATATATGGTGCCTTGCCAAAAATAAGGTGTATATATTAATAACATTAATTATATCCTTTAATTGAGGTCATCAGATATCACATTTACTCCAGACTCAAGTGGGCTGGTCTACCACTAATATTGAAACTAGGTTGGCCTCATCTTACGCTGTACATTTTAGATTTATTTAAGTCTTGGACAAGTGTGTGTTTATGAAAAGTTTTTAAATATGAAAACTTCCTAGGTATAAAAAAAAAAAACAATACTTTTCCTACTATAGGTAGTGAGGAAAAGTAAAAATACAGTAAGAGAAAACAATTAGTAAGTGTTTATTAGCTCACCTAAAGGGAAAATATCTTGATTAATATTCTCCCAATCAATTTTGGCTTCTTCTATCCTTTCTAAGAGTTCATGCCTTGCCTTTTTCTCTCTCTGCCAAGTGGTTTTCCTAGGAACTTTTCTATTTGCTATAAGGACTCTATTGCTGACTCTCTTCTGTGTAGGTTCCCATTTAGGTGTGGGAGGTTGGTCTACCTTGCGTCGTTTGCCCATCACCTTGTTACGGGCAAACTCGGCCTGGAGTTTGTTCATCTTGGACGTGTTGTTTTCAGGAGGTCTGGGTTTGGGTGGAGGTTTCGGAGGGGTTTCGAGGGGTCTTCGAGTGACGGGGTCAATTCCGACTCGACGGGCGAGAGAAGAGGAATCGGCTGAAGGACGTCGTGCACCTCCTTCGGTCGATACTCTTCGAGCGTTTTCATTGGTCCTTGCAGGTTTCTTAACAGTGACGTTAGAACTACCTGCCGGGTAGTAAGTGGTGAGCTGAGGTTCGGCCTCGGTAAACGTATAAGGGTCGTCTTGATCCGCTTGGTTCGGTTTGACCGAATGGCTCGCTCGGATGAAGTGGTTGCCATGACTGTTGGTCATAGAAGATACGGTCATGTTTGTGGCCGATATGACACTTTGACCAAACGAGCTGTTTCTCATAACAGCCTCAAGCTTACCCTTGGTGCACCCCTTCCTCTCCTTTTTACCTCCCTTACCTCCGGATGAAACCTGAACGTGTCCATTATACCTGAAACAAGAATACCAAGTATATGAGCAAAGTTATAGCAATTGGCTATGCTTAAAATGAGCCATTAATGGCAAGTATAATATCTGCAGTCTACAATATTTCCTTTGATTAAGGAAAGAACTTGTAAAAGAATTCACAAGGAATACATTTAGAAACTGTATCATCAGAGATTTAATTATCATACTGATTGATAAATAAATAAATACACCTTCTAAAATTAAATCACACCATAAAGCAAAAGTACTTAATTTTTATTTATTTTATAAATGCTAAAATTTAATTGCCTAAATGTTTCATAAAATAAACTTAGATTTAATTTGCTTATAATAAGTAATAGATTCCATTCAGAAGTGGCACTAGTTAACTTATCATCTAATAAGTAAAAATGTATGTATGTATTCACTATTATCATTAAAATAGTGATAAGATATAAATACATTTGGACTATTTATCCATATTGATATCAAACATAATGCAATAGTTCTGAACAAATTTGCAATGATTTGAGGAATTTAACACTATATAAAACAGTGTTGTTTTTTTTGTTTTTTTAAACTAACTAATTTCAATAAAAAAAAAAATAAAAAAATGACTTTCATCTGTGGAAATTTTGCACATTAAAATTAAACTATACAAGATAGTAAAAATATTACACTTTATTTTGTATTAACTAGATATATATATAAATATATAAATATATATATATATATATATATATATATATATATATATATATATATATATATATATATATATATATATATATATATATATATATATATATATATATATATATATATATAAAATCTACATAACAATTTGCAGTAAGTTTGTAATAAGTTATTGAATTGAACAACCTCCTTAAGTTGATTGAATTAATTAATAAAGTAAAACTAATAATGTTACAATCCCAACACATAACATTTTAATACTGACCTATGTTGCATGTCCACCATTCACCAACACGTCTTAAGGAGGTAATATTTAAGCACACTGTTTTTAAGGATTTAATTGGTGTGAGTATTAAGATAATTCAGGAATGCATAAGCCCCTCAAAAATAGGTCATGTCCAGAAGTTGTTCTAAAGGAAACATTCAAAGTAGATAAACTATTGACCAAGGGATGAAAAAAATACATGGTCTTCTGTGTTTAGTGTCTTGAAACCTTTAACCCTTAAACGCTAACCTTATTTTTTCGGCGCTTAACACTAACCTAGGTATTTTTTAGGTACACGCAGTAGTTATCACGAATCTAAGTTAATATTTAGCAAACGTTTTTATTTTTATTTATTATTTATATTTGTTTGGTGTTTATTTATTACTTATGTGTTTATCATGTTCATTTATTAATTTATTAATAATTTTTAATATTTTTTACTATTTATTATTTTGTTATTATTTATTTATTTTTATTGATTATGTGTTTATTTATTACTTTTTGTATTTATTTATTATTAGAAATTTATATATCTTTAAGACTAACTATACGTAATATTTACGTGGTGACTTAATGAAAAATAATTGTCAATTCTCACTAAGTGAGACTGAAGTGAGTATGTACTACAACGGGAAGGTCTAGACGAAGTACTGCTAAAGAGTGGAGATTGTGTGGTTTACAGTTTTTCTGTGATTCACATTTAACTAAAACCATACGTCATTTTTACGTACAGTTAGCGTTTAAGGGTTAAAGCAGTATTTTTTTAATACAAAATCAATTTAAACATCCTATGTGTATATTTAAGATGAATTAAAAAGTGGATTACCTGTTACGTACATTTTTAAGAACTGTTATCTTTAGTTCGTATTGTTTTTGGGTAAATTCGGATTGTACATGCCCCCACTTTGAGGTTAGGTGATAAAATCCCGCATAATAAATTAAAAACCTTAATTTTCTGTACCCTTGAATTTTCAATAGCCGCTCCGCACAGCTCTGCGGTGCTCCGCTCATTTCCTGAAGAAAAACAACCCTCCTGTGTATAAACCAGGTAGAGGTCCAACTCAAAGAAATTTCGAGGGCACGTACAATCCGAATTAGCCTTGCTTTTGTAACTACAGTAAAAAAAAAAGTGGGTTAGTATTTCTTTGGTTCAACTTAAGAGTTTTCTGATAAAATCTTCATGCAATCGTTACATACTGTATACAGCCTAATTTTTAAAATAGTATTATTTTCAAACTAATCAAAGCAAAGGAAGAAATAAAGCTATTAACAGCTGCAACAGAAGTGGAGACTACAGGTTATACACAAGTAAGGTTATTATAACTTTTCTTTATAATATTGTTTCAATTAGATCTATGATATAAAGTATTATATATTCAAAACAGTATAATTTAAATCATTTCAGACAATTTTATTTAATTAAAGATATGAAAAATAGACAATTCTGAGCGGATCCCATTCCAATATTCATTAATCTAGTAAATACTCAATATTTTCTTAACAACTTATTTACTTAATTAATAATTTCAAAACATTTCAGAGTCAAGAGATCTGTTCCAAACAACATATCATAGAATATCAGAATTTTAAAATGTTATCTTTAAGAGACCAGGTGCAACACCAGATATTTTTGTGCCTATTTGGACCGATTATGGCAATTTATGGTGAAAAGTAAAATTAACAAAGAGCAGTCAAAGTGCTAATTTGAGCAATAACTAATATTAACTACCACAGCGCCAAATAGAATTTATTATTCAAAAGACGAATAATCTTTCAATCAAATCTATAAACAAATATCGATCTTCAATCAAAGTTTTACTGAAGCTGATTGAAGTACTTATACGAGGCAAGGAGAGGCGCAGCCAAACTAATTTGAGGAATAGCTGAGCTTATTGTTAACTTAAATGTCCAATTTCATTGAAACAGGGCTGCAAACTAGTTGTAAGGTCAAATTTACTGACTTATTATGTGAAAATACTGACTAAATTACTGACCTGACATGAATCCTCATTTAAAACAAATAATAACAAATCAAATAATTAATGAATTATTTTTAGAATCGGCCACCCTTCTCCCCACTGAGCAGCTGTAAAAATTGAAATTCGATCTTTTAACAATAAAGAAACGCGATAAATAGGTAATGCTGTCAGCAAATTAAATGGGCAGAGCTAAGGGTGCCATCGAAGCCCAGGCCTGCTGGCCATTGCTCTAAAAGTCATTTGCCTGCTTGCTCCAAGGATAACCATCTCGATGACACATGCTTAACCCTAGAACGCTAACCATATTTTTTAACCTCTTATGACTAACCTTGAGTCATATTGACTCCCTAATCTATTATACCCAGTTTTATTAAAATATAAAGGCCTAATATGTACAATATTTTTTTAACACGTTTTAGTGCTAGTTAATGGGACACTTGGGTGCTTTGTTTGCCATAAAAACAAATTTTTCCTTTTAATTCCGGTTTTTCAATCTGGACTACTATTACATATCCGGTATTGTAATCTACCGGAGTGGTTTTATTTACATTTTTTTATGTAGCTTTTTTGTTTCCTTTCCTTTGGTTTTTCTATTTCGTAAATTGTTTCAATTAATTTATCATTTTCCTCATCATCGCTGATGGGATCAAAAAAGGCATTTTCTATTTTCAAATCAGGGTCCAAATCACAACCGTCACCATTATTGTCGAATACACTCTTTTTCATAATCGGTATCTGAATCGGTCATTTCCTTCATCAAGCGATAAATTTCGTTTGGATCATTGTATTTTTTCTCCATTATTTGACTATATTCATATTCTATTAACTTTATATAATTTAGACATATAAAGACAAAAAAAATGTAACAATTTACACTTATAAATGAATAAATTACAATTATATTGCCTTTAATTTGAAATGATTATTTATATAATAACTAATTTATAAGATTTTAAATGGCCAAATAAACAATAACACTACATACTATTCTAAAAAATACTATTCTACGTCAAAATGACACGTACAAAAAATTTACGTGTAAGACTAAACAGGAGTCAAAATGACTCCGTGGCTGCAGAAAAACAAACGATATGTCCACTTTAGAATCTGAATGTGGAACTGATAGAAGTGTAAAAGGGTCATTCAAGGGTGGGAGATAGCATAGCTGAGATGTGGGAGTTCTGTGTTTTACAGACACCGTGCATTCGTAGTTTAAAAAAAATGGGAGTCATTTTGACTCCAGGTTAGCTTTCTAGGGTTAATAAATTTATGACAGGGCAAATTTAGACCTTCTTGAACTTCAGTGAAATCATCCCACCTTGACGGCCAACCATGAATTTGGAAAATTAGATTTGATGCATCATCTCCGACTACTTTTATGCCCCGTTTAAATGCATTGTGTAAAACATGAATGTCACAGATTCCAATGTCAACCATAGTTTTTCTTTTTAACAAAATCAAAGATTCGTTCATAAGTCTTGTAACAGCTTTGTTAACATTTGGTCCATCATTACTAAGCACAAGCATTTTAGCTTGTGGCAATTTAGCCTTATCTAATACCTAGCATAACATGGCAAATAAATCTTGAGCAGTTGCTGAGCCGATAAAAAATGTTTGCAAATGTCACGTTACAATCCTTTTAGTTGATTCTGACCAATATCTAACAGCTATTTTCAACTCTTTATAGGATGCAGCGTTGGTAGTTTCGTTGTAACAAAGCACAAAATAACAATTATCCACTTCACTCAACATCTGACTTCTGAAATATGGGGCAAGAGCATTAGTAATTAGATACTGCAAAGTATCATAAAACCCTTCGTACAATTCACATGAAGTAAAGAAAAAATGTAAAAAATCAATAATTAATGCCACCTACAATAAAAAACAAATTTAAATTAAAGAAGACCGGTGCTGTTAGGGAGATATAGCTGCTCATGAAAACTATGAAAACTGTACACATTCAATGTGCCACATCCATACCCAGGCAGCACCAAAAGTGGCCTTCAGTTACCTATCATTGGACATCCGAAAGGTGTAAAAACTGTTTACTGACCAATTTCATGAAATACTGACCAAATACAGACTTCCCTCAAAATACTGACTTTTACTGACTTTACTGACTAGTTTGCAGCCCTGTTGTAACAAATAAACTGATTTATGATTTTAAAATACTATCAATCATTCAATCAAAGCCGACTGATCAAGTAACATTAAACGAAAATTGTTCTTTGCCATTGTAACTTTGTATGGTTTCTAAACAAAATAACATTTTAAATGACCTTCTGACTTTCACTCAAAGTCAATAGAAGGACAAAATTAAACCCAATAGGATCTCTCCGAATAGTCTAGTTTTGTTTCAATAAAGTTCAAATTCTTTATTAACTATCTATGTTTCCTTGTCAAAATATATTGAACATTTAATTAAAATTGACAATGTGGTGTAAGCTGAAAGAAATGGGAGCATTCAGCACTTGGACACTTAGGTTTTGTGATGTTGCTAGGACATGGTTTGGCGCAGTCTATACTGTGTTTGAAATGGCGACAGAACCCTCATATAGTGTAATTACAAGCATGCAATGAGCATGGAGTTGCCAAGAGGATTGAAGAAAAAGCAAAATACCTTAGATAGTTAGAGTTAGAGAGGTGAAACATGTCTTTTTCCCGAGCATCCTGCATCCCCCTTAAACTGGACAACTTAGCCATACATTGTTCTGTATAACCAGATTATCGCTTTCCCAGTATCAAGGCCTCACACTATGAGCACTTTCATCCCTCGTATCCGCCTTAATCATGACTGAAAAACAAAATATTTGTCAACAATCATACCAAATACACCACTACATTCGAAACATCCAACTAACTGTAAAAAACCAGTTTACCGATAGAAAAATCGTTTAAAGACAACACAAAATATGTATTTTCAGTTACCTCAACGGTAAAATCGAATTAAAAACATACAGAAAACATAAAAATTCAATAATGTAAGTAGGTGATAAACAAAAACATCACTGAACCTTCTTAACCTCCCTTGCTAAAAAACAAAACAAAACCCCAATAGATAACGATAAATCTATTACATCCTGTTAAAAACTAACTTATATGTATAAAAACGACGGTATATATCCACAAACGACGGGATAAAAGCCGGAATAATTTAATAAAAAGACTTGAAATCAGGGACTGGCAGCGAAGGAAGGCTAACTGGTTAACATCGTAAAACCGACAATATAACGTGAAATTTACGTTTATATGAACTTACAATGATTATTTTTAATTAAATGCACTAAAAAATAAAATTAAAATTAATTAAATTACACCAAATACTTAAAACACAAATTCTGAAATGTTTAGATTAAAACAATATGGCGTCCTGGTATTGTTATAATGTTTTTATGGTCTTATATAACCAATGTAAACGTTTTAACGTTCTGTTACATTTAAATTGTTTAAAAAAATATTTAAATATATATAGAATAAGTAGGAATTTATAAAATAAACTCCAAAGAAAGATATTCAACAAAGAAATTTTTGTATTAGCGCGCAAAATTTTCAAATTTAAAAATATTTATTTACTAATCCAAAAAATAACTAATCCGTCTTGAAATTATAAAAAGTATCATCTTCCTTAAGACTATTAAAGAGGAAAATGATAGTCCCTAATATAAAGCATAACCATCGTGCCACATCAGAAGATATAAACGTACCTCTGACAAAATGACATTCACATCAAAACCAAACCAACACCTAGAAACGCTTAGTAAATAAATATGATATAACAAGTAGTAGCAAGCAATTTTCTACATAATTCTTTAAACGTTACATCGATACTTTATAAATCAACATATATATTGTATTGTATAAATTTATTTCCAATCAGCACGTAAGAACTTTTGAAAAGTAGAATAAGCCTACAAGCACTTCAGTTTTAGCGAATTTTCAAAGAAAATTACGCTATTGCAATGGCTTCAAAATTTTTGTAATGCGAATTTTTGAAAAATTTTTCCATGGAAATCCGTTTTAGACTATTCTGAATCGATTCCTAAAATTTAACACTTTTTTTTATGTATGTATGTATATATGTATGTATATATGTATGTATATATGTATGTATATATGTATGTATATATGTATGTATATATGTATGTATATATGTATGTATATATGTATGTATATATGTATATATGTGTCACTCCAGACGATATCTCCCCTTAGGATGTACTTAAAAATTTCAAACAAATTTTAAAATGTCAATAATATCAAAAGAAAGGATGAGTTCGTTGGCCAGAATTTTTGGAGTCCATTTAGGGGTCAAATTTTGACCATATAGGGTCAAAAAACGTGTTTTTTCCATTTTACCCCCCTTTTATGTGAAAATATGATAAAAGTGTAAATAACAACAATTACTGTACTCTTGAAGAGCTTTCCAATGACATTCATCTTGAAGGGTAAATACTATTTTGACTTTTGTACCCCGTACCCCTGTGTACCAATTTTTTTTTTTCACCCGAGCAAATTCTAAACCAAAATTTTCCTATATTGTCATAAGCCAATAAAACGCAGATTTTACTTTGAAAATTCGCTCATTAAGTCATGGTGCATGACTGGACTTTTTTAACTCTATAGATAGAAATATACAGGGTGGTCCAAAAGTCTCCCCCCCCCCCTCTTAACTTTTGAACGGTTTGAGATAAATTAATGAAACTTGGGGTATCTCTACCATGCAAAGGGAAGTTTGTTTTCATGCAATCACCCACTAGGGGCAACCACCCACTTTGCCCCCAGGCCACCCAACTTCAAAATTTCAAATTGGAGCGTATATTTTTGATAGCATATTTGGATTCTACGGTGAAAAATAATAAAATTTTACTTGAAACAATTTTTTCTACCTCCAATATTTTGCCCCCTACAGGGGGGCAAAGATAGCAAAATAACCCTTCCGAAATAGTAAAAAAAAATAACACTTAGATCGTTATAAAATCTAAACGGTTTGAAATAAAGTCATGGAACTTGGGGGATCTGTACCATGTAAAGGGAAGTGTTTAATCACCCACTCGCGTACTAGGGGCAACCTCCATTTTGCCCCCAGGCGCTGAAATCTACGATTTTTATACCTTAGCCCTTCCTATAGGGGGCAAAATATTAGAGGTAGAAAAAAAAGTTTGAAGTAAAATATTCTTATTTCTTGCCGTAGAATCTAAATCTGCTATCAAAAATATACATTCTAGGACAAAATTTTGAAGTTAGGTGGTCTGGGGGCAAAATGGGAGGTTGCCCCTACAGCACGGTTGCATGAAAACAAACTTCCCTTTACATGGTACGGATCCCCTAAGTTTCATTAATTTATCTCTAACCGTTTAGATTTTACAACGTATTATCGGTAGGGTAATTTTTTCTATCTTTGCCCACTTATAGGGGGCAAAATATTGGGAATAGAAAAAAAAGTTTCAAGTAAAAGTTTATTATTTTTCACAGTAGAATCCAAATATGCTATAAAAAATATACACTCCAATTTGAAATTTTGAAGTTGGGTGGCCTGGGGGCAAAGTGGGTGGTTGCCCCTAGTTGGTGATTGCATGAAAACAAACTTCCCTTTGCATGGTAGAGATCCCACAAGTTTCATTAATTTATCTCAAAGCGTTCAAAAGTTAAGAGGGGGGGGGGGGGGGGGAGACTTTTGGACCACCCTGTATATTCCATATTAAGAATATACATTTTTCTTTTACAATTTCAAAATGAAAAGTGAACTAAAGTTAGCCCCGATCAATTTCGGTTATATTTATTATCAATTATAAGTGTAATATATATAATCAGAAACAAAAAGTTACGCCCACTCAAGGTCGTGGCCAAACAGAGAGAGGGGGGGGGGCATTCCTAAATTTGTGTATACATACTCTTTTTTATAGATAATTTTGGCTTGAATCTGAAGGTACTCTTTAATTAATAATATGTAAATATGCTTTTAGGTTCATTATACAGAAATATGTATATATAGGTTTCGTATTAAGCCAGCCATAATTAATAATGGCAACTGCACAGATAACTTAGCACATAAGTTCCAGTTCACCTGCACAGGTTTACCTGTCAGGTATATGTCAACATTTATGGCCCGCTAAAGAAGTATGAATGTTTTTTTTTTTTTTTATTATTATTAAAAGCGTAAACTAAAGTTGAAAAACTATAAAACCAGCTTTGATGGTGGTAAATCATGAAAGTTTTAGACAACTATGTATTTAGAGATGTATTCAAGAGGGGTATTTGGTAAAGTCGGGTTTTGCTTGCTAAGTTCTCCTTATAATATGAGAAAAACATCCTGTCAAGTACTTGCCAGCAAGTTACTAAAAGGGTTTCTTCGGTCATAAGAATTCATAAATACATTATTTTTTTTTAACGAAAGTATGTATAAAAAGTTTCATTTTTAAGAAGCAAGGTATGTATGTAGGTATGTATATTATTATCCTTTACTATATCGATGGTGTTGCGCCAAAAGGGCTAATCTGCATTTTGTATTTGAATTCTAAAACTTGAAAAGCTATAATGATAAATTATTAATATTTGAATGCCTTATTTATATTTTTATTCATTTAAAATATATTTGGCTACCTAATTAATAAGTCAAAATAACCAAATTTATTTTATTAATTATAAATATAAAAAAAAGTGATATTAGTTGCAGAGTGGCCCTTGTGGATTTATTCAGATTGGCCCTTTTGGCGCAACACCATCGATATCTTCGTATGCACCTTTTTGGTTTTTTAGGAGTAAAATAGCCGCCATTTTGGAAACACGATATATTTTTGAAAACCAAATTTCAATACCTTTAAAATAATACCCAACTTCGAATTTTCAAATAATAAAAATTTGGGGCTCCCGAGTTACGGCCCCCTAAAATTTCTAAAGTTTGACTTTTTTATATCAACTCCCGGAAATATCATTGGACCACAGGGAATAAATTTTTGCCTTATTTTAGGACCAGTAATATGGTAGCGGGGGGGGGGACATTTTTTTGCGTTTTGTTTAATTTTTTTCGGGGGTAAAATGACCGCCTTGACTGACTTTTTTGAATCTGTTCCTTCATAACTTGTCTTGTACTGTACATCTCATTCACTTCAATACTATACTATGTTACTGTGAACATCTAATTTAGGTAACATGTCTATTGTCTACCACTTAGTTTAAGATGTCTGTTAACTTTAACTGTCTATTTTAATTATTTTATATACATATGTACTTTCATTTCAATTATTATATTATAAGTATGTATTCATCAAAACTGCTTTGCAGTAAAACTTACCTCTCAGTAGGTAATTTGTTTAGAAATCTAAAATAATAATCTAATGATATTATTTATGTAAATATTATAATTTAATATTTTTATTTATTACGATTTAATATTGTTATTTAGGCGTGGACCCCTGATAGGACTTAATCTGTTTTATACGCCCACACAACAGGTAAAATAAATCTAAACTTGAAATCATTTTAGCAAAATATTATAAAACATATTTAAATTGGTTTTATTATTTTCTTAATTTATAAAAAACCGTTGTTTAGTCTCATAGTTTATAAGCACAAAATTATAGTCAGTCTCAATTATAATTTTCAAATTTTTTCTGTATATTTTTATTATTTTATTTTTAAATTCAGGTACCATATTAATTTATTTTATATTATATATATAAATTTCACTATAATTAGCGTAATACTAAAATTTAAGTGAAAGTGGCGCGGGCCCCTGTCAGGACAATATAGGCACAGAATTGAAATATAATCACGTACGATGTCAAAAAGTGACTGATTCTCTTGATAAAAACAAGAAATGTAGCTAGAAAAATCCCTATATTTATCTTCCAATTGCAACCACATCTATCTCAATTTCACAGTTATATCTCAAATTTAGGCTTCACAGAGTTAATAAGACCTGAATTCATAAGTAGAGGTTTGTCATTATATTAAATAGCTTGTGTCTGTATCATAAACTGCACTGCACATCATATTATGTCATAATTCAATTTTTTTTATTTGTGTGACTAATATGGTATGGTTATTCAAAATACATGCCTCTATATATGGTAGAGCACTATACTGGAAATATAGAGGCCCGTGGTTCAAATCCCGGCGCTGGAGTGTATTTTTCTGTCTGTTTCCCGTAGTTAATAATAATTATAATTTGATTTAAATTAAAATTTAATGTTTCCGTAGTATGAATACTACCAAAATCATAAAATATGAATTTCTAGTTGATTGTACTACTACTAAGTATTTTGTATATTGTACTGTACTAAGTACAGGTACTAATTGGGTACTTTATAATTATAAGCGTTATTTCTCGGTCTAGTTCTATGTCATTAATGTTAACTTCTAAGACTTGTGGAAAATTGAAAGCTTAAATTCGGGACAAGGTATCATTAACGTCAGAGAAAATCATTCTCCTGCGTAGCTTAGTTGGTAGAGCACTATACTGGACCCGTGGTTCAAATCCCGGTGCTGAAGTGTATTTTTCTCTGTCTGTTTCCCGTAGTTAATAATAATAATAATTTGATTTAAAATACAATTTATTTAAATGTTATCTCTTTAACTTCCAAAGAGTTGTCAACTGAGTAACTTAAGCAGAAGTAAATATTATAAATTAAATTTACTTGCCTTAAAATATGAAGAGATGCCAAGAAACTTAAGTAGCAGAAACAATAAGATGGATTCTAAGAAGGAATCAATCGGAAGACTCAAGAATAAAACCCACAAGGAAAAAAGGATAATTGGAATAGAAGAATTAAGGCCATGGCCCAAAATCAAGTCAAATGGAGATCCTTTGTTGGCCCTAGGTTCCTTATAAGAAATTGAAGGGAATAAGTCACCTTACCCACGTAGCGCAACTGATCCAAACAACATCCTTTTGTCCAGATTTTATCTTGTACATCGTTGGTCTATGGGTTATCCTGTTTTGGATGCCTAATTAGGACATCCTAATAACAAAAATTGCAGTCTGACTTCTGACCATTTTTAGATTCTCCTTTTTGAATAGATAAATGATATTGTGGACAGGGAAAAAGTTAAGTGGTCACTTCTTAACAAGAGGTCAAATTTTCCAGGATAATCACTTATTTGGCAGGTTATCATTCTCCATTCATTATTATCAAATAATTTTTATCTGATTCATTGTATATATTTTAATAGATAAATTAATAAGGAGAGGAGAAAAGATGGATATAAAACTGTGTGCTACTTTTGAGAATTGAAACACAATTACTTTGCTCTATCTACTTATGATTTTAGTCTTTATGAATAGATATATAATCCTAGTTACCACTTCTAAGCATTATCTTATGCTGATTTTTCAAGCAACAACTAGAGAAGAGATTGTAACATGAATATCATAGGGGGAACTAGGGGGGCTTAGCCCAACCTACAGATTTCGAAAGCCTAATTAGCCCCCCAACAAAACTGAAAAAACAAAAATAAAACTAATAAGTATTATTGGTATAAGTTCATATCCTAATGTTCTCACCATAACTTCATTTCTTTCAATAGTTAGAATTTCGGGACGCAACTTAAAACTCATTGTATTTTTTTATATCAGTTTTCAGTACCCATTTGGGATGGCTCATGATTGGGGGTCTTTTTTTAAGTGTAAGAGGGGACTTAAAGTTATGTTTTAAACTGTACATCGTCAGCATTTAATGTTATAGGCAAATAAATAAATTATTATTTCTATGAGTATTTATATCATTTCTTATTATATCTATATCACCTTCTTTCATAATATTGGTATTATGAATTATAATATTGATTTTTCTTGTCTATTAATAATTCTTGTTACCCTAGAAAGTTACGGCAAATTTGACATATATTTCAACGTTTTAGGACAATGTAATGATACAGAACCCAACCCCTAGCATTTCAATTCATACTTTGCCTGAAAATAAATGTTTGGAAAAGCAAAATATGGTACAGAACTAGACTTACAAGATATTGCTGTTCGTTCAATTATGAGATGTTGTAAGTGTATAAAAAATACGTTTTCAGGGGCCTAAAGGCCCATTTACACTTTGATTAGTTCAAGTAATTAGTCAATTTTTGCAAGTATTTAATGAAAATTTGCTTAAAAATTACTTAACACTTACACTAAACACATGGTGTCCAAATGGGTTTATATAGCGTTTTTACTAAACAATCGCACAAATCCAAGTGTAAATGGGCCATAACAAAACAAAAATCCGTGGAGGGCCCCGCCCCACCAAAATTTTTAATTTTGTTAAAGTTTTATTCTACCTCTTGTTAAAAATCTTTGTATTTCCGAGCACCCTACTTGTGGCTACCTCGCTTTTTAGGGGCTCATAAAAAATTAAACAAACTCCTTTGTTAGTAAGCAAAGAGATAATTTAATAATGTTGTAAAGGCACTTCTTTAGATTGTTACTCCCCTTATAAAACAACAGAGGGGGTAACAATCTAAAGAAGGTGTAAGCAATGTTCTTCTTTAGACTGCTACTCCCCTTATAAAAGCAGAAGTTTGATCTTCCTTTGTCCGAAAGTGCATTAGACTAAACATCCCTTTGTCTTAATATAGTAGAGTCTCGCTTATCCGGACATCCGTATAATCTGGACAGGCTAAAACTTATGTACAAATTGGAACCAGGGCTAATTCAGATTTATGAATTGTTAAGATTATCGAAGTTTCTGCTTTTATTGTCTATTAAAATTTATATAAAATTGTTCCTAGAATAGTTTACAGGTGTTCATTCCAACGTTCCGACACGAGGAATACCCGGTATTTCTGTTAAAAATTAACAGATTTAGAATAAGTAAGAACATCGACAAATCTCTTTTGGTTCCATAGAAATGTAGGGCGGAAGATATAAAGGTAGTGTATTCCAGGAAATGCAATAAAATACGAGTAAGATGGTGAGAGTTTTAAGAAACACGTAGCGGGGGCTCAACGCAGTTCCGTGTGTATAATAATGTCTCAACTTTTTGTGAAATGGAAATGATTAGCCGTTGCTCAAATTTCATATCGGAAAACAGCTTGTTTCCCTCGAAATCCCTTCTATACCTGCTCCTGCTTAGTAGATTGTAATTTTATTTTTATTCATTTGATATTTGGACTGGTGACAGAACAGTCCTAAAATACGTTGTACAAGTATGTTTTTGAGACTAGTAGAAGTAACTTTTACGATAACATCGATTTTAATAGTTTTTCTCAACTAAAACTTGTTTTATATAATATTTTATAACTGATTCCGTTTAATCCGGACTTTCGGTAATCTGGACTGGGTCCGGTCCCGTCAAACCCGGATTAGCGAGACTCTACTGTAGTTATTTAGTTGAAGTCGATTACATAAAAAAAAATCATAGGGGAGTAACAATCTAAAAAAGTACCGTTGTAAATTTGGAGAAAAACGCAATTTTCATCTTTTAGCAAGTAGAAAATAGATCTCCATTTCTACAACGTTACAGGCTAATAAGACAATGATTTACCCAAGAGGTACAGAAATTATAACTGAAAAATCTGTCCAATAAAACTTACTGTGTTAAACCATAGCCCCTAATGTTCCCTCAGCTAATTTTATAATTAATTACGCTTACCTTAATTGGTACTTCTTTACTTTAGCACCCCCGTATATCCCTTTGTGTTAATAGTTATTTAGACAAAAAACATATACAGAATAGCATGTATTCCTTAGTCTAAATTTCTTTTATAAACCCTTCTCATAGAGGAGTTCATAATTTAGGCCACTGTTTCTATTTAATTATTATTGAACATTTGATCAAAATTTATCACAAAAATATTCTTCTCCAACTGGTAATTGAACCTGACCCATCACTTTTTCCAATATAGCTTCTTCTTGGAAACTACTTTACCCGGGAAAGTGACAGACAATTCACTTAAGGTTCCTACTTAAATGAACTTCCCTGGTATTGTTTGGCGTTAATTTTAATTAACTTAAAACATTTTGACACAAGAAATTTCATGGTAAACTAAATAAATAAATAAAAAAATAAAGACAATAGTCTATTCTTCAATATAAAAACCTTTATTATATTATTAATGCTTTTTATCGAGAACTCATTTGAATCTTATAAAAAGTATAAATAAAAACTAATTTCTACCAGAAAAATTATAAGAAGACAAAACACTTTTACACAATAACCAGACATTTTTATTTTATTTTATTTTTTTTTTTAAATTTCATGATTACAAAATAAGTTTGATTCAATACAACAATTTTATGAAATAAAACATGTTTAAACTCAAATTTAATAAAAAAACAAAGAATATTAATTGCTCAATAAATAAATGTATATCAGTATATTGTTCCAACGCTTTGTATAATGCAGATAAAATTAATTGAATAAAAACAAATATACTGTATTGGGTCATGTGTATACTGTATTATTTCATTAAATGGATATAATTATAATTATTATTACACATAAGAGTTCCATACATAAGTAATTATGTAAAAATAAAAGGTAGACAAAAACAATCAATTAACAATATTTAATGTTAAAGAGTTTCAAATACTAAGATTTAAAAAGACATCATCAAAAAAATGTTCTCTATTTATGTCTACATTAACAATTACAAACTAATCTATAATAATAAGGTCCTATGTACACAAAGTTAATAAAATTACAGTCAGAATCTTAAAATATTAATATTCACATTTTATGACTGTCATATAAGACAAAAATGTCTTCAAAAAATAAATAATATCAATATAAACTCAATTTTTTTTTTCTTTTGTACATCTTATTATTTCAATTTGATAAATATTTTTTAAAGTTGATTTCTTTTTTTTGTATGAAAGTTATTCCGACCAAAAATAAAAATTATAGAATATTATATTAAATTACAATTTTATTTTGCAAGGGTTGTAAGGTTATGCAGTGGTTGCAGGTTGAGCCATGTACTGATCAAGTTGTCTGTCGAGGAATGATTTGGTTTTGGACATGTATTGATCAAGTTCGTTATCTAGATCTTCCTTTTTCGGTGGTGCAGTCTTAGTTGCTCCTCGGCCGCCCCTAGCAGCTCCTCTTCCTCTATTGCCACCTCTTCCTCTCGTAATACCAGCACCACCTCGGTTACCTCTACCTCGGAATCCACCACGGTTGCCACCGTTTTGTTGTCTGAGGCCTTTGTTACCACGAGCTGCTCCTCTAACACCACTTTGCCCTCTGGCACCACTTTGCCCCCTGGCACCTCGAGTGTTAAGATTTCCTCCTCTTGCGTTGACATTTCCAACTCTTTGGCTCAAATTTCCACCTCCACGCCTAAAATAAATAATACATATTGATTTATTGAGATCAGTTTAAAACATAGCCTGCCAATTAGTATGGCAAATATGAAGGGCCGGGGCTATTAGTTAGTAACATTCAGAAAAGAGGAAAAAAATGGTTGTGTGTGAAGTTGCACATAAAAAGATTTTCGTTGGTATTGTGAACATGAAAGTAGTTGGAATACGGAGAGAGGTTGGGACACAAAATGTTGATGCTTTTTGACAAAATGGCGTGTATTTTTGTAATCTAGTCTTTAATACCTATTATTTGATATTAATCGGATCAAATAGGTATTTTTTCTACGGCCTAGCAGACCGCATATTTTGCTTCTTCTATATTTTTAGTAACAGCAGAAATAGTTTTTTTTTGGGGGGGGGGGGGGGGGGGGATGTTTTTTGACAAAATGGAATGCAAAAACGCTATCCCCAAGTGTTAGGAATATATATTTGTAATCTACTTTTTAATACCTTTCATTAGATACCCTACTCAAAATTTAAAAAAATAAATTGCGTGACATGAACTATCCGCCATTTTGAATTTGAACAGCTGATAGTTTTGAGTTCGCAATATTTTACCCGTGTGTGCTTCAAAACGCATTTTAATACTGGAAAGTTTCATGATTTTATCTCTTTATTTGTTTCAAAATTTATTGGAACCATACAGAGTGGTTTTTTCTTTTTTTGGTTTTACCAACAAAACCCTAAAAAGGAATGCAACCACAATGTTTTATGTGTTTAACAGCGTTTTATGTTTTATTGTGCATATTTTTTGTGATTAAATACAAAAGTTTTTTAAAAAACTTAATTTTTTACTTTTCCTTATACTTGCATAATATAATAATAAAGTTTTTTTAAAAAAAAAAAAAAAAAACATTATAATTATATCACCTAATATAGTAATCACAATAGTGTTACAATTTTACAGTAGAGTCTCGCTTATCCGGACCCCGCTAGTCCAGACATCCGTTTAATCCGGACGGGCCAAAAACTATGTACAAATTGGAACCAGGGCCTGTTCAGATTTATGAATAATTAAGATAATTGGAGTTTCTACTTTTATTGTCTATTAAAAATGTATAAAATTGTTCCTAGTATACAGGTGTATATATTCCAACGTTCTAACACGAGGAATACCCGGTATTTTTGTTAAAAATAAACAGATTTAGAATAATTAGGAAATAGTAAGAACATCGATTAATCTGTTTCGGTTCCATAGAAATGTAAGGGGGCGGAAGATATAAAGGTAGTGTATTCCAATAAATACAATTTTATGTGACTGAGATGGGGAGAGGGTTTTAAGAAACATATAGCGGCGGCTCAACGCAGTTCCAAGAAATTTCGCCAAGCCGCCAATGTCTAATATCTTAACTCTTAGTGAAATGATTATCGTTCCTCGAATTTCATATCGGAACACAGGAAGTCCCTTCTATACCTGCCACCTGCGTAATAGATTGTCGTTTTATTATAATTAATTTGATATTCGGACTGGTGACAGAACAGCTCTTAACCTAAATAGTGGACCTACGTTGTATAAGCATGTTTTGGAGACTAATATAAGTAATTTTTATGATAAAAACATCGATTTTAATAGTTTTACCCTACTAAAACTTGTTTTACAGACATTTTAAAACTGATTCCGTTTCATCCGGACTGGGTCCGGTCCCGTTACACCCGGATTAGCGAGACTCTACTGTATTTATAGAAGCTTTTAAAAAGAGTATTATTGTATCTTCTGAGTACTTATTTGAATACTGTGTTTTCTAAAACACCATTTAATTGTGACTATCATCGTTTTTCACCCTTACATTTTATTTTATTTTAGATTTTTAAACGATCTTTATTTTTTTCCTTCTCTGATATTTAAAAAAAAAAAAAAAAAAATCTAATTACATTACCTAATAGAGTAATAAATATTAAAATCTAATTTTTCAAAGCTTTAATAATTAGTATTAGTGTATCTTATGAGTACAAAAACTTTCATTTTCGTTTTCTGGAAAATAACTTTATTGAGACTATCATCGTTATTCGCCCCGGCCCTCCATATCTTCCTCGCTTCCTAATACGTAAGGAATGGAGCAAATAGTTTTAAGATTAACCTGCTAATACTGTTGGAACGCTGTCTGATATTTCCTCTAACTGCTCCACGGCCTCTAGAGCCTCCTCGACCAGCTCCCCTGGCACCACCTCTCGGTACAAGATTGGATAGAGAATTTGATCTGGCAAGAGCTCCAGGTCTAATTCCAAGCCTTGCTTTAACACCAACATTTCCAGCAGACATACCTCGTGCACCTCTTCCTCCTCTTCTAAATCCACCACCAACACCGGCTGGAAAAAAAGTATATATATTCATTAAAAACTATTTAATACAGCTTGAATAAAATTCATATAGATTTTAGGGTTACAGGAGGATAAGAAACTTCATCATATTGATTGATATTGTAGCTGTATGCTTGAGCAGAAACAATACCCTATAATAGTACTTAAAGATAAACAATAGTTTTAATTGTGATGTGTGATGTACAATCCATATTTTATAAAATACTTCGTATAAGCTTTGTTATTAATTGTTGATGAATATGAAGTCTTGCCTTAATCTGGTACACCTGCAATCATCGACACTTTAGAAGCATTAAGCTTAGACACGGCCTACAACTTCCAGACCTCAACCTCTTAACACTAATTAATTACATAAATATAAAAAATCGGGTACCGGGTACCTCGGAACTTTTCCTCACTTCAGAGGCCACTAAAGTGCAGCAACAAACTTTGACGTCATCAAAATTATCACACTAATAAATAATTATATTCGCTTATAACTTGTAAACTAATTAATGGAATTTCATCGGTTTTTTTTTATATTTGTTGTCCGGTTCCAATGATATGCTATATGTCAAAAACCTATTTATACTTTCGGTATTATTAACCGTCAAAGTTTAAAAATTCAAAATGATAACTTCAAAATGGTGGCCAATATCAAAATGAAATTTGGTGGCCTTGTTTGTCATACAGACATTCGTGCCAAATTCAACTCGATCAAGACCATTTTCGATTTATTACAATATTTTTAAATTTTTGCTGACTCAGCAAACTGGGCTCAAGATGGCGGAAAAAGTTGATTTTCCGGGAGGCACCACTACAGGTAAGGACTGATTTTTCTGCCAAGTTTCAACTCTCTAGGTTAAATACCTTGGGCGCTACGATGATAACACACATACATACAGACGTCATGCTAAAAACCACTCAGGAGGTCTTAAAAACACCCAAAAACAGATAATTCCGTTGAAAAACAATACTTTTCCTACTATAGGTAGTGAGGAAAAGTATAAATAAATTAAAGTATATTTTTGTATGTTAACTCACCGTTGCCTAATCGGCTGAGGGAAGCACTACGTCTCTTGCGAGCATTTGCAACAAGGTCCATGTTTAATTTCTGGATACCTCCTGCAAAATAAATTAAAAACCAAACATTACATAACCGATATTTTCAATTGTTTAGAATTGCTAGTAGTCTAGAGTTTATGGACAATAGAGATTGGCAATAATGGTCAACCGCAGGGATACAATATCAATATGTATTATAATGAAACTTCGGCACTCTTTTACGTTGTAACCCACCTTTTAGGTTTCTGTACGAAAAGAAACCTCATACAATGGCTCTCTCTGTCTGTCTGTCTGTTAGCATGTTTCAATTCATAAACTACTATAGCTAGGAACATGAAATTCGGCACACAGGTGCATCTCGGTATTTGTGATAACTGTAATCTTTATGGAGTTGTCACACTTAATATTTCCAAGATGGCGGCAACTAAAAAAGTTTTTAGTCACCATAACAAGTTATGCATCAATTTATAGGTCTTGAAGTGTAGAAAAAGAATATGCAACCTATTAAAATGTAACACTTAATATTTTTAAGATGGCGGGCGACTACAGTGAAATCTCCTATGCTGCCAACAACATGAAATGGCTCAAAACTAGATGCTATTCTTTCCAACTTGGACCTGTGTCAAAGTGGTATTTACACTTCCATGACAAGTGTTCACGAACCATTGTGGGCTCACATGTAAGTCTGGGCAGAGGGACCAAACTCCTCGCCCTGGTCTACGGACTGAAAGGATAGCACAGGCAGGACCATTTGGGGCAGTTTCTGATGTCCGCTCAACTATGATGATTCAATATTTTTTACAGTTTAAAATATTTCGTAAATCACGGAAAATTGTAACTCAAATGGGTGGAAACACCGGCAAAAGAAGTTCATACTGCAAAATGTCGGCGTTTATTCCATGTTTATCTTACTCTAAGAACACTAGAGACATATGTGCCCCCTAAGGGGCACTCTTCCCCCAAGCTTTGACGCACACTTATATAGCTTACTAATGACCACACCATACTCGCTTCGGCGGTACAATGTACAAATGTATGATATGTGAAGTAGCTGGAACTCTCCACCACGGGGCTTAAAAAGGTGGCCTAATTGCTAGGTTTGAACAAGTGGTTCGTCCTACCCGTTCTAGTAGGAAGTACTAGACTACTACTTCTACTACCCACTACTTTCTTTCTGTTACTGTGGGTAACAAAGTGAAAGAGTACCGAAACTTCTACTTTAGGACCCTCAAGGAGCATCAGTCACCTCTGGAGTTGGTTATAATCCCATGACAAGAGGTATTTTTAGCTCTTATATTATTTATGTTGGGTGGTGGTTTGCCAGGTTAGAAGTAAACATACTCAGGGGCTAAACCGGAGAGCGATTCTATAAATCTGAAACCTCCCTTATCAACTGGATCAAGTATTAAAAGAGTTGGATAAATGTATGCACACACAGTGAGCAAAAACTCACTTTTCAGTAAAAAAAAATAAATTATTTCATATTACATATTAAAAAATATGAAGTATACCTCCAATGCCGATTCTTGAACCTCTGGTGAATACTCTAGTTCTGAAGCCACCTCTACCACGTCCTCCTCTACCGGGCCTACCGATTCTGCCCCCCATCATCTCGAAGCCATTATCAGAAGTAATAGACATCAAAGATTGCATAGATTGGCTGCGGGTTAACCTTCCAACGCTGTTACTCCTTCCTAGACATCAAGAACGCATTTAATTATTACAAAGAAAAAGATAAATTTGTATAAAAATAAAATTCCATATCCTAATTTTCAGCAATAAGCACTTTTCTTCAAGATTCTTCTTCAACTTCAAGCAAGATTCTTCAAGAGATTATCTCTAATTAAAAAATTATCACAAGTCCTTATATTTCCACCTTTTAAAAACCATGGGCTAAATGGTCACAACAAGTACGCCAAAAAATGTGCTGTAAATTCTGAAAAATTGACCAATTAAAAATTATTCAAGCTGTAGCCTCCCAAGGCACTAACTGTTTGCGTGATGCCAACTTTTCACATCTGCTAGATGGGAGCATCAGTCACCATTTTTTAATTTAAATCAGATAGTCACCACCAGGCTTCGGCAATTAATTATATTCAATTCTTGTCTTAGCACCAACTATTAAGCAGTTTCTTTATCAAAAGAAAATCTTTTACTAACAATTAATCTAATCAAAACTGAAGAAAGTCATGACTTACCCACGGATCTGTTCCTTTGCCTGCTTCTAGATCTGGGAAACGGGCTCATACCCCTTGTCAAACCAGCAATAAAACCGCCGCCAATTGGTGGGATAAAACTTCCACGACCCATTCTTTGTCGTCCCTAAAAAAACACACACAACTTCTAACATACAAACATTGAACTTTATTTAATGTTCCGAAACATAAAGCTTAGCCTGAAGTGGTCAAAAATGAACAAAAACAAGATCCTATATGGAACTAATCAAAACTGTCAGTCAGTATATCTAAGATAAAAATAAAATCTAGCATTTGTTTAAGAAATTTAAAGTTATCACATTGAAATAATGAGTGCTACTGAGGGAGGGAACAAAATAATTGTTTTTATTTTTTTTTTTTAGAAAAACTAAAATTTTGTAATACAATATGCAGAGAAACGTGTTTAAAGTGTTACTTAAGCTAAATAAAATGCAGCTAAAAGTTCTACCCAACCTCGAATTAACTACTGCAATGTTTTATACATATGCATGATGCTAATGAATAAAAGCTGCACGATAAGTATTGTAATGAAAGAGCTCACTGAACTAATTCCTTAACTGTACACATTATTTTAGCTATTAGGTTCCGGTCAAAACGGACTGAATTGTAGAGATTATGTATCTGTACTTAGGAGGTGAACTATTGTAAATCACATTTATAGAAATTGCAGGAGAGGTATTTTATAAAAATGGAAAAATTGGGCAGTCTTAATTAAAAATATGCATTATCTCATTGATTACCACTTTTACAATAGTTTATCATGATTAACTGCCAGCAGGGGACCAGAATCTAAGTGGTTAGAAACATAGGTCTAAAACTGACTGACACTGGTGAGACACGTTTTACACTAATGATCAAATTAAATAGATGTGTAAAATGGCTGAATCCCCTTCCTGAATTCGCCTAATGTTTTTTTAATCAAGGATGTAAAAGGAAAATTACCAGCATGAAGTACACAGCAGTCAATTTATAAAAAAAAAAATGGACTTACAATAATTCACCTTGTGAGATACAGATATAACGAAGGTACTTAGGGTTCTACAATTGGTACTGGTATGTACTGATAGGTGTAGTTCCCAACATGTTGCCCCTAATAACTGGAACCATCAAATTTACTTGTTTAATACAGTCTCGATAGCCCGAGGTACAATTCGAGGCAGCGGCTGCCCTGAATTAAACACAATTAGGGCAGGACAGTGTTAGTACTACTATTCGTATGATTTCAGGAAATCCCTTCCTTATCTGAGCAGATGCATTTTAATCAAATGCTGGGAAGTCTATTATTTATTTTTTTTCTTCTTCAGCTCTAAATCATATCTTTAACTGAAAGCATCCCCCGTAACATTTTTATAATTATTTATATTCTGAAAACAGAATACGATGAAATTATTTTAAAACATAATGAAAATATATTATGACTGTAAGAATTTATTTTTCAATAAATGGTTAAAAAAGTAGAGTTCCAAATTCATATATTTTTTTTTTATAAATTTCCAATAATCCGAGTTTATTGCTAATCCAAATTAGTGTCGGTCCTATCCAACTCGAATTATCGAGACTCTACTGCATTAATTAATTCTAGTTTAAATTTAGACATATGTTAGTTTTCTTATGAATTTATTGCAGTGCTACATTTGTATATTTCACCGTTAATCCTTGCTTTTTCATAGAACTTTAACAAAATAATAACATATAAAGATAAATAGTGTAAGAGTAAGGTGGTCAGCTTGAATCTCCAAATGTGATTCTCTCCTCAAAATTCATGGATACTTACCTTTGATTGGCTTTTTATTTTAATAAGAAATGTTTACCTCTGTAAGAAGAAGAAATAAAGAACAAGAAAACCTATAAGTTACAAAACAGGTTACTATACCTCAAGGTTTATAAACTGTCAGCCCAACAGTCGACACATGAGAGAATCTTAGCTGAAAAAAAATCGCGAAACATCGATTACGGAAGACACATTTCAGTTGAGGCGAATCTCGTAGAAAAATCTTCAACAGGTCGCATCTTGAATCTTCATATCTCATTAAATAAATTTCTCAACAGATATTTGCTCAAATTAAAGTGGAGCTTTTGGTCTTCTTGATACTCTTCCTTTGTTTTCATATTCGGAATTAATTATATTCTGATTAAATAATTCATCGTCTGATACAGCAAAGATGATTACAACGAATTTGGTGTCTTCAAAATTGCACAAAAAATATGCTTTTCAAATAGAAAATTTTTAAATTTTTTGTTTTTCAAAAAATAATCGCATAATTCAGACAGATAAGGAAAATCATGATCAGCTTGCATTATCATTCCTTATCACTAATTTGTATGATCTTCAAAATAAAATAAAATATATTTCCAATAGGAATGTTAAGAACATGTACCTCAATCTGTCACTTGTAATTATTTCTATAAATTCATTATCTTAGATCTTTTAAACATGTTTTAAAAATTTGTTCTGATTTTTTTTTTGATCTATCATCAAAATTCAAATTATTTTTATATAAACATGCATGTATTGATCTAGGATAACTTTTCTTCTACTGCAGGACTGAGTTAATATAAATATTATAGGATGTACTTTTCAAATGTAATTAGATATACTAATAGTCAGATTCTTTTTCTTTCCTTGACGTCCAAGGATAAAATTGATGAAACCAATGATGATATAAAGGTGAAACTAACGGTTAAAATAATTAAAATAAAAGTTACAAACATAATAAATAAATAAAAACCGAGATACATTTCTTTCCCCCATAAATTAGGTACATCAATGACCGAAAAAAACACAAATTTACAATTCTAAAAATGTCCAATTACTGCTGAGCTAGAACTGAAGTTAACTAATTTGGCTGAAGTTGATCTTAACACAATAAATTTGGAAAATAAAAATAAACAGAAGATTTGAGAAGAAACACAAGGAAGATTTAGTTGTTTTTTTTTTGTTAAAAAGGATTTTTGTGTGAGAAGTATGAGATTTACCCTAGATAAAGCGGCCATTACATGTGGCCTCTCTGCCATTTCCATCGCTAGCAAGCGATTTTTAAGCGATGAAACTCGTTCCCTGGGTGAATGGTTTCGCTGGAACCTAGCGTTGACAGGTCCACCTCGGCCTCTGTCCGAAGAACTCCTCAACTCCGTAAAACTGAAGTGACACCAAAAAACAAAATCAAATTTCTCTTTTCAAATATATTTTTTTTTAAAAGAAATACCACAATTTTCTCGGAAAAAGTAGCAATGTGCTATCATTTTCAAGAAAAAATAACAAAGAGGCTTTAAAAATCTCTTCTTGTTAGCAAATTTCATCGGAACACTGTAAATTGCGCCAAATTCCGAAAACCTTAAAGCCTCTTAAGCAAAAAGACTAAGTGCTTGAAAGAAAATTTAAAAGGGAAATTAGAAAATGAATGAATTATTCTGAAACAGCCAGATAATTCCAACCAAATACTAAAATGAAGAATACTAAAATGCCAATTGTTCACTTTTAAGATATCTTAATTAATCTAAGGGAAGTACTTTATGGCCTGTTTGATATTTAATTTCACTGTTGTATAATATAAATAGACCTCGAGACAGTATTTGGAATAGTTCTGCCCATTGATAAGAATAAGATTATTATTATCAATCCATCTTTATATGTAAAAATGTATTAGACCAAGGAGAATGCCAGTGTGATTATTAACATACAAATGCCATTTTACATTTTAAAAAGAATTATTTTAAGTAATTTTTCATCGTTCCAAAAATATATTCATTCCGATGATGAAATCTTATGACATCTTTAATCAGCAATTCAAAGGTAAGCCATAATTCCCCATGGAATAGTTTAACTTTTCAGTGATTCCAATTCTTCATTTTCACTTTATAATATTAAGGAATATGCTCATGGGATCTTCATTGACAGCAAGAAGATGAGTTTAGATTCTTTGACGGAGTTAAATGAAAAGACAACAGGATGGCTGTAGTGGATAGATTCAAAAACATGTAAGTTGACGTGGTTCTCATACCGGGCGTCCAGAGACATATTTGTTAAGATGTGGAGCTTGACTCGTAAATCAAATCTGAAACAAAGCAAGAAAAATATAATTAAAGAAGAGTTAAAAGAAATGAGTTAGTTTATCTATTAAAGTAACAAGTAAGTAAATCTATTAAATATTAAACGTTTGGAATACAATGTTTAAGTCTTCCACAGAAGACTGTTCCACAGACACTGTTATCAGTAGGTTACCAAAAGCCATAGAATGTAAAAAACTTTATCTATTTATGAATCACAGTTAACAAAACTAGAGGGGGAGATGATGTGGGTTAGTAGTAAAGGCCCCTACACACGATCTGACTTGGTCGGGCGGTTGGGTCAATTTTGTCAGGTTGGGCGAGAAATCGGGTGGTGTGTAGTCGAGGCACTAGCCAGACTTGGTCGGTACACTAAGTCGGCTGTCAGGTGGACCACCCTAGGTTGGGCAACCAACAGACAAGATCGGGCCGTATGTAGCGCTGTCGTCAGACAAGTTGATAATAATCAGCTGGTTTTGACAGTTCAAACCTATCATTATTTACGATTTGCTTTGTTTATATGTTTTGGTTTTTATGTTAACACAACGAAGGAACGGTGGCAACTGACAAAGTCGGGAACGTGTGTAGCCGAGTCTACGACCGACCAGATCGGGACCAGAAGGACTCGGTCAGATCGAGTGTAGGGCCCTTAATAGAAAGAAGCAGAAAGGCCTAGCCAGGCAATTAAACCACACGTGGATCCTTTTTGACAACCCCAGAATCAAACACCCATTAAACCTTAAGTCCCCCTCCCCTCAAATCCCTTGTCTCCCTCCTCAAATCTCCTTGTTTGGGTTGAGATGGAGGATATCTTGCCATTTTAATAATGTGGGCTAAAGATTACAATTACAAATAAGCTAATAGTGCCTTTGTAAAGCTTTATCCGATTTGACATAGAATACAAAACTAATAGGTCCTCAATAATTCATAAACGAGTCACAATTTTGTTGTAGGGATCGAAATCCTAGAAGTCAAAAAGCAAATTACCTACAAGAATGCAGACTTTTATAAAAAGATCACGAATAAATTAAGAGCAACATTCACATCACAGGTAAAAGGGAGTATGAATATACAATTATTGATCATTCATTGAACATTAATTTAAGACAGGTATTAGTAAATATTACATTTAGTGAAAGAAAGCTGCATTATATTGGGCTGCCAGGAGACATATGGCCAAAGTTGCCAACGTAAAAAAAAAAAAAAAAAAAAAATAGCAACTACAAGTGCAAATTTCATATAGAAGATCCAAATATTAATATGATTTAGTTTTGGCGGAGATTCTTAAATACTGTTACATTGATTTTTTATCCACTTATTTCAAGATTTTTTTTTTTTTAAATTAACAATACTATGACAACCTTGATAATCCGATAGTTAAGAGAACTTTTACAATATCCATTAGTAATATCATTAATAAACTATTCCAAATTTAACATATAACAGAGTTATATTCCAAACTTTACCATGAAACTTATATTATAGTCTCGTATTTTGTCCTTAAATGTTAACCCTGATGATGAAAATATATTTTATCTACGATTGATACAAAATATAAACATTGTATCTCTGTTTAGATGCGTAGAAAGTGATTCTTAACGTGCTTGTATTCATTGCGCATGTGCATCTCATAGTTCTGAAGAATTCCTCTTCTTTACCAACCTAGGGCGGTAAAGGAAGAGGAATTCTTCAGCTTTACGCACGATTAGCGAGTTTTTAACAAAACTAATTTGCTGTTCATTTATTAAAGTAACTGTTTATATCGAGTTTTCAGTGAAAAACAATGAATCGAATCAAGTGACTTTGAAGAAAATGTGGGAGAATAATACTCCAGAAATAATTAATTCGGCAAATACAACTCAAGAATTAATGCCATCCTTATCAAGAGAGGGATACGAACTTACAAACAGCAAATTTATTTTTTTCTGTATTTATTATTTAAATCTAACAATTGTAGATAAAGTACGGTAAGCAACTCGTGCGAAAACGGCATTTTGCATTGGCTTTACTACCCTCGCTGTCACTCGGGTGCAAACTCCACACTCGCATGCAAAATGAAACTAGTTGGTAAACAAATTTATTCTTTAGACCCTTCCTCACAAACTCTCTCCTATCTATGGTAGTTGTGTCTTGTTGTCTATCTTATGGTGTTATTCGTTCATATAATTGTTTTTAACATGTAAATAGGAAGTTAAAAAAAAAAAATATGCAAGTAAATTGGAGAATTAGAAATAGTGCAGATTAACCCTAACATTTTTAGTACCTTAATGTCTGTAGATAATTAGCTTTGTACTTTAAGGGGATTTTCTTGACTTTAAATAAGACGTAATCAATATTTTGTTTAGAAGTAGGAAGTAGCTATCAAAGTTTTTAAAAATGTTATCAAATTTAAAGGTTAAGTAAAGGATACATATTAAGTAGGCTAAGATTCTTTACAGTATTCAAGAATAGTCAGTAAGATGTGGATAACTATTTAAGGTGTAATAATAAAAACATAACATCACTTAGTGAGGAATTCGTCCGAAAATAGACGTGTGTTGCTTTCAGTATGTATTGAGAATCATCAGAGAGTTCTCATTAATCCGGGATATATTTCATTTCGCCGAATAAACTTTTTGAGTTTTTTTCTCCATTTTGAATAAAAAGAAAAGGAAGTAAAGCCATATTTAGAACAGACGTAGGGCGTAAACTCTTAATTTAACCTATTTATACATCTGTATTAAGTACCTATATTTTTCCAAACTAATTCTTGATGGAGTTTTTTGGGAAAATATAAATCGTAACGTTTCAAAACAAAACTATTAAGAACGAAAGATACATATTAATAATACCGGCGTAACCATTGGCCGCCAACAGAAAACAAGGTGAATAATTAAATCGATATTTCAAGAATACAACGCTAGTAAAACAAGCACACCGATATTTACCGCAAAATGTCATTGAATTGAAATATATTAATGTGAATGAATATTGACTACATAAATTAAGTTCTCTGAGCAATGAAAACAGTTATTACTAAATTAATTTGATAAGTAAACTAACCTCGTAAATAGAAATGCTATAGAAGTCAAACTTATCAAAATCCAACTTACCAGTTATAAATATGAAGAACTTGAAACTTTCTTGTGCAATAAACTAAAGAATCGGTATTTAGATATTATACAACATATTTGAAACTGAAACCTAATGAGATTATATTTCACAAAATTGTAAAACAACGCGGAGAGCGGAGATAATGGCCGAACTTATACAAAAATAGACGCGTAGGAAGAGGAGGGACGGCGAAAACGGACGACTGTGAAGTGACGGGAGGCGTGAGCGGGAGGTAAAGGCGGCAGTGCAGCCGTGGTGGCGCTGGCGAGAGGTCCCGCCAATATATTCAAAATGATAAATATTTTGACTGCTCATATAAATGCCAATTCGTTCGCCTAAATAGACATTTATCTTAATTATTTGCTAAATATAATAATCAAACAAAAGTGTTTAAAGTATCAGTATTTTATATCTTGTATTTTTACCCCCCCCCCCCCCCCCACTCCTTACAAATCTTTTAAATGGATCATCATTTTTGGCCGTAGCTAAAAAATTACATGTGTCTTAAAAGGATAATA
Source organism: Gerris lacustris (assembly GCA_951217055.1). Taxonomy (NCBI): domain Eukaryota; kingdom Metazoa; phylum Arthropoda; class Insecta; order Hemiptera; family Gerridae; genus Gerris; species Gerris lacustris. Next base: position 63,870,785 of record OX578280.1, on the reverse strand, counting down.
TTATAATTATATCTTTATTATGGTCTTGTAGAAAGAAAATAAAATAAATTAATTCAATTGACTAAATTACTGAAAAATCAATTTACTAAATTATTGGGTTACTTTCATAGGAATCTACACTTAGCTGTATTTCAAATAAACTTAACAACCATTACACATTTGGCTCCATTTAAATCTAAAAGAGAAAAGAAAGGGAAAGCGGTAAACAGACACAGACATTTTTTGTTACAAAAAATGTATTTACATGAGGAGACGGTGCTAAGCGGAATATCCAAGGGAACTGTGACGTCATTCCCGAGACAAGAGGTAAGCGATCCTAGCGGACAAATGTGGTACTTGGATTTGAAATCTGTTATTTAATTCCTTATCATAATTTATAATAATTCTAATCACAGCAAAAGACATAAAATAATTCTAACACTCTATAAAAGGTAAATAAACATAAAGAATAAGGAAGACGTGATCCACTAAAGTTACTTTGGTTAACGCTAGTAGTTTAAATTTTAATTTTGCGTAGCTTTTATTGTTTTAAGTGTGAATGTTTGTGTGTATCGTTTAATATGTTATATTTTTGTAAGTGTATCTATCATTGTTTTAGTTTTTTACCTTCCTTTCTAAATATTGTTACACATATTGTAAATGAAAATTTAACTTTGAAGTATTTTAGTTTAATACTTCTTACTTTTACACCTTTTTACTTTATATTATTACCTGTATACAAATAGCTCGGGCTGGTTGCGCCAAGACTTATTTAGTTATACAGTTATAAATTTTTTGAATCGATCTATTTATTTTGGTGGAGACTTTTTCATATTCTTAATGAAGTCACTCGTCACTCCACAGATCTCTAGAAAAAGTAAATACATAAACATGTTGCCTGTAGTAGTTTAGCCTTGGGTAATTTGTCATTTAAATTAAACTCCATTTTTTTATAATTACAGTAAATGTTATAGTAAGAGTAAATTGTACGGAGTACGGCGCTGTTTGCAGAATCAAAGTGAAAAATTAATTTTTTTGCCCTAGAATTTTAAACGGCCCCTCCGCTCATTTTGTGAAGAACAACAACCTTGCTGCATAACTAACAGATTTTCATTCTATTTCGATTTAGAACAGGTAGAGGTCCAAATCGAAGTACAAAATTAGATGGTACCGCACAATTCATTTTAATCAATGTTACTTTTTTGCTTCCTAACAGAGAAAGTAAGCGTGCTAATTATTTTATATATAGACTATCATATGGCTCTATCATTGAAGCGAGCGTAATGCAATAAATATTAATATTAAGAAAATAGATTAATTTAGAGTTGATAATCAAATCACACAGAAAGGCAAAACAGTAGAAATTTTAAAAGTAATCGAAAATCCAAGTGACAGTTCAAAATTAAAATGAGAAGATTACATTAGAGATAATGAAGCGAACCTTGTGGCAGTTTTAGGAACTTAATGACAGATATCAAATTTTAGGTACCACATTTGTCCGCTAGGATCGCTTACCTCTTGCCTCGGGAATGACGTCACAGTTCCCTTTCATATTCCGCTCAGCACCGTCTCCTATTTACATGTATATTACAATGTAATATACATTTTTTGATATTATTTTACTTTCGGTGCCTAAGTATTGTTAATGTTTTGCTATGATTTCTCTCTATTTTTAAAGATTATATTTCTTTATTGTTCATTTGCAATTATTTTAGTGTGTAACTAATAAGTTTCGAATGTTTATTGTTCAAAGATAGTTGTTTTATGTTATCAGTTGCTCAACTCAGTATAAGTATGTTGTATTTTGTCGACTGTGGTTTTTGTTTCTATGAATAAAATGTTCAAGCCTGTCAGTTCAACGGAGGATGGTTGGTGGAATAATTCAGATTCCAGCAGCGATTCATCCTACTCGAGCTCACACAGCAACAATAGGTTGGATACTTATAAATTTATTAATATTGTTGTAGCATAGCTATATAATGTGATAGCTTTAAAGCTTCTTTATTATGTTTGATTATTATTTGTAAAGTAGAAATGGAGTTTAAATATACAATTTATATAAAGAGGGCCTTCCAAGTATAGCTTTTATTAGGTCTTTTTCATCTCATCCTGTCCCTTGGAGTTCCATTCGAAAGCTTCATTTCTCTAGTTGCATCCTTTGTGTGTGGCCTAGCCACCTTAACCTTTCAGCTTTAATTTTGGACACAAAATCTGGATTTTTAAATAACCCATATGTATAGATAATCTACAGTTTTTTATGTGGTCAGACTGGTCTAAGAAGCATTTTAAAAATACAGTAGAGTCTCGATAATCCGAGTTAGACGGGACCGGCACTAACTCGGATAACCAATAAACTCGGATTATTGGAAATTTAGGAAAAATGTGAATTCTTCATTGAAAAATAATACATTAAAAAATGATTCCATCATATTCTATTTCCAATCACAAAACTCACTGTTACACACCTAACACCCATGCAATTGTTTTCAGTGAGTTCACTTTTACCTATACGCAACAAAACATGTCTAATAATATAACGGAATATTCAGTATATTTTCGTTCACTCATTATTAAAATGTCACACAATGCTTTCAGTTAAAGATCTAAGTAAGAACTGAAAAAGAAGAAACAAATTAATAGGCTTCCCTGAATTTGAATGTAAACAGAGCTGCTCAGATAGGAAAGGAATTCCATGAAATAATACGGAACCATCTTTACTAGCACTGTCCTGCCCTGTCCTAATTGTGTTTAATTCAGGGAACCCGCTCCCCCACCTTCTTCCAAGAACTCTCGTTTGACTCGGATTATTGGAAACTCGGATTATCGGAGCTCGGATTATCGAGACTCTACTGTACTTAAATTTTAATCTTCTAAGGATAATAACAGACCATTTCTTTTACCTCACCATTTGCATTTCAGGGCTTCAAAGTATCTAGTTAAAATACCAAAATAGAAATTGAAATCCTTTATATACTTTTAGACAACTTATAGCCAGTCTTACTTCCAATGTAAATACAACATTATGACTAGAGATGTTAACAAAAAGTTACACAACATTATTGTCACTACAATTTTATTTATAAATCTTCACAATTACTTCTGGTAATTATGAAGTGGTACCACAAAATCTCAGTTAAATCAACCAATCATTTACAGATTCAGTAGGTAACCAAATGATGTCATCTCTTTGGTACTTTGAGTAAAAGAGTATGTTACTATTGTAATTATTCATACATTGTTGTTTTTGGTTGTTTTTAGTTCATGCCCGGACTGGGAGGAGGAGGTTACACCTCAAGGAGAACTTTTCTATGTTGTTAAATACCCAAAGCCCTCTCATAATGTTTCAAAATCTGATCAAGAAGTCAGCCCTGCTGTGCCTGCTAATAACAACAAGAAGGAACCTAATGAGAAACCTAGTAAGTGTAGATCCTACCTATGCTTTAGTAGAGCCAATAGAGTCCCCCTACCTTTGGGCATAACTTATTTATTTATAATAGCTTCCTTATACCTTGTGGTATCATTTGTACCAACTGAGTTTACTCAAGTGGACATAGAGCATGATGTCTTGACCGTAAAGAGTCATTAATTGTAATATTATAGGCAATTCTTTATCCCCCCTGGTGTTGTAAGGGGCTGCAAATTCTTTGAATAAATTTTGGATGTAATTATAGAATATTCAACATAATATCATTACAGGACAGAAGATAGGCCACTAATACATCTACTTGACATTATCGTGGGTGTAAAACACTTCTCACCTCACTGGGTCTTCTTTGAGCCTTCAAAGATCTGATATGTCAGTGTAGACCTTGGATGGCACTTACGGTTTATCCCCCCCCCTCCTTCTAGGCAATTTTTCGCATATACAGGGTTGCACCCTTCAGCTTTTATGGGGTTTTCTGATTGCCCAAAACTGTTTAGTGCACAAAAAGCTAAAAAAAAAACACGCTTAGGTTGTTATCTCATTAGAGTTTTATGGAAAAATCTATCAGTCTACTAGGAATTAGTATGATAGATGTTAGTTTGCTGCTACCTATTGGAAAATATGTCCTTTTTCGATCTTCGAGACCTTTTTGAACAAATTCTATCTGACATTGTATCCTACTGGCCTCCAGTTCAATAAACTTTGAGTGTTATTGTTTTTTATTAAAAAAAGAATAGTTCATTGTAATAAATTGTGAGTTTCTTTAACCTTTTATATTCTACACTGTTGTCTGCTAAGGCAGACAGTCATAAAAGTTGAAGGGTCCAACCCTGTATATGCGAAAACGCACCCGGTAGAAATGGGGGGGGGGGGGAATAGCAGAAAAGACCTTCCTTCTTAATCTTGGATACCCAATTGAAGGATTCAGAGTTAAGAAGAAACAATTAACTTTCTGATGTGGTCGTATAATACGTCCATGAAATCCTCTAATGAACTGTGGCCTAGAGCAGTGGTTCTTAACCTTTTGGTAACTACGGCCCCCTTAAAGTTTCCAAATGTAATATATATAGTACCTAAATACCTTTCGAGGCCCCCCGGTTAAGAACCACTGGCCTAGAGCCTTGGGCATCAGTTGAGGGGAAATCTGGGTAACCCAGCAGTTCTTAAATCTTCCAAATTTTATCTTTATTCCATGGCTAATATGTTCTTTTTTTCGGAGTTTTAGGGAGTTATGTTTTTTACATTGGTGCCACCTTTGGTTTTAAATTCTAATGTATACTTGTTCTATTCTCTATTGATCATATTTTCTCACCTTGATTTGTTTTAATCACTTATTTATTTGATTTTAGATATATTGGTTAAGTTGATGAGAAGAAAGAGCAGTAAGAGAACAGTCAGAAGAATAGAAGAAACATCAAGTGGTCTTACTCAATCTACGCCGTCCCTTACTAAGGTAAGTTATTTTTTGGATTCAACTTTGAGGGTCAATGGATTAAGGTAGTGGAGAACCTCAATATCTGTATCCTGATGCACCGTTTTTCTCTCTTAACTGTCAGCGCGTGTCGACCCAGCATTGTTTAAACAAATGGGAAGCTGATCAAAAGATTTTGGGCCACCAAGTTTCGGCTTGGAAAACCATGGTGGACACTCTTGGTTGTTTAAAAAAAATCGATAAAACGAGACAAGAGTTGTGAAGATATGGTTTACCGTCAAACACTTCACTCAAGTGTCAAGGGTTTGGTTGTCTGGTATCAATCCAGTATTGAACTGATACAAGGCTACCCTGATTTTTTCAAAGGACCAACTTTGTAATATGTCTTCGGGCGTAAAAGCCCCCAGATTTTTTACTTTCTCATATAAAGAGAAAGTATTGTGATGGCGCGAAAATTCGATTTTGAGATTTTGATGGATTTATACATTTTAAGGTCCTCTGAGTCTAGAGAAAAATCATATCCTGAGGCAAAATCGAGAAATTAATTTTAGCTCCAAATTTGGGGGCGCTACCCCAAAAACTCTGAAAAATTTGAAAAAATTATTTCTCGAAAACGGTTCTACGATTTTGATTAAAAAAATTCTAAAATGTAATGAATCTAACGATATAAGTCTTTTGCCCAGGAAAAATCTAGTTTCTGAGATATTGATGAAAATAAAATTGATTTTGTTGAAAATCGAAAACAAAAAATAAACAACCACCTGTTAAAAAAATATATATTGACAAAGCATCATGTAGGTTTATCATTAAGTGGACCTCACACGGTCAATATAATTTCCTTCAATATATTGAAGGAAATTATATTGACCGTGTGAGGTCCGCTTAAAGGTTTGTTTTGGAAAAAGTTTTCACGAGTTGCCACTGACAACGCTAACATACGACCAAATATTGACGGAACTTCAATAAAAATCAAATAAGTTTGATTTTTATTGAAGGTCCGTCAATATATTGACAACGACAAATATTTCTTCAATAAACCCCTCACACGGTCAATATATTGACAGAAATCAAATATTGAGTCAATATATTGACCGTGTGAGGTCCGCTTTAAAGCGAGCTTAATACAATTAATATTTAATATTAAGCAAATTAATAGTTAATAATGATGAGTTTATAGTTTAAAAGAATGATTGGAGTAGTGCCAGGTGGAACTCTCACTTCACTTGGAAGGTTCTATAGGAGGGTTTCTAAAGGTGGGTTCACAGTCACAAGTCACAGCTAGCAGATTGACACGTGTATCCTCCTGTGTAGAAAAAATGAAAATATATTCATGTGTTCTGGGATCTGGGACCGAGATTATGTGAGAATGTTTGTCCGAAATGTCTCGGACCGATTATTTTTTTAAAAATAAACCTCATTCTGCGCGTTATGTGAACTTGATGGCACTACCTGTCAATTATTACCTTATAAAGTGCCTGGATGAGCCAAGGTCTTGGTAAAACAAGTTTTTGTAGCTCATTTCAAAAATGTAAGTAATGTCTCACTTTCCCCCCCCCCCCTCCCCCCCCCCTCGCTTAACTGTGTTTTTACATTGGTTTATATTGTTTCAGGAAGGAGATGTTTACAACATACAAGTAGGTGTAAGTGGAGTTACTGGATGGCCTAAACCTAATCAGAGTATGCTTGAAGCAAGACTAGGGCTGATAGCTGAACCGCATAAGAATAAACTCATCATACAGGCCTTCTCCCCTGATATGATGAGCTTCTACCAGCCGACCGTATCCATTGGTATGATTTTATTTACTCGTAACATTTCAGATTTCTGTTAGAATGATAATAAAAGTAGATCTTTACTCAAACTCAAAAGAAAGATTGGGGATGTAAAGGTAAAAGTCAGTACAATGTATGTATACATAGTGTGATGGTAAATGCTCTGATAAGTATTTAATGATCCACTTTTTTCCACTGTCCAACTCTGACCACTGACCTTTTAACGGAGCAAGTTTGTTAGAGACCCAAATTTACCTCGGAAATCTTATCCTAATAAGCATAATTTTTCTTAATATCTTGTCTTACATTTGCTTAAAATCTTTTATTTATTATAGACATAGCTTGGCAATAGGCGTTTGAAAAAAACAAAGCTGTGGAGAGCGGCCATGTCTGACCAATTATGGTGGACAATGTGATTTTCATGATCCTGAGTACAGAATTTGTTAGTAGACCGAAAATCAAGTTGATGTTAGTTTGTCCCTGAACAGGTGACCACGTTGATTTTTAGTAATATTTGCATAACTAACCTATCAAATGTGAAAATAACATCAACTTGATTTTTGTTCTACTAACTAATTCTGTACTCAGCATCATGAAAATCATACTGTCCACCATAATTGGCGGGACATGGCCCCTTTCCACCATTTTGTTTTTTTCAAATGCCTATTGCCAAGCTATGTCCTGCACACAAATCTAGCCGACCACATATTCTTAAAAGTCGCTAAAAGATTAACTTGTATGCTAAATTCTAGCTTGATGTTAGTCAGACACTTTTTTGCACGCTATCTCCTAGACGATTATATTATTTCTTTTTTGTATTTATTTTTTTGTATTATTTCTTTATTCGATTTGTGTAATAATGCCTCTCGATCATTCGAAACCCGAGGGAACATAACACTAAATCGCATTATTGAGAGTTCAATTTATCAAGTTGTTTGAATTATCAAAAAGGAAATTAAAAAAACAAACAAAAAAAACAATTGAATTACTAAAAGTTTATTTGTAATATAACAATAAATTAAATATGTATGTGTGTGCGTACTTAATATGAAAATGCAATAGGAAACAATGAATAATTTATATATGTGTTAGATTTGTTTAGGGATTGAAAAATTATTAATTAAAATAATTGAATTTTTTTTTTTTTGCTGCATTGATGCCTGGTGTCCTTGGTCTAGAGCATTTTCCACTGTGACCAGTGCTGAAAATACATTGGCGTCCACTTCTGTTTTTGGTATGAAATTAAGGGAGATATTGTAAATAGTAAACATTTCGTAGATATTGACAAAATATGTCATAATTATTGTCAGATAACTTTGAATTATAAAGGGGAGAGGAACCGCAGTTTCAAATTATAGAAAGCTTTCAATCCTCCAGAGGCGTTTATGGCTTCGTATTACCAAGTGTATCAATTTTATATGTATTGTTTGTTGTGTTCTTTGATTTACCATACTGGCCTGCAGAGAAGTTCGAATTATCAATTAATTTTATATTATCGATGGCTCGAATTAACATGAGTCCACTTTAGTTGTTTTAAGGTACCCCCTCTAATCAAACAGTTTAGATTGTAAATAATATTTCATTAAAGCAACCTCATGAATGAAGTTTTTTGTATGGGGTGAGAAAATAAATCTGTTAATGGGGTTGGCTCTCTGATCCTATAAAAAAAACCACACCCTATTCCTAGACAGAGTCCTCCACGGAACCGTTTGCGCTACTTGGCCTACAAGGACAGCATAGTTCTTTCTTTACTTTAGGATATCTTCAGCCTTTCCTTGCTATTCTTAGCTTTAGCTCATTCAATGTAGCTGTTGAAGTCACTCAACAGCGATTGAATGGGGTTAGATCTAAGATTGCTTAAATTATTAATTATATAATGATATTGCTTAAATACAAAAAAGTCAAAGTTTTATAATAAACTACATCGGCAATAGCCCAAATCAATCTACAACAGAGACACAGGTGTTTAAATGACAGTCCCCTTTAAGCCGAGGGTATACAAAAATCACAGTTAGTTTATTTTAGTTATTAGTTTAATGTTTGTTTTTATTTGCTTATAACAGGAGATTGGCTATGCTGTGTAGACAGCATTGCTGTAAATCCCGACAACATAGACTCAGTCTTGGAAAGTATCATCACACCTAAAGATGTAAGTATTTAATTCTAAAAATCACTTATATTATGATTTAGTTGTAAAATGTTTATTATAAAAAATATACAATTTTTTATGTAGATATGTTGATGGAAAGTTAGACTACAGTCTTCGCACAACTAGAGTCGACGCGTTGACAGCACGGGAAAAACTAGCAAAAGGGGGGACGAGCCAATGAGAGCTTGAGATTTTCCCGGACAAAAGGTCGGGCCAACTAGGCAAAGATAAATGTCTCTAGTGGAGGGGAGAGGCCCTCTGGATAACAGTATAAGAAGGCTTCGTAGTGGCTTTATTTTTTCCCCCAGAGAGGTTGGCCAATCTGTGTGTCACTCAATTTCCCGCACTGTCAACACGTCGATTCTAGTTGTGTGAAGACTGTAAACAAAAGATAATAAATACACTGTTTTATTTTAGACAGATAATATGATATAGTGGAATAATAACTTTAATCTATTTATTTTATTAGGCACAGGTATTTAACTTACATATTTTCATTTTACCCACTTATTTCCTATAATAAATTTAATTGAAAATTGTTTCCGCAAATTTATTTAATTAATTTTGTTTAACTAAAATATTTTTTTACATGTTCCAGGTGATATTAAAAATCAAATCTATGAAGAATAAAAAACCAAATGGGTCATTTCTGAGAAAGAAGGGTGTTCTTTTAGGCTCCCAGCGGCAGGTAATGTCTTCAGCTTCAATATATTTTGCCTAAAAATTGGGTGTAATAAATTTATCCAAGAAAGCTTTCAAAAAGGAAGACTGATAGATCCTTACATAGGATACAGTCCTCTGCAATTTCTTTTCATGTGTGCCTTCTATTTCTGCTCTTGTAGCATGTACCTTTTCTGTTTGGTCCCATACCTTTACTGACTACATGGCTGTATCCCACACATCTTAAGCTGTGTAGAACTGAAATACTAGTATATTGGTACTTAATGTATACCTACCGGATTAACAAAGTTGTTTAGCCTTTGAGTGATAATTTATTAGTAGTAGTGGTTAGCAATCAGGCTGCATTGGGCCCATTTTGGTAGAGAGTTACAGCCCTGTCCCACATCAAACCTGTACATTGTACCGCCAAGTATAGTGTGGTCATTAGTGAACTATTTGAATCAGAGCATCATGGCATGGGATCGTACCCACGACCTTGATTAGCCTCGATTCATTGATAGCTGGGCGAGTGCCTAGAGCACCTCGGCCACGCTGGCTCCCTGATAATTTATTAACTAGGAGTACTAATGTTGTATTGTCTGTTTGTTGGCAGGCAAGGGGTGGTGCTAACACAGGTTGGTTGATGTATATATCAGCAGGTTGTTCAGAAGGTAACATTACATACAGGTTTCCTCCTAGACCTTCTACAGCTACTCCATCTCCCGGAGCATTCCTAACTCTATCTCATCTTCTCACAACCATCATCTCTTCGTCTCCGCTCAGGTCAGAACTGAAATATCCTTAATTTTATATTCTTATGTCTTGTTGATAGTGTCATTTAGAATATGTTGGGATCGACATCTTTTAGATTGAATATTGATGCTTATGAGTGATGGACCACTTTAGGGGTGAATAATAAAATTTATACCATTTTCAACGAGACGTTTCAGCTATGACTGAGGATGACCTTACAAAGAAGGGTCCAAACGTCTATTATTCACTCCTAAAGTAGTGATCAGGGAACTAGTATCCGCTCAGGTCTGAACTGAAGTATCCTTAATTTTATATCCTTGTGTCATCATTTAATGTACATCATCAGGGAACTAGTTTCCACTCAGGTCAGAACTAAAGTATCCTTAATTTTATATTCTAGTGTCATCATTTAGTGTACACCATTAGTGTACTAACTTTTTACACAAGTAGTTCTGGCCCATGTTTGGTTTTCACCTAGCATTATTAGGTGAATTGGAATTTACTTTATAGAATTTGTGTCCATAACTTCAGGGACTGTTGCCCCACAGGGCTCTCCATGAGCTCTAGTACCAACAAGTAAGTAAGTGTACCAGGTTTGGGTAACCTTTTATTATGTGATGTACCATTATAGTGACACATAATTAACCGCCCATTAAATAAGCATTATAAAATATAAAAGTTATAAGGCCCCTAGTTGGGATAAAACAATAAAATTTGTTATAACTGCTCATGGAGAAATATATGAGTTAATATTTGTTAGTGATTTATTAAGATGTGAAGTCATTTATGCAGTCCCTAGCACCGCAAGGCTATCCGTTTATAAAGGTTTTATCAGTAATGCTTGAACATCCAGGTGGTTAGCAACTGTCAGAGTTATAAGTTCATATTTGGATCTCCCTCCCACATCATTCAAATGCCCTCCCAAATATTACCTGCTTACCTTCAACAAAGCATCAGTTACCAATTGATTAGAATTAATGTTGTAACTTTTGTATTTTGTTTAGCTCTAGCCTGTGTATAAACAACCAACTGGTCAATGTGATTTACACTGTTGAAGGAAATGATGTCCTCCTTGTTTGTCTCCCTGTGGATAAGTAAGTATTCTTAGTATTATTTTTATGTTATTATTATTATTATGACTAGAGAGGTTGGTAGAAAGTTACACAACAATATTGTCACCACAATTTTTATTACACTTAAACTCACAAACGCGTTTCGACAAATAACATCATCTTCAGTGTGTGTTAACTTAGTAAGGGTTAATTCTGTACTAAGCTAATTATTTTACAAACATGTATTATAAACTAACAGTACAAGGTGGGGGTGGACTAGGGTCGTGTGGGTAGAGGGATTACTACGAAAGGAACGAGGTAAGGGATATGGATTACTAATTATTTGTTATTATTATTATTACATACAGTAATCCCTTGATATATTCAGGACTTGCATTCCAGTGAGTTCCACAGACACGGGAACAGTGGATAACTGATAATTTGCGAGCTTAAAGGAAACTCTTTCATTGTCTGATTCTTGACCAGACACAAGTTTAAGGCTTTATCCATTCTCTCCAATCTAACATCCTTAGTTTTTGAACCCACTTTAGCGGCGATTGGGGCACTTTCCATAACACTTCGTTGTTTATATTTACCTTTTTATGTACAGTAGAACCCCTCATATCCATCACCTATGGGACCAGGGGGCCGATTCTGTAACTTTGAAACCTCCCTTTTCCTGTTGTTATATATCAAAAAGTTGATATGAAGATGCGCGCGCAACCTGTCACGTGAATCTGTAACTTTGTCTGTTGTTATATAAGGAGAAAGTTGATATATAAGGTTTGATATATAGCAACTCAAAATTGTTTTTGATATAATTCGTCAGGTTATGTTGTTATATATCAAATCGAAGTCGAAATGAAAACAAAGTGACGCCATTGTTGTTTTTGGACTGAAATACCTTTCATTTCACTTTTTTACGACTTTATTTTTACTTTCGGTAGTTTTATTTGTGTTGTGTTGAACTTTATTAATTACTCTATAATAATTATAATACCCGGCATATTGAGAGATAAAGGTAAGTGAAACTTGCGTGTTGTATTTTTATGTGAAGTATTATAATTTATATTAATTTTTGTATGAGTATACATATTACCGATGTTACACAATATACGTGTTCTATATAAAATAAACATTTATTATCTCGTTTTGTTGCTTTACCTACAATTGTAAAAATACAAATACTTACATTTTTTGACAGGATGACTGCATTCAGCAGCATTCATTTAGCCATACCAAATTACCGAATGTTAAAGTATTGTAATTAAATCACATATGCATTTATAACCATGCGAATAAATTGCTTAAAGTAGTTTTGCTCGTAATCTTTTATAGACTATCTATATTGATTGTTTTACATCGGTAATATGTATACTCATACAAAAATTAATATAAATTATAATACTTCACATAAAAATACAACACGCAAGTTTCACTTACCTTTATCTTTCAGTGTGACGTGTGTCAGGTATTACAATTATTATGGAGTAATTAAAAAAGTTCAACACAACACAAATAAAACTACCCAAAGTAAATAAAGTCAAACAAATAAACAATAAACAAACTTGACAGCTACAAAATGGGACGTGTATTTCAGTCTTAGTTCGGCATTCGGCCACATGCAGCGCTGGCATCACTTTACAGATTCACTACATTATATATATATAACAACACTTTGATATATAGCAATGTTTGATATATAACGTCACTGTTGATATATATCAAAAAAGTTACAGAATCGGCCTCCAGAGCAAGGTCGGAACACAAAAAAGGCCATTTAGTCTAAGGAACAAAGAAAAGGGAATATTACAGAGTAAAAATTAAATCTTTATTGTTAAAAATAAATTTACGTACTCTACATATGTATGTTAGAATACACATACTAATCCTTACACTTCAAAGTCTATCAGACCATTTTTCCAATCTTTAACTATTGTTGTTACACCAAATCCTACCTTTGAAGCTAGTTTTAGAACGGACTCACCTTTATCAAACCATTGAAAAAAAATTAATTTCTACAGTAATGCAGACACAACCCGTTTTTGTTTCAGTTAAGCCGCCATATTCACTTAAAATATAGCACAACACTGGATTGTAAATATTGAATGACCTCCCAATAATAAGAAACGAAGTGTAGGGATCAGTAAGATAGAAAATTAAACTGATTCGCTGCCTTTATTGTTTATACTCAATATTTTGATAAGAATGAAGTTCGGTTGGGTCAGATTAAACTTTTTTTAACCAAGGGGTGTCATGGTCGAATATATACTGAAGAGTCAGATATCCCGAGGTCGAATGTAAGGGGTTCGTTCTACTGTATTAGTAATGAGCTGTAACCACTATTTATTATTGTAACTTTTATTATGTGTATCATATGGTATTTTGCTAAATATGGGTAAAAATTAAAGTTTTATTTTCCAACAATGACAACATTTTCTTTTTGGACCTTTTAAAGTCAAATTATGCTTTATATTTTATCTTTTTGAGTTCATAATTTATAATATTTCTAGGGTCTCTTTGTCTGAAGCTATGAGGCTCAATTCTGAATTGGTTCGCTGTTTGAAATTCAACTTCCAATCTCTTGCAAGGTAACAAAAGTGAAAATTGTTTATTAGAATGTATATTTTAATTTAAATCAAATTATAATTATTATTATTAACAAAGGGAGACAGACAGAGAAAAAGTTGGTAGATCGTTATACTGGAAATATAGAGGCCCGTGGTTCATGTCCCGGCGCTGGAGTCTATTTTTCTCTGTCTGTCTTCCTTTGTTAATAATAATTATAATTTGATTTAAATGAAATTTAAACTTTCCGTTGTATGAATACTACCTAAAACTTAAAAATGAAATGTATATTTATGTGTATTTTATTTACTCATATCAGGAACCACAATCTAAGAAATATTTGCCAAGTCAAGCAATTTTTAGGCTTTAGTTATTTAATTAATAATAATAAAATTATAGATTTTTGGCCAGTTAAATCATTGAGTGCTTTTTATAAAAATGAAAATATGTGGTATTCAAATTAAATATTACTACTTTTTTGAAAAATAAATTATTCTATAATAAAAAAAAACTTTATCACATACAATTTAAATTAATAAAATAAAGTATTTTATTTATTTGTAAATTAATATCTTTTTTTCCTTGCTTAATTTAAGTTATTGTGTTTCTGCTGCCCATCAGAGGGCATAGGCCTCTTCCAGTTTTGCCCATGCTCCTATGTGGAGGCCACAACATCCTGCAAAAGTTGGCGGTATCATCTCCATCTTTTCTGACTCTATAGGCGGATTTACACATGCCTTGTATATGTTAAATGGCATGCCTGTAGCTGGCAAGCCAGCAGATTAAAACTTAATAAAAATCCTTAGTATGTCAGTTACTGGCAAACACCCTCTTTGGCATGCAAGCTACTTCCCCATGTGTATCTCCACCTTATCCCATACCAGTCTGTTATATGATGAGCCCATCTCTGCCCCTTTATTCTGGCAACATCTCCTGCCATAACTAAAAGACTTTATATACTAGATAAGGGATGTCATTAATATTATTGAGGCACCTTCCCCACGCATGCCAGTTTACAGAAAAGTTAACTATTTTTTTTAGCTATGCTTATAAATCATCGAACCCTTGCCACCACCCATTAAACCCCTATCATAACTCCCTTCTTATATCTTCTTATACATTTTGTTTCCCTCTAAGGTACTTCCTTTAAGTTTTAAGCAGTAATGCGATAATGCGGAACACACCTTCTTTGCCTGTGACAGATGGACACAGCATAGAATGGTTCTAACCGCAGAAATCGGAGATTTTACCCCAGATACAGTGGTAGAAAAAATGCTGGAGAGTGTAAGCTCCTGGGACCATGTGGCGAGCTATGTAAAAAAAGTCCTTAGGATTAAGAAGACCGATCTGGACCAACAGAATTAATCAGTTAAAAAAAGAGAAGTGAGCCCATAGGGGTGCAAGATATAGAGCCTAGCCTGAAGTAATGTGCGAAACGGTCCCGGGCTATGGCTCTAAGAGACAAGGGGGGTGGTTTAGTCGGTAGTTCCATTAGATGGGGAGTCCGACACTCTGAACACAGCTCACATGTACAGGTTAGTGCGCAAATGCATTCCACCTCCCTCCCAAAAAAAAGCAGTAAAAATTGGCTGAGTAAATTAATTAAAAATGTGATGTGAGTTAAAATTGATGTACATTTTTTTTATTTATTAGGTGTTTTTCAAGTAAAGAAGTAAACAAAGTGTCAGTTGACGAGATGATATCTAATTTCTTCCGTCGTTCAACTCACTCTGGATGCAGCTCAGAACTCATTAAGGAACACCACTTTGACTCTTTGCTTCCCGGAGCTCACTCCGTTCCACTACCTAAGAAAATACAGGTGACTTATTAACCTTTCATTATCAATAATATTATATGCATGAGAGTGTCCATCTAATCTAACATTTTAATAATAATATTGAATATATTTTAATTTTTTAGTCGTTTTAATTTAGGATTGTTCATTTCTCATATAAATTATCAATAATGATTTTATTGGTTTTATAGGTGCAGATGGGGGATGCTTTAAATGAACTTGAATCCAATGATATTAAAGAATATGTAAGTTAAATTTTATGATAGTATCGTGTTTATTTATTTAAATACTGTAGAACCTCGCTTACTCGACCCTCAATAACACGACAACCTCAATTACAAGTGCAATTTTCAAATCCCCTTGAGATTGCCATAACACATAATGTTAATATAATAATATAATATAATATAATAATATATTTGCTTGAGATAAAAATTCTCTTACAAAGGGAAGGGGATTTAACATAATGTTAAATTAACCTCTATAACGGGACTAATATTATCCAAACAACCTCAATAACACGGATTTTATTTCAATTCACAGCGTAATTCAGAACCTCTATAACAAGTCGTTTTGAGAAGTCAACCTCTATAACGCGACTCTAAACAGGAATGGGTAGACCTTGAACAAGTTAAGACTTGAAAACCCCGCCCCACCCCGCGTTTAGTAACCTCGATAACACAACTGATAGCCAAAATATCCTTGATAACACGACCCTCAACAAAAAAGAGCACCTCAATAACAAGGCTGTTTCCCTAATCCCCTTGAGACATTTTTTATCGAGGTTCTACTGTATATTAAAAAAAAAATAGTCTGCCAATTAGTGTGGCACATAGTTCCTCGGGTACTTTAATGATTTTATGCTTTTACAACCCATTATTATCTCATTTATTTTTGTTCTCCCCCCTTTAAATAAGTCAAAATCATTTTTATTTTTACGTGAATAAAAAGTATCAATTTAGCAAAACATAATGAGCACAGATGGTTGAAATTGTCATGGGACCAGCTGAGGGCTATAATCCACAAACAGTCCAAATTTTTTAAATATGAGATAAGTACTTTTAAAGACATAGGTTTTAATAATAAAAGAAAAACTTATGCACATGTGTAAGAGAAACCAATGGGCGCAAAAAATCGAAACTTATATGGGACCAACAATGGGCTAACTATGAAATACCACCAACATTTCATTAAAATTGGACATGTAGTTTTTAAGATGTGTTAGTTTGCAAAAACTGAACGGCAGACAGACACAGGACCAGATATGTTCCCTGATGTCTAAAATGGACTTCTGTCTTGGTATTTTTGAAATAATTTTCTTCTTCAGAACAATTATACAGCTCCGGTAAGCTTGGAAGCAAAAATTAAAGGGTACTTCATATACTTACTTATCCTGAATGTTAATAATATAATCTTCAAATGGTGGAGGGGCTGCCACCTTAGCTAACTCCTTTTGCAGCTTTTCCCAAGCTAACTCCTTTGCAGCTTCAATGCTAGCAGTTAAGAGTATCTACTTCCTAAGAAGTTACTCAATGGCTATAGGATCCCTCTGCATCTGGACTTGGGAACAGTAATGGTGGAGTTTGTTAATCCTGAAGTAAAAGGGAAAAAGAAAGATACAAAGTAGATTAATTCCTCTGTAGGAGCTCAGTATTTAAAGCTCTTGGATATAAACCTAGGGATGCATGATTCAGTACTGTGTGCCAGAGTTAATTTTAATTAGGTATTTCTCCATACTTCTTCAATAATAATGTTAACATTACAATTCCCAGGAATGTTTTTTACGTTTTATATAATTACTATATATAAGATAGTATTGTGGTAGAAATATTTTTATGGATTTATACATTTAAGGTCCTCAAATGTGGTTTTTAAATAAATTTCTGTCTGTTCTCTTTGCAGACATGTGGAATTCCTAGAGTGATTTTTATTAAATTTAGCTCTAAATTTCACCCCTCCAAACTCTTTAAATAAATAATGATTTCTCGAAAATGGTTCTGAAAATTTTGATTAGAAAATTCTAAAATATAGTCCATTTAATTATGAATAAAAATATATACATTTTCTGAGAAATTAGCTATAATTGCCAAGGGTGGAAATTATTTTTGATTATTATTTTAATACTGGGATGAATTATTTTTATGGTAAATGATTATAAAATGTTCAATAATTATTAATTGTAACCATGAAAACCTGAAATAAGTAATTATGTATGAACTTGTAATTATGTATGTGTATGTACTTGTACTTGAGAAATTGTTGTATGAGTTATATCGGACACATGTTTTAATATATACGTAATATATACGTTCCCTTGGATGGAGAGCCTTTTGTATGTTTCGGCACCTTTTTAAATCGGAAGTAGATGTGGGACTTAAAAGAAAACTCTGGACAACGTGTGTAAGGCCGGTAATGACGTATGGCTCAGAGACGTGGATCTTAAACGAGAACACGATCAAGAAACTGAGGGTAGCCCAAAGGCAAATGGAGAGAAGTATGCTTAATATTACTAGAAAGGACAGAATGAGGAATGAGTGGATTAGAGAAAAAACAAATCTCCAGGATATAGGTGAAGCCATTTTAGAAAGAAAGTGGAGTTGGGCAGGACACACAGCTAGGATAAATGATAACAGGTGGTCAAAGAACATGTTAGATTGGTATCCTCGAGATCAAAAAAGGAAAAAAGGAAGAACTTGTTTAAAGTGGGAGAATGAAATGAGAAAAATCTTGTGGGGGGACAACTTGGCAGAGAGTAGCACTAGATAGAAACGAGTGGAAGCTTATGAAAAATGTGTACAGCCAAGCCTGGCTTTATAAAAATTAAATTATGAAATTGAAGTATGTATTATTTATTTATGTAAATACTAATATTTATATTTTTTATTTATACATGTGTGTAATTAACCATAATGGGTTAACCCAAGTAAGGGTGCCACGGCTAAATGCCAATTTGAAGATACTGTATTTCTTTAATAAATGGCTATTATTATTATTATTATTATTATAGGTTCCCCTTATGCCAGAACCAGGAATGTTTAAATTTTCATATTCTGGGTTTATTAACTATTTGGACTTGCTGTTTTATAATCTATGTTGTGCCAGAACCCCGAATTCGTGCCTGCATTGTATCAGCTGTTCAAATTTTTAAGTTTTAGGTAGTATTCTTACTACGGAAAGATTAGATTTTAATTTAAATCAAATTATAATTATCATTAACTGCGGGAGACATACAGAAAAAATAGACCCCAGCACCAGGACTTGAACCACTGGGCCTCCTATATATCTGTTACAGGCGCTCTTACCAAGCTGTTATTGGCTATGGCAGTTTGATGAATGTGAAATACTGAAACAATAAATGTGCATTTTCAGGAGAGGGGGATGCTAGGGCCAAAAAATTGTCTGAATAATCAATCAAAATAGAATAGCAGAATTATGGAATAGAATGCTGAATATGGATCATAAACTTTAAAACGACATTTCCCAACAATGTGGAATTTGCACATCCATAGTTCTGGCATAAGGGGGACAAATATTATGTACAAAAATTGAAAAGTCTTAAATAATATAATTTGTTTGTTTAGGAAGGTAAAAGACTCTATTCAGTTGCTGGAACCTGCCTCATACATAAGGTGCTTATTTTATTTATTTTAATCAACTACTTATGATTTATGCTTGGTACATGACTTTATTTTTGAAAGCATTTCTCATAAACTAAATAAATGGATTAAGTTTTCTGCATGGCAAAGTTCTACTTTAATCATTTCATTTTCTCTTAAACTTAAGATTTATACAAAAGATCAAACTTTTTATTATTTAGTTGATTTTTTGTCTTAATGAAAAATAAGAGGATAAGATTAATAATATTGCTAGTAATAAAAGTAATAAAAGTAATCTGTAAATAATATCTGATGTTTCTTATCTCGTTGCATAATAATATGTTGGCAATGCAACATGTTTTAAACTGGTGTCATAATTATTGTGTTCTGTTGGTTACAAAATTACTACGTTCACACATTTGAAAACGATCCGCTTGTTCAAATCGAGAGACCGATCATATCGGTTCAAATCTGATCCACCAAAATTAAGTGATTGGAACAGGGGATGGTATTCATAATGCCCGTATGAAAAGGTCGTAGAGGGGATCGAGATATCAGGTTATTTTACTCTTTTCCACTTTTTTAGTTGTTTGTTTTCATGAGCTTCCTTTTTTTTTTAAAACTGCAAAAACGTTTTGAAACAAAAGTTAATACTATGTATAAAGAACCTGTAAAAAGTTTTAATAACTTGCAAATAAGAAATGTAAAAATGCACGGACATATTAGGTAACATTAAAGAAGGTTTTACTCTCAACGTCACCGTTATGAGTTATGAGCTATGAGATATAAACAAATATTTGATCATCTGTATTTTTTTTTGTGTGAACATGTATCGTTTTAAAAACTAATCGGATCCAAAGCACTTTTATAACAATGTGTGAACGTAGTAAAAGTTGATTTGTGTATTTTGAAGGGCTATGTATTGAGGAACCAGACTCGGGATATAGAAGACATCTACAGCTTGCTGAAGGGCTGCCACTTATTAGATCTGATGAGAGAAGGAATCCAAGATATGGTTATCTGGAGAGAAGTCTTCCCTACTAGCTACAGAGAAGCAACTGTGGGCAATGAACCTTACACTCTCCAGCCAAATATTAGGACTTTCTTACTTGCAGTTGCTCAGGTATCCTATATTGTCTTGACCCTGTTATACTCGTAGGTGGAAGGGGTATTTGTCCTGTTAAGCTAGATTAAAACAGATTGTCTTGGCCAGCAAGACATAGCATGAAACAAAGAATGTTTGCTAGCGATGGGCCAAGATGATGCTGTACTTAAGCCGAGGCCACACATTGGTCGACATTTGCCAAATACCTTCCAAGGTTCCAAGTGTGGCCGCTCTACCATTGGCAAATATTTGAGTTTGGAAGGTATTGGAAGGTTGGTCGAAGAGAACGACCAACCTTCCAATATCCAATACCGATACAAAGGAGCCTCCTTCCTTTCCCCAACATCCAAAACATCTGGCCACACATTGGTCAATGTTCTACAACATCACGCATATAATATAAAATATTATATGAATGTATCATCGTATATCTTTAAAAATAATTTAATTAATTTATAGAAATTAAATAATTAAATGTATACTAATAAAGGTACATTAAATAAATATATATTAAATTATTATATAATAAATTAAATTATTTATGCAATTACGAGGGCAATTTATTCATTTTAATCCAATAATGCTTGTTTATAAATAATTCTTAGTGATATAATACGAGTTACTTTATATCGAGAAGTTTTAGATGTTGATTGGAAAACCATTTCACTTAAGGATTTTTCTTTTATATCATTAAAAGTAAACTAACTTCCAATTTTGAATTTTCTAGACCAATAAGTTGTGCAGGTGTCGTTATCACTTATAGTGCTATTAACGTTTACTTTTTAAAAAATTAAATTAATGTTTTTGTTTGATTAAAAACCCGCGGGCTACATCCAGCACATTAAACTGATAAAGATGATATAATATATTATGTGAACTGATGAAAGTGTTAAAATACCTTCACCAATACCTATTATTATTTCAACTCTCACAGGCGCGTGAGAAACCATGTAGAGTGTAGCGTGTATTGGAATCAAATATTGGCCAAGGAACATTGGGCCAATGTGTGGCCAGTCTAGTCGCTGGTGCGTCAACGACAAATGTTGGAATCAAATATTTGTGTATAGGTCTATTGCCAAAGGTCGGCCAAGTGTGGCCCGGCTTTAGAGACAGACCCCCTGAATTACAAATATTTTTTTTCTATTGTTGATCTCTAAAGCAAACTTCCAAGGCTTCTTTTTACTAAAACAAGGATCTCCAATCTTGTTGGTTGAAGGGCCGGATTTGGATAGGTTGCCCTGTAGAGGGCCGAGTAAATTAAGCAAAATTCAGCCATCGGACTTCACAGTGGTAATATCTGGATTAACGCTATCCATTTCTGCTAAAAAAAAATACTACACTAAGAATCGTACTGATCTTTTTTGTTATTTGAAAGGTGTTTGATTCTGGAGAACTTATAACTTTGCATTGTTCAGGTTTATTTGTTAACAATTCTTTTGTGGCATGGCGGGCCGAATGGAAACGTCTCATGGGCCGCAGTTTGGATACCCCTGCACTAATAAAATGAAATTTGAGTCTATATATACTACTTTTCCATGATGTTTCATTATGGATCGAATCCTGATTGGGGATTTAACAGATACTATCCCATCGTTTAGTGTATCGTATCTGGATCTAAATCGGATTCAATCCCTATTGAATCTAGGTTTCTATAGACAATTTTGTTCCAATAACTGTATTCAATCCACATTAAAACATTATGGAAAAGGAATAACTGAAACGGTAAAGTAGGATACAGATGAGGTGGTTTAGATCTGTCTGCAATAAAATAGAAGACCCTCTGATATAATTTGAAGGATGAGGTGATTATTTGCAATTGGAGAGAATTTAATTTATTTCAATTCTATTACTGTTATAAACCAACTACCTTGTAAAGGCACCTCAGAAAATGCTGATTTGCATGTGGTATAAGTTTATTTAGAATTATTCTTATGTATTATTGTAAAAAAGTACAAGCAATAACAAGTTGATTGATTGATTGAATGTTAATAAACATAATAATAATTTGTTGCTCGTAGTGGGTCCTTAGGGATGTAGGTATTAAACAAAACTCTCCTATCTCATTATGCTGCTTTATTTCGACTTCCACTTAAGTCATTATCAAGCATCTCTACTCCAACATTCATATCCATATAATCCTTCAAACATTTTAAAATACATCTTCCATATTATATAAATAACCAAAATTTCTTCTACTTTAATAACAATAAACTTAACAATTTAAAAAGTGTTTTGATGTAAAGAGTAAGATTAGAGCTGTGATATATTTTATAAGTTTTAAATTGTCCTTGTTTATTGGTTTTTTAAATTGTTAAGTTTATTGCTATTAAAGTTGAAGAAATTTTGGTTATTTATATAATATGGAAGATATAACTTAAAATGTTTGAAGGATTATATGGATATGAATGTTGGAGTAGAAATGCTTGATAATAACTTAAGTGGAAGTCAAAATATAGCAGCATAATGAGATAGGAGAGTTTTGTTTAATACCTACATCCCTAAGGACCCACTACGAGCAACAAATTAACTATTGAGGGATCACCATTCATCTAATAAATAATAATAATATTTGTTTTTTAGGAACACGATATGCTGATTATTCTCTATGAATCAGGAGGATGTACTCTCAGGTAAACTCATTGTTTAAATTATTTTGAGAGTCTACTGATTAAATTGAGATCAAGATTTTGTTAAATTTCCTCCTACTAAGGAAAGGAAATTCTTTACAGAAAAGAAGAAAAAGAAACAATGTAAAAATGTATGAATCCTTCTTGCACCAGCATAACAAGTGATGGCCTAATTGCAAGGTTCGAACAAGTGGTTCGTCCTACCCATTCTAGTAGGAAGTACTAGACTACTACTACTACTACCTACAAGGGTACAAGATCAGAAAATCTCTGAGGGCCCACACGCCCTTCAGAGCAAAAAGAAAAACTTAATATTACCTTAAAAAATTTTTCTTTTGGGGTAATTTTCGATGCTAACGAGTTAAAGAGACCTATAAATAAAAAACAAAATTGGAATTTGATATCGGCAGGCACATTAAAAGTACACCACGGGCAGGGTCAGGTTGCCTACCCTTGGTGTAGAAGATAATCAAAATAATTTTCATATCTTTCTATCATTGTTTGTGCTTGGTGAAAAGACATTTCTCTCTCGGTCAGGGCGGATGAGATATTTTCCCTTTAAGTCTTTCTTCTTCCCCTGGGTCTTCTTCCTTCACATCTTACATTGTGGACTTTTCGGGCACCTCTTGGTTTTCCATTCTTTCATCGTAACTGGGTGTTTTCCTTTGTGGGTAGGATGGATTCTTATTGTAGACATTCTTAGATAGCGGCCACACCGGAGCTACCTCGCTTGGAGCCGAGTGGCTTGGAGAACTTGGAACCAACCTTCTAGAACATACGAGAGCGGCCACACCGCGCTCTTGGTTACTAGGCGAGTTACCTAGCGAGTCGCTAGACGAACAGTCCATTCTCTTTTACATGGCGACTCACCAAGCCGCTAGGCTCCAAGCGAGGTAGCTCTGGTGTGGCCGTACTCAATCTTTTCCTTACTCAATCTCTTCATGTTTTTCCTACTTCTATCCTTGCCAACCTCATCTCTGTGTCTTGAATTTGGATCTCAAGTTTCATTGTTCAGAAGTCCATGATTCACAGCTGTCAAAATCATCTGAAAGTTTACTTGAAGTGTAGAATCTATAATTCTTTTTATCAAACAGTTAGTAGAAAAGGTTTAATATACTCAACACAATTTTTATCATCTAGAATAGCATCTGACCTAGTTTAGGAACACCTTTTACTTACTTTTGGGGACTTGGCTCAAGAAGTGAAGAATCAAAATTAATGAAAATAAAAGTGACCATGAGACGGTTTTAGACATGGCATGAACAAGTAACCCTGAACCAAATTCCTATCCCTCACTCTAATTCCGTCCTCTACCTTGGTTTACCCCTGGATCGACATTTTACTTTGGCACACCCCACAAAACTCAGACGTCAAGACTGCGACAGACAACTACAGACTTTTACACCATACACTTTAACTTAGCACCCATGAAAATTCCTCATTTATTCCATAATTAAGTCTATTTGGTCATGCGGTATTGAACACTGTGGTTGCACCAAGCATTCCAACTCCTATTGTATACAGTCCCTTCAGTCCAAAATCCTTGTTAAAAAAATAATCCTTGTTCCTTTCTATGTTTCTAACTTCACACTTCACAACCTTGAAGTCCCCTTCATCCATGACCCAGCCATATCTCGTCGTGGCAGGATTTGTATCGACAAATCCTGCCACGACTCCATATCCTAACATCCCAATCCTTTAATTCACAACCTATCGCTACCATTCATTCTCAGAAACTCTCCCCGCCATCTAAAGAGGCACTGGCCACGTGATTTATAGAACAATGCTTAACTTCTAAATATATGTAATAATTAAAGCTAGTATCTGTGTGTACTATTAATGGACAGTTCCTCACTTCAAGGGATTATAATAACATTCATCATTATTGCTTAACTTGAAATTATGTAGTTGCAATTTTCCACATTTTTTTATCTTTACCTCTCTTAATCATACCAAATAAAAGCAACAAAAATCAGTCTGAATCAAATTTGTAAATTTTTTCTGTTGTGATTTGACTATGAAGGCAATCAATTCCAACATAGTTCCATAGGATCTCAATTGATTCAACTAATTTGAACTTCTTGGTACGAATTTATCTTCCTTATATAATATAGAAATTCTGATGGCCTTTAGTATTATTTATTTTGTTTAGGTTAAAAGGTAACCCAGGTCCAGATACTGTGTATGTAGAGGAGGCTCAAGCTACTCTTGAACACATACAGGCTCTTGGCTTTGCTAAATATGTAACTAAATGGTAAGCTGTTTCTTACAGATTAACTTTTTTTGTACTACTAAATATTAAATATATTTTTTCCTAGTAGGCTGTGAAATAGTAACTTTAGAGCCTAAAAAACATAGCTAAAATCCATTTTTTCATTACGTGGACTTAAAAAATCTTTTCATTACTCCTAGCTGTAATGAAAATTTTTTTTACGTCCTAGGATGTAAAAAAATGTTTCTTTAGTGCTGGTAGTTATCAAAACTTCACAATCACAATCTTTGTAGATAGCTCCTTAGTACGATTCAAATCCGCTAGATGTCAATGCGTTTTATTTATCTTTTCTTGTAGTGTAACCTCTTTTTAAGGTTTCTTTTTTTTAAATCTTAAGTATGTATTAATATTTGTTATTATTATATTGATTATTACACATTGAGCCTATACACATATTCTTATTGCATATTTCAATTACAACAGTTTCCGGACAGCTTTAAGCTATGCTTGTATACTTTTTTCTTTTTTATGTACAATATTTCTGTTTTATTAAAAATAAAAGTATTTTTGATTGATTGATATATTGATTATTGATTAATATTTAATGTTTTTTCATTGTCTGCTACCACGGAGAAAAATAGCATATGCTACACGACTGTGAAGTGATTTTTCTTTACCTTGTCAATATTTACTATCGCTTCGCTCGACAGTAAATATAATTGCTGCGGTAAAGAAAAAAACTCACTTCACAGCCTAGTAACATAATATACTATTATTCTAGGATATGTTGGGATCGACATTGAAAACGATGTAATTGTATATATTTTTTTCACATCTGACATCCCTACTAATAAATAAATTTTATTTTAAAAACAGTTTTAACTACTTCTATATAAAAATAACTTCCGAGAGAAAGAGAACTATCACAGTTAATATTTGTCCATGGAATAGGATACTTCAAAATAGAAACTAACAGTATAAAAAGATTTGTATGAGAGCGATTGCCTAAGTTCTCACAGATTATTTGTATTTAATTAATATAAAAATAAAATTAAAATGTATTAATGATCATATAAAAAATAAACTAAGACTAAAAGTTGAAAAAAGAGTATTATTATTAAGATTGAATTAAAAGTGTTCTATGTTTTAGGTTTGAAATGAATGAGAATTTGAGAAGTTTGGAACGAAGCAAATCTACAGATTCACAACTATCTGATTCAAAAGGATCTGCTCGTGAGTATTTTTTTTTTAATTACTTTTTTTTATTAAGGGCCTAGGCCTGCCAAAGGTTAGTATGTTGCTCCATCTGCTATTTATACCACTTTGCCGCTTCACATAACCAGCTACCATTTATATTGAGATGCTGGTTAAACACCAAGTAAGGGGGGGGGGGGTCTGGAGGTCCTGGTTTTAGAAATTGAACCTAGATATATGGCCACCATCCAAGGCCTCGGATGTGATACGAGAGGTGAGAGGGTGGGTGGCAGAGCAGTGCCTCTTACGATTAGGTTAACATTGAGTACAATGGAAGTAGAGGACGACTGGTTATGACAAGCATGAGCGTCTGAGCGAATAATAATTACCAACAAGCCTAGACATTAAATTTCGCTTACTGCTTAGTCTTTTCAGTTGATTGGAAACTTTCGTCAAGTCAACATGGTAGGGAACTGAAGGAAAATACCACCCAGCCTATTATTTTCGCTCTTATCATAGCAAGCGCCACTCACTGCTCTGACACCCTGCCGCCCTCGTATCATACCCGGGGCCTAATGCTTTCTATTCTTGTGCTTAACTATATTGATAGGAGAGCCAACTACTCCCCTTTCATTAATTTAAAAACCGCTCTCTTATCAATAAAGAGAGCCAACTGCTCTCCTACCAATATAGAGAGCCAACTGCTCTCCTACCAATAAAGAGAGCAAACCCCTCTCCAATCAATAAAGAAAGCCAACTGTTCTCCTATCAATAAAGAGAACTGCTCTCTTATCAATAAAGAAAGCCAAGTACTCTCCTATAAATAAATAAAGCCAAGTACTCTCCTATCAATAAAGAAAGCCTACTACTCTCTTAAACAGAGAGTTACCGAGACCTAGGGTTACCATACGTCCAGAATTCGTCCGGACTGTCCGGATTTGAAACATCTGCCCGGTTTTGCGTCCGGATTTGAGAAATGTCCGGATTTTAAGAAAAATCAGAAAGTTAAATGGGCTTCTCTACCAAAAGAAGAAACCCCAAAAACTCATGAGAAATGGAAATAAATATTTGAAGCATTTTCTTGAAGAAACGTCTCTTTTTTAATATATATGTATTTAAAATAGTAGAATTCGCCAAGTGTCTGCCTGGTACTTATAGGCTCCCACTGAACGTATTTTTTCAATGATGGGATCTATTTGGATGTCTGAAAGAGAAAGATTATCTCTGTCAGTTGTAAAAGAGCGTCTTAATATTAAAGCAAATTCTATTATCACATGCTCAGAATTCCACGACAAAATCAAAAATGACAAATTGGTTCATCTGAAAACTACGATGGACCCAGCAGACACTTGCTAAAGTTGAATATGATATTAATAAATAAGTATTAATAAGTAAATATTGTTAAATAAATATTATCAAATATTGTATTCATTAATTTATATATTACATAATTATATATTTGTAACTTATTTATTTTCCCAATTTCACAAAAAAATAAAATTAAAAAATAGGTATATTATATACATCTTTTTTTTGCAATTTTCCTCTGCTCTCTTAAAACTCAGTTATTGTAACTATGTTTTCTCTTACAGGCAGTGTAAGGATGGCAGATCCTCAGAGGTTTAGTTTCGAGTACCCACCATTATCAGGTTTCGAGGGAGGTGTAAGAGGTCGTAGCTGGAGTCTACCTAGTGTCAACGCTCAGGCACTCTCAGGTAGGCTTAGTGCTGACAAGATCAGTTGTACATCAGCTGAACAACAGTCCATATCATTGAAGAGTGAGTCTGACCTTTCTGAGGATACTGAAACAAGGGTGAGCCACCAAACTTCTTTTTCATTTTCGAGTCTTTATTAATTAATTTTCATTTCTTAATTAGTTGAGTCTATTGCGGAATTAAATGACTCACTTTTGCTCCCTCCTTTCTTATCAGACTAAAAGATTACATTGTATTTTTTTAATTTATTTATTTTTAAACCTCTATCTAACAAAGCAAGTTGTTCGGCAACGGTACAAATATACAATAGCTTCATAAGACATTCTTTTCATTGCTTTCATATGACAACAAAAGGAATTATCTGTTTATAGGATCAGAGGTCACTAGATTCTGGGTCTCTATGTGAATGGAATGATTTTGGTAAAAATTTGCTTCAGGAGCCTGGATCTCTACCTTTAGCTAGGTAAGTCCACACTTCTTTAGAATGTTACTCCCCTTATATAAATACAGAAGGGAGTAACAATCTAAAGAAGGTGTACGGAATGTTCTTCTTTAGGCTGTTACTCGCCTAAAAAAATAGAAATTTGATATTCCTTTGTCCCTAAGTACGTTGGACTAAACATCCCTTTATCTTAATAGTTATTTACACAAAGAAATGTATAAATAATTATATTCATTTATATTCTAAAAAACATAGGAGGAGTAACAATCTATAGAAGTGCTGGTAAATTTTGGTTATTTAAGGCATACGGATGGAGTGCTTATTCTGTATATTTATAAATGTCTTGCTAGTTATAGATGTAAGTATAAATATGTATACATGAGGTATGCCCAGAAAATGAGAGTACTGGGTTACTGACTTACAGAGGGGATTTTACCAATTTGGCATCACTGTGTTCAACGGTTGCAGTACCTTTTTTAAAAATTGTGTACTCTTACTTTTCTGGGCCTGCCTTGTATATTCGGTTGTTTTATTATAAATTCAAATCTCATTTTGGCTTTTAAATCATTTCAAAATAATCTTTTAATTTTTATTTTTGGTTTTTGGAATGTGATTGCAGAAACGGAAGATTGCTTCAATGGATTCAGTTGGATCAAGGTAACGGACTGATTTTCTCAAGCTTGGATTCAGTTTTGTCAGTTGATTCAGTTCTTCTCTCATCTCATTACCAATCTGTTATGAATACATTCAGGAAACTGTGTCATCAGATTCATCAAGTTCTCAACAGTCCTGCATGCAAATCAGTTTTAGCATTAAATGAGCATGGTTTGCTGTTTGAAGTACCTTCATCCGAGGATAATAGAAAATCATCACAGATCTACTGGGCTGTGGGGTAACTATTTTTTATATTATTTCTATTATGATAAAGATCATACAATTATCCCCCCCCCCCCCATTTGACTTTGCAATGGTTCTATCAAAGTATATACTTAAACATTTATCATAGAAGATGCGTAGTTCAATAACCAAACAGCGTCTTTACACAAAATAATAAGACTTTAAAAGTACTCATTATAACCCACACAGATTATCAGAAAAAGGCTGCTTTAGAACAGCCCAAACTGGTCAATTGTTTCAAATACAATTATTTTGTGTTTATTGAACTACATCTCTTCTATGATGAGTCGCTATCACACACTGGAGAAAAACACAGTCGAGGATCTTATAAATTTAATTTAAAATAAAATCAGTGTAATAGTTATTTATGCACCTAGGGAGTAAAGTAAGCCATTTTTCCCTGAGCGAAAAAGTTGGTTCTTGAGGTGAAGCCGAAGGAACCATGGTCTCTAAATCCCGAGGCGAGCCGAGGGAATTATAGTTTTTATTAAGAGATAATTAACGCAAGGGGAATAATGGCACTTTACTCACGAGGTACATACAATATTTTATCTCCAGTAGGGAGAAAATACACATTTTCATCCATTGCACAGTTTTTATTTTTTATTTTAATAAATAACAATAATTATTAGCACTTTTAATAGCAGATATAAGAGATTCAATTTTAAAAACAAATAAGAATTGGAATTAAACTCAAATAGAAGGTTATTTTGATGCAGGATATAAACAAGGTCGAAAAAGCAGTGTCACCAACCTGATTTCAACAACTTCATTACATTAGCCATTCATTTTCTACTATTTATATAATAATTAAGTTGGCAAACCTTACTTTTTTGCCCTACTTTTTCTCCCTACTTTTGAGTTCAGGGAAGAAAAGACTTACTTTAGTCCCCCTAAACTAATCCAAAATCTTAACTTTTTCTCCCTACTGGAGATAAAATATTTTTGAATGATATTTGGGTATTAAAATAAAACGAGGTATATTGTAAGGTGGGAGCCTGGATAGCCAGTTAGAGTGATTGGAATTCTATCACTCAAGTTAAATAACATCGGGGGTGGCCAGTAGTTAGAGCAGTATAAAACAATAATTTATATCATCGAGTAGTGTCCCAACAGCGAAGACTCACCTTAAAATGATTGTTTTTGCTAAGCTAAGGCAACCACATTTATTCCAATAAAAATAAATATGTGTTGTGATTTTTTTCTCCTAATGAGCTAAAATTGATTTATTGAGTTCATCTTGGGATATGATTTTTTATCACACATGCGCCAAATTTCATTGTAATGGACCATGTAGTTTAGGCTTTAGACTACTGTTAGGCATTTTTTAAAAACACTCTTTTAGTCTCTTATAATATAAATTGAATTTCTGTGACATCCAAAAATAACATCATCTAGTTATTTTTATTTTTTTAATGGTATTTAAGATTAAATAATTTTTTTTTTTTACTTCCGTTGGATCAGCATTTATTATTATTATCAGGACTTTAGTTTAATTAAATTATCTGTTCCTATATTATGTTTGTTACACTTTAGTACAGATGAATTTAATGTACGTTTGTTTGATTGCAGTCGACTTTTATTTACTCCACAAGTCAGAGAGGTATACGTGTGCTACGAAGACTCCTGTCCACAAAACCTCATTGAAATAGCTTTCAGGATTGCTCTCAATACATACTTATAAACAAGATTTGAAATTATAATTCCATACAAAACTGGCTTTGCTATTATGGTAAACAGACAGACAATTTGGTGTGCATCTAATTGACCTTATCTAGTGATTTCTTTCATCCAAGCTGTAACTTGAAGGAGAATAATTTAATTTCTTTTGCTATTCTGTAATCTTTAGTTTATTAATTTTATAATTATTATTATTAATTAATTTTTATGTTTTAGGTAGTATTCATACTGCGGAAAGTTTAAATTTTGATTTAAATCAAATTATAATTATTATTAACCAAGGGAGTCAGACAGAGAAAAATAGACTCCAGCGCCAGGATTCGAACCACGGGCCTCCTTATTTCCAGTACACATGCTCTAACCAACTAAGCTATACTGGAAAATTATTTCCTCTGTTGTTAACGATACCAAATCCCGAATTAAGCTTTCAATTTTCCATATAGAGGCCCGTGGTTCGAATCCCGGCTCTGGAGTCTATTTTTATAGGTCTGTCTCTCTTGCTTAATAATAATTATAATTTGATTTAAATTATTATTATTATTAATACTTTTATTTTATGTTGACTGCTTATACAGATATATGTTTACCTTAGTGTTTCATTTATTTACTTGTTTTTATCCGTCCAAAATATTATATAATGCTCTTAATATACTCTTAAACTGTGATAATTTTATACTATAAATAATATTGTATTATTTAAATTTAAAGTTTTAATTTTTGTTTACTTTTTTAATGTAATTTTATAACTAATTAAAACATTTATTAATGGATTTTTTAAGTGTTTTGATATCGCTAACATTAGGGTGGGTGTATAAAGTTTAGCCCAAAACAGAACATTGGTAATTTGGGAGGGGGGGGGGGGGGGGTCGAATTATTGCTGCCCTCATACAAAAGGAGGGGGTCTGGGGGCAAAAATTAATTGAAATTATTTTTAAAAAATATGACATTTGAAATCGTTTTTGTAATGTTAAAAGGAGCAGTTTAATAATGAAGTAAATCAGACCTTTAGAAATTGGTGGGGCTTATAGTGCAGGATTTACCCCTCACAATAAATAACGCAATATCATGGTATCAATGTAAATGACCGAGATTAACTTTGATACCATGTTAATGTGACCAACTAATTTTTTGAATCTTAAGATGGCTATTTAGTAGCCGAAACCAAAAAGTAGTAGCCGAAAGTAAAAATACTTTGTGTGAAGACCTGGTTTTTTTAGTTTCTTTCCTTTTCAAAATGATGATGAGTAAATATCACTCATTGGAGAAGCAAACTGTGTTGATAAATAACATATTTACTAAGATTGGAAACATCTTCAACTCATTAACCCTTCGTTACACGGGCTGGCGCAATGAGTTCACCAAGAGTAAAAAAGTTTCTGTAAATCACAGATTCACGATGCGAGAATAATAGGTTTGTTCCAACCACTCTTCAAACTGGTTTGGAACTGTCCGACGCATGCGCATTTGGAAAAAAGCGTTCTAACGAGCCCAAACTCAAACTCTGACTGTTAATCGGCTGTTCCAACCACGCTCTGATTAAATCACGGATTAGTTTGGAACCAGTCAGAGCAGTCAGCGATCGGCGGCAGGGACTAGTAGTTTGGGATTGAGTTTGGGTGAACAGAAACGTAACCTTCCGCTTCATTGTTTTTGTTTTGATTTCGCTCGCCTATTATTCTCCTTTCTTGCGAATCAACTCTTCTTTTTAAGATGTTTTTGTACAAATGCGACGATAAATTTTTGTGCATATAATGGCATTTTCTAGATATTTCTGAAAAAAATAAAAATTGGACCTATTTTCCAAGATGGACTTTTGATACTTATTCCATTTTCAAACAAATATCGAAAGAATCCAATTTATTTCCGCAATATTTCTTTCGTTAACTGGACTAAGATTAATATTTGTTTTTTAAAACAAAAGAGCATTTAGGATTATATCAATAAAAATACGAGTGTGCCGTGAGTCTACTAAAACTGGTTCACCTCAGTAAGCTCGAAAATAGTGAATTGCGTAAATTGAAATGAAATCGTGAATTCATGTATTAAATAAACATTTCTAAAATGTGTGCATGTATTTTCGTCATATCCTCTATGAGTATGTAGGTTTTACTTCCAACTTTCGAGCTTAATTAGCATTAGAAAATGAAACTTTTGTGGTGTAGCCCCCCCCTTAGGTGTAGCCCCTAGGCGGCCTAAATCAGGCCCTGATTTAAGCGACTGGCACTTATCTTCATCAACTATTGACTCATCCATCATCCATATCTTTAATATTAATAAGTTCAGGTATTTTTGATAGCACAGGAACGCAAAAGCACATAAACGATCAACTCAAAAAGTTGTTCTGATAACTGTGCTAAAACCTACAACAGCAAACAGTTTGGTTCGAGAAAGGAGCGTTCCAATAAAAACGAAACCACAAATCAATTCCCAACGTTCAATGATCGCGCATGCGCATTACGTCAATCACGGACTAATCCGAAACTGATTCGGAACTGGTGGTTGGAACAAACTTATTAAAACCTCATTTTACCCTACCACTAGAGACCCCTTAAACAGATAAACAGTCTGCTTTGATTATATTGCTTCGTTCTGCATTGTTTTGCCGAGTTTATTTGTCTTGGTGTACTGTATGCGCTGCCTGTGCCACCATG
Source organism: Gerris lacustris (assembly GCA_951217055.1). Taxonomy (NCBI): domain Eukaryota; kingdom Metazoa; phylum Arthropoda; class Insecta; order Hemiptera; family Gerridae; genus Gerris; species Gerris lacustris. Next base: position 63,837,084 of record OX578280.1, on the reverse strand, counting down.
TCTGGTATAAAGAAATTATGCCTTCTGATCAATACTGTGCAGACACCTGGAGCCTAAACTACTGGGCCGATTTAGACAAAATTTGGCATACATGTTCACAAAAATCATACTCCAAGGTGAAATCGGGAAATGAATTTTAGCTCTAAATTTGGGGGTACTACCCTCCAAAAACTCTGAAAAAATGTGAAAGTAAAATTTCTAGATAACGGTTCCGACAATTTTGATTTAAAAAAATGTAAATTGAATTCTATTTAAATACAAATCTAACGATACAAGCCGTTTTACCAGGAAAAATCTAGTTCCTAAGAAAATAGCTTTAAAAGCGGACAGAGAGCGACCAGGTCAAAGGAGAAGTTTTTTTTCTATAAAATACTCAATAAAACTAATAGTACCCATGAAAACACATAAATGGTCAACACTGGGCTTAGTAATTATGAACTGGTATATGAGAAAGTTTGCACTTCTTTAGATTGTTACTCCCCTTATAAAAAAAACAGAGGGGAGTAACAATCTAAAGAAGGGGTACAGAATGTTCTTCTTTAGACTGTTACTCCCCTTATGAAACAAAAGTGTGATATTCCTTTGTCCTAAAGTACAGTGGAAGATAGGAATCCTATCTTGGTATTTGATGGATGATGGATCAAATCATTCTCAAATCCCAGCGCTGGAGTGTATTTTTCTCTGTCTGTTTCCCGTAGTTGTTAATAATTATAATTTGATTTAAATTAAAATTTAATCTTTCCGTAGTATGAATACTACCAAAATCGTAAAATATGGATTATTATGATTCTTTGGGCTAATCTGTAGAGACCGGGGTCCACTCCTTATAAGGTTGGTTTTAGGTTAGGTCCCTACTGATTTACTTATTCTTTGTTATAATTTTTTTCTATTTTAAGCTTTTATTTCCCTTTATTATTACTAGGTTATCTAAAAAGAAACCATCCAAAGTATTATTTATTTACATTGTTTTGAGTTAAACGATTAAATAATAATAAAAAATTGTTTGTACTTTCTTTTAAAACCCCATCTCCGCTGTTAACATTAATGTATATTTTCATTCTTTGCGGCAATTCTTTTGTTTACTTTTAGATGTATCAGTTTATGCTGCTTCATCGAGACAGCACCCCCACGCTTTTACATTGCTCATGCTTATAAGGCAAATATGGTCTGCAATGCAACAAGTTTACTGACCCCTGCTCTTCACGATAATAATCTCATAATTTATGTCAATAGTTAAGGAAAAAGTAACAGTTAAAATATATTTATGTTTATACATTAATAAACTTAAAACAATATATGAAAACCATGAGGGAGAACGAGAACAACTTTGGTTAATTTAGGAGGGGGGGGGAGGAGAGAGTAATGATAAGAAAGAAGCTAAATAAACTCAAAAAGGAGAATAGTTTTTCTTTATGCATTAAGTTATTCTTATTTTTAATTTTCCTCTAAATGAACCGAAGTATGACCAGATAATTGCTGAATTTAATATAGTCAGGAGTATCAACGAAGTTAGCTAATGAGTTTCCCGCCATAATTATAGGTTCTTCACCTATGTGAAATCACAGGGTTATTTTTTATGCTTTTTTAGGTCAGGTAATTATAACAAAAACTAGTTGTTTTTTTTTATTTCTATCCTAAGTAATCGGATATATAAACTATTGTATTTAAATTTAGTAAAATATACTTTCAAATTTACAAAGTACGATCGATTTGATAGACTTATTTCGATTTCATCTATTGGTTTTATCGCCCTGTTCACAGGGCTTGTTCTTAAAGGCAACACTTGTTTTGTTGTCTTGACCGCCATTATAGTTACGCGCTCTTTCTGTCGTGTTTTGTTGTATTATATCCGTTAATTTGTGTGATAATTTTAACTTAAATTGTTAATCTATGTTTAATTTATTTGTGAAGTTAAGTTTCTTGTTTATAATTTTAATATGAACTTGAATACGTTTATCGCTTTGTTAGAAAATATTTCGAAGTTACAATTGGAACATTTGCCGAAGCAATGGGTCGATTTAATCTGGAGAGAAGGGTTCCCTACGCCGATAGAAATACCTCCGGAATACGAGCTCCAGGTAAACTTGGACTGTACCGAACTTCTGAAAGACGTGCGGGACCTTCTCCAAAGATGGATAGAAGAAGACATGGACGTAGACACCCCTGGACCTTCCTCCAGAGAGTCTTTAGTCGCCAGAAAATCTTGGAACGGTCTCGCCAACGAGATAAACCATAGGGCGCTTCTTTGCCTTCTATCTGCTTTTATAAGTCTGTACAAGCCGAAGAATTACACGGAATCCGAAGCGTATACGAACAGGAGAGCTGTGGAAGCGGCCCGACTTTACTTCATGTTGATATCCGTGGAGGGTTCGCACATTTTTAACGTTTTTCAAGGTGTCATATATCACCAGTGTTTGGAAATATTTAAATCCCTCGCTTCTCTCAACAGACAACAGTCCAGACCCGCCCAGAGAGGTAGAGGTCGGGGTAAGAGGAACGCACCGGATGACGACGACGACGATTACGAAGACATGGAGAACGGCCACAGCCTCAACAGTGGCTCTAATTCTAACAGAGAGGACATACTTAAAAATTGCACTGTGGTTTTAGACGATCTGTATTACAGTCTGACCAAATTCTCGTTGCTTATAGACGAAGGTTCGTTAAACCAGACGATTCAAACTATGATTCAAGTTGCCGGCGTGGAAAGGAAGGAGAGTTTGCTTCATATGTACTCTAGGAGTAGACCTGCTACTACGTACCTCGCTTATAAAGCATACACCGTCTTGGAACTTCTCTGCTCGCCCACACACGGAACTACCTCTGAAACTTGTAAACAAGTCATGAGAAACCTTCTACCTTGCATGTTAATTTACGAACAAACGGCCTTAAGCAATATGACACACGAAGCTGTTGTTGTCAAAAACCATTCCATCAATTTTATTATTTCAATACTTAATTCCTTCAAAGAAGAAGCCTACGATTCCGTTTACACCCTTATTGAGCATATTTGCTTTAAAGTCCCTGATAAAGCCGATATCCGTACTAAATACATCGACATTGTCATCGACATAGTAAACAGGTTTCCTAATGCTTTGTATAACAGGGCGATTCTTTTCCTCTCCAGCCTTTGCATGTCGGAGGCGGTCAGGCACAGATCGTTAGGTATCGAAATGGTGGCGAAGATCGCGACTTTAGCGCCTAGAGAAGTCGGGGTCGATTATACTTTGCCTAGCCGTGCCTCGAATACAAGGCCTCGAAGTACCGGTTCTACCAGTTCAGGAACGACAAGTAATTCAACTGATGTCAGTCCCACCGAGCCTCCTCCTGATGCATCTCCTGTCACTCTGAGATTCCTCTTCGCATTAGTCGTTGCCAGATGCGCCGACATATCTCCTAGGATCAGGATAAAATCTCTATCTGTTTTGTCTAACATGCTAAGATCCAACGATTTATTCATACAACAAATTGTCGAAGAGATATTCATATTTCAAGACCAGGTGGAGGTTAGAGAGATGTACGACTTTAATAAGGTTTTTGCAAATAAACCTCGTGAGGACATGGATTTAGACGACCCGCTTCCGACATCTGGAACTATAATAAAGTTAATCGAACGACTGACTCAAGACGCCCGGGCATTTGTTCGTAAGAATGCTCTTCATGTTGTCTCGGATATATGTCAAGTTCATGAGAGATGGATCACCGAGCAACGCCTTGGTGTAAGTGCTATTTTGTTGTAATTATCTATTAATTCTCTCTTTATTCAAAATAAATCTTAAAAATGAATATGTATATATTTAATTGAATTATATTTGTCAATCAAAAATAGGTCTTCAGGTAATTTGTTATATTTGACTGAAACTTCAGCACTTTGTGGAAATTAATAATTTATTATTTGTTCTATACTTATGTACCTGAGAGGTGAGCAATCCTAATCCTAACAGTAATTTTATGTTCAGAATTATACTCACTGTTATTTTATCCTAACTATCTGGAATAACTTCAAATTTATTTCCACTCTCCTGTAAGGTTTCTAAAATGTCAATTGATAGTTTATCTCTTAGGACAAACATATGTATATATATTTATTTTATTATTATGATTAGAATATTAATGCTGATTGTTGATATCTTTATAGATTCTTATCAATGGATGTAAAGATCTGTCTGTGGCAAATCGTAAATTGATGGCCCAATGCTTAACCGATCTCCTGCTTAAGAAACCAGAAAATGATATGTTGATCAGTGCTTGGGTTTCTGGTGTTGTTCCTCTATTTGCTGAAAACGAAGTTAAATCTCAAGAGAAAGTTCTTGAGGTAAGTTAATCTGTGCTATTCTGTGCTGTGTTATTCTGCGCTGAGAAATTCTGTTTTAGAAAAGAATCCGTCTACAATTTGACTATTTACTTCTTTTACTTTACAATTCACTTTTTGACACTTAAATCTTCTTGTTATTTATTGAGATTAGCTGGCCATATACGAACGGTCTTTCATTTAGAAAATTGCGGTGTCTTTCCGAATCATTTCTAAAAGCTCTTGTGTTAGTGGACTGTAGCACACGCCATGAAAATACGGGAAATGATTTGACGAACGATTCGCAAAAAATATCCTTCTGATTATCATCTGCGTTAGTGGGCGTTAACACACGAGAGGAAAACAGGAAGGATTCGCTCCATGCCACGTGGGCGAACCACGTGCGAGGCCAAATGACACGATAAAAGTTTTCTCCCATATACCAATGTTTTTTCCTTTCAAATGATAATGCACCGTGTAATTACTTGAGAAATCCCTTCGTTGAAAAATCCGACCCCATTTTCCCTTGCCACTCTTACCTCTCCCTTATACTCTCCCGTATCCTCTCCCGTTTCCACATGACACAATTTACCAAGGGAAAAACTTTCGGGTTAAATTTACTCCACATTTTCCTTTCCCATTCTTTCTTTTCCTCTACCGTTTGTACATGCCGCAATTTTCGGAATGAAAGAGCGTCTGTGTATGGTCAGCTATCGATTGTTTAGCACTTTCAGCAATTAATCTCATTACAGTGGTCAATTTCTGTAGATTTTTTTAAAAATATAGATGGCTTTTACTAAATCAAGGGGATAAAGTCAAAGTGATGTTTAGTCCAATGTGTGAAGGGTGTTGTGGAGGGAGATGTGAACACTATCACTGATTCTTTAACACTGTTTATTTATTATATATGTAGGTACATCTAGATATCGATATAAATATATTATATCGATTAATATACATATATGACACAATGTACTTTGGGACAAAGGAATATCACACTTCTGTTTTGATAAGGGGAGTAACAGTCTAAAGAAGAACATTCCGTACACCTTCTTCAGATTGTTACTCCTCTCTGCTTTTTTTATAAGGGTAGCAATACTATCAAAAGAAGTGTCCAATGGTCCTTAGACAGAGTCTGTTTAATTTAGATCTTGTGGAGGAAGAGGAAACAGTGTCTGACATAGTGTGAACTTCAAAAATTGGCAGAGATTGTTCTTAAAAGAGTTGCTAATAATGTGACAAAGTTACCAAATAACTCACTTTAGGAGCAACTCTTTTGAGCATAGTCCCTACAAATGGTTTGCAACCTTTAGATTCACAGCATTTTTCTTTTAAAAGATTCAAAACGTATCCTCATTGATTACAACAAAACTATTTATGTAAACTATTATATACAGGGTGGGCCAAAAAAAAACGCACTTTTTTGAACACTTATAGCTCAGCTTCTTCTGTATTAGATAGAGATTTGGGGTTTGCGGGGTCTGAAAACTACATTCTTCTACTTTACATTTCATATCTATAACGTTAAAAACTATTGGTTTAAAGCCATGCAATGACAGTTTGAATTAGGGTCTTAAAAAAAGTCGTTGTCTGGTATTATAGTTTTGATAGAATAAATTACCATATGGTGGTGATAGGGGGGGGGGGGGGGGGGGGGGTTCTTTGTAGGTAAGTGGTAGGTGTCCCTCAGTGTTATAACAAAAAAAAAATGAAGATGTATTAAGCACAATGTTGCCTGAAATTGAAGATCAAATGCTAAATTACAGGTTTATGCAAGATGGTGCCCCGTCCCATCGCTCCTTGCAAACAATTTAATACTTGCAAGAGAATTGCCCAGACTTCAGGCAACATTGTGCTTAACACATCTTCAATGTTTGTTATAACGTTATAACACTGGGGGACTCCTCCCACTTACCTACAATGAACCCCCCACCTCTTCCACCATTTGGTAATGTATTCTATCAAAACTGTAATAGCAGATAAGATCACTACCTGGACAACAACTTGTTTTAAGACCCTATTTCAAACCGGCATTGTGTGGATTTCACCCAGTCGTTTTTAAAGTTATAGATATAAAATTTAAAGTAGAAGAATGTAGTTTTCAGACCTCGCAAACTCCATATCTCTATCTACTACAGAAGCTGAGCTATAAGTATTCAAAAAAGTGCTTTTTTTTGCCCACCCTTTACATACTTAAGACGTAGTTGTTATAAGCCTCATACTTTCTATGTTTCCTAATAATATTGTTATACCAGAGAATCAAGTCTCCCTCTTAAGTAAATATAATTGCTTCTAAAAAAATATTTACTTAAACTCAACCTGACATCTAATTTTGATTTACCAAGAAGCTGATAGTTAAAATTGAATGTAACAACTCATTGAATATGAATTATGAAAATATAAAATTAGTTAGTTTATGTTTGTAAGTGGTTTGTAGTTAGTTGTTTATTGTTAGTTTATGTTAGTATGTTTATAACCTACGTTTAAAAAAAATGTGATTTGTTTGATTTTGCAGCTGGCAGCCTCTGTTATTTTAGATACACTAGTACCACTTGAAAGAATGCAATCAGTTAGAGATAAGTTGCCGTGGAAAGTAATAGCTCTTATTTTAAAAAGAGACATGAGGAAACTTTACAAGCACTCTTGCCAACAGTGGTGTCTCAAAGGTTATATCAAGTGAGTATAAACCAATTATATTTACTTCTATTTTCTTTGAAGAAGTGGTTTTTAAAAAATGTCTGTCTGTGCCGATTTTGACGAAATTTGGCATCCATGTTCAGAAAAATCATACCCCGATGTAAAATCGAGAAATGAATTTTAGCTCCAAATTTGGGGGTGCTAACCCTGAAAAAACTTTTAAAAAATTATTTCTCAAAAACGATTATGACGATTTTGATTTAAAAAATTCTAAAATGTAGTCCATTTAAATACGAATTAATGATATAAGCCGTTTTCATGGGGGAAAAATTGAGTTCCTGAGAAAATAGTTTTATAAGCTGACGGACAGAAGCCGGGCTCAATTCCCTGTCGAGGAGAAATTATTTTTATGATAAATTATGATGAAATGTTCAATAATAATTAAATGTACCTACGAAAACTTTATTATTATTATTTTATTACGAAAACTGAATTTTCAAAGATAATTAAGCTATTGCAATGGCTTCAAAATTTTTGTGTTTCATGCGAATTTTTGAAAATTTTCTCCATGGAAATCTGTTTTAGACCACTGATTCCTAAAATTTAACACTTTTTTTTATGTATGTATGTATGTATGTATTTATATATGTATTTATTTATGGATTTATATATGTATTGATATATATACATATGTGTGTGTGTGTGTCACTCCAGACGTTATCTCCTCTTAGGATGCACTTAAAAAATTTCAAACAAATTTTAAAATGTCAATAATATCAAAAGAAAGGATGAGTTCATTGGCCAGAATTTTTGGAGTCCATTTAGGGGTCAAATTTTGTCCATTTAAGGGTCAAAAATAGCATAATAACATGTTTTTTTCCATTTTAACCCTCTCTTATATGAAAATATGACAAAAGTGTACATAACAATAATTACTGTTCTCTTAAAGAGCTTTCCAACGACATGCTTCTTGAAGGTTTTATACTATTTAGACTTTTGTACCCCGTACCCCTGTGTACCAAATTTTTTTTTTTTTCACCCATCCAAATTCTAAGCAAAAATAATAATTCACAGATTTCTTTGAGAATTCACTCATTAAGTCATGGCGCATGACTAGACTTTTTTTAGTCATATGATCTTCCTTATATTTTAAATAGAGAAAGAATATTTTATTATTATTATTATAAAAAAAATCAATTTATTAATATTCCCTCTGAACTAATCACATTTTATCTCTAAAATTGTATATCCGCTTGTTCAATGAAAAGAATAAAAAAGAAGTCATTCAAAAGGTGATATTTGAATGTAATATTTTGTCGTTATTTGAATGAACATTAAAGTAAACAATCATATCAGTTGAATATTTCAAAGAATGCCGACCACATTTCATTTGATTGAATAAACATTCCCTCTGCAAATAATATCTGGATTCAATGACCTGATCTATGTGGAAATGCGTGGAATAGATATATTTCCCTCACAATTACTCAGTGTTGACCTTGACAAATTGTAAAATAGGTTTAGGAGAGAAAATAATAATTTTCACAACAATATGTCTTTGAAAAAAAATATTGAATGAATAAGTAATGCATAATGGACACATTTTTTTTGGTCTCTTCACCTTTCTTTTTAATAATAATAATACTTATTTCAGAATAACTTTCTCATATAATCTTGGTCCCAGATCCCAGAAAATATGAATGAAAATATGTGTCGATTTTTCTAGCTATGACTATGAACCCACCTTAGGAACCCTCTTATAATAGAACCTTCCAAGTGAAGTGAGAGTCCCACCCGGCACTACCGTCTACTCCAATCATCCTATTAGCTCATCATAATTAACTATTAATTGGCTTAATATTAAATATTTTTTGTATTAAGCTTGCTTCATTGATAAAGCCACGTGATGCATAGTTAATATTTTATTTGAAAGTGTTTAACAGGTGGTTATTTACTTTTTGTTTTTGGTTTTCTACAAAATCATTTAATTTCATCAATATCTGGAAACTACATTTTTCTTGAGAAAACGGCGCTTATAGTTAGTTTAGAATTTTTTAAAAACAAAATCGTCGGTACTGCTTTAAAGAAATAATTTAGTTTTTTTTTGTCAAAATCAGCCCAGTAGTTTAGGCTCCACACATCTGCACAGACTTTTTGCCAACCATTGGACAAACATTGTCCACTTTTTGGACTCTGCAAACCTCAAAATGTATAAATCCATGAAAATAAAATTTTTGCGCCATCACAATTCTTTCTCTTTATATAAGAAAGAAAGATAATATAAATCTTGGTACTTGGGTAGTGTTTCAAGTTACAATATGAATCTAACAAAGGAATTTATATTAAAATAGACTGCCAATTGGTATGGCACATAGCTTCCTCGCATCCTATTATTATTACATACATTATTAATTTTATTTTTTATGCATTTACAAGCCATTATTGTTTAATTTGTTTAATTGTTTCCTCGGTTTTTTTAATCTGTAAAAATTGTTTTGATTTTATACTTTAATTAAAGTATCAATTAAGCAAAAGTTAAAGAGCGCAGACAGTTCAAAGTAATCTGGGGCTATCTGCGGGCTATTTTCGATAAACTATAAAAGTTTCATACAAATCAGATAAGTACTTTTGAAGCTATAGGTGTAAATTAATGTAAGTGGAAGTGAAACAAATGAGCGCAGAAGGTTAAAACCTATATGGGACCAACAATGGGCTACTCATGACCTACCACCCAAATTTCAATAAAATTGGACATGTAGTTTGTAAGATATGTGATGTCTGAAACGGATTTCTGTCTTGGAATTGTTGAAATCGGAGACCTAAAAATTTTTAGTTCTTCAGAACTATCACATAGCTTCCGTTACCTTCGGTAAGCTCGGAAGCAAAAGTAAAATATACATCTTAAATGTAAGGCTTATAATTTTTTAATATACCCAACACTTAAAAATTAAAAACTACAAGGAAAATTTTCCTAATTCACTAAAACTTGAGTGTCCAGTGGAAATCCTTCTTGATCCACTCTGTGTGATGATTGAGTTGATGGCTGTTTAATTTCATATTCTTTGTTCTCATCAGAGATATCACCTATCTATGAAATAATAGGATGTCTACTGACTTTTTAGAGATAAAGATACATAAATCGGATTTTATTGAACAAGAGGCATTAGACTTAGATTTTTATGATAAATTATCAAATTGATAGCTTGGATTAGTAGTAGTAAGTAGGTTCAAGTGTTGGAGGGGTAGGACGAACCACTTGTATAAACCTTGGTATTAGGCCTTATTGAGGCCCTTTTTGCTAGCCCTGTGGTAGTGAGTTGCGGCCACTTCACACATCATACCTCTGTACATTGTACCACCAAAGTGAGTATGATTTGATCATTAGTGAGCCATGTAAATCAGATGGCCAAGTTCAGGGCAAACCCACAATTCATTCATGGCCGACTAGATATGGCTAGTGCCTAAAGCCACATGGCCACCCTTGATCCCTTAGCTTAGATTATGTCTTAATACAATAAATCACCCAAATTTTAGTTGATTCCTGAGAGTGCCTCTTAACTCATCACTATTTACTATTATTCAAACTATAAAGTATTAAAATAAAATATAGATATAATTTGAATTTATAGAAAGTTATTACGCTTTGTTACAGGGATACTCTTATAAAGTGCCTCCAATCACACATAGGATCAGAAAACAATCTTCCTGCATGGTATTTCTTAGTGTGCATCTCGGAATTCCAAGATTTACCGAATCCCAATTCAGTTCTCGATTATTTCTATGAGAGTGTGTTTAATAAGACTCAGGTAACTGTCAATTCCTTTCAGTTTGAGTATAATAATTATAATAGCGTAACGTGTTGAATTCTGGATGCAACATGTTAATAACTCTCGATGCATTTCTTTACTATTTGCATCAGAATCTGAGATTATTTTTTGTAACTTAAAAGTCTTTGTAGTCACCTCATAACAAGTATTATTATACTCATTCGATCTTTATTGCCTGGCTGAATGCCTAGTGTGTAGGTCGAATGAGGAAGAAGATAACACTTCTTCTCATGCTATTAATTGCTGCCCAGCTTTAAGTTGGCTTAAGAAATCTTTGGTCTTACCATTTTACCCGCTATATTAATTCTTTTCATTTTAAGTGAGTACAGTTCGGTAAAAGTGACCCCGCCCCCAAACTAAGATAATGTTTACTTCGGTGGATGGATAATACGGTGTGAAATAAATGTAGAATTAATCTATTTTTGAATGAGACATTTCGACCCTTAAGGTCATCTTCGGTCCTTATTTCTAAATTAACAAAATCATTAATCCGTTCCTATGATGTCTAATACAAGTAAAAAGAATATAAATTCCTTTTTTTTTTTTTTTTTTTTTTTTTTTTTTTTTTTTTTTAAAGATTACTAATATTCAAGGAGATAACGTGCAAAAAAGTGTCTTGACAATCATCCAGCTAGAATTTTGTGTATAAGTAAATCATTTGGTGCCTTTTAAGAATATGTGGTAGGCTAAGTTGGTCTGTGGGGCCTAGCTTGGCAATAGGCATTTGAAAACTACAAACCGGTGGAGAGAGCCATGTCCTATCCATTTCGGAGGACAATGTGATTTTCATGATCCTAAGTATGAACTTAGTAGACCAATGATCAAGTTGATGGTAGTTTGTCACTTCATACCTTAGTTAATCAAATAATACTCCAAATCATAAAGGTCGCCTGTTAAGTGACAAACTACCATCCATCTATTTGATTTTTGGTCTACTAACTAATTTGTACTCAGGATCATGAAAATCACATTGTCCACCAAAAAGGGCAGGACATGGCCGCTCTCCACCGGTTTTTTTTTTTTAAATGTCTATTGCCATGCTATATCCCTCAGACGAACTTAGCCAACCATATATTCTTAAAAGGCACCAAAACATTTACTTATACACAAAATTCTAGTTTGATGTTAGTAAGACACTTTTTTGCATGCTAACTCCTGGAATATACTAAAAACTAACAACAACATGTAAGTATTGTGTATTTGATTTTTTGTGTTAATTTTACTACGTTTTTATTGTTTTATTGTTTGTTTGTTTGTTTGTTTGTTTGTCCGGTACAAATCTGGCAATCGATTTCTAACTAACTTCCCGAATAGCTAGACATTTGAAACTTTTAGCATAGCTCAGAACACGATGACAATGCATTATTTTAATACTTTTAGCCATCTTTCAGCAGAATTTAATTGGTTTTCAGCAAATTTTGCTGTACAGAAAGTTGTTTGGAAAAAATCCGCAAGTTATTTTATTTGTTTTGCCATATCCCATATTTACGCAATCTTCATTTTGACGGGTCTCAAATTTGTGATAGATAAACATTGAATGACAGCAAAACAGGAAATATCGATTATATTATTTATCGATTATATTATTTATATTTTTATTTCAAATATATTGATGGCACCCTTTAGATTTGGTGTTGGGGAGATCCGTTGTACAAAGATTTGTCCTTTTATAGGTTTAAGATCAGCTCTCTAGATGGTTGTCATTTATGCGTGAACTAAATAAATAAAAATATTATATAACAATAACAATTATATTAAAAATAAATAAAGTTAAAAATAATAAAGTTAGAAAATTTAAAAACGTAGTATATAAAAAGTTCTTTTCATCTTGAAATTATTTATTAGTAATCTTCAAAAAATAAGAATCTATATAATTTATAATTTTTACAATATCTTAGAAATTATGTTAACAGAAATCATGTATAACTAAAGTTAATGTAACCATCCTGTAATGACCTAGGCAGTTAAACGGGACTAACCCCCCCCCCCCCCCCCAAAAAAAATAGACCTATTTGTAAGGTCTTACTATTTATATTTAAGGCTTTCTAGATACCATTAAAGAAAAATTTAAAAATATAATTTAACTAATAAGAAGGCGAGAGATACAAAAGACAGTTTTGTTGATATTATATATACAGTAGAACCTTGATTATCCGATCCTCTGTTATCCAAACTCGCCATCCGGTGAGGTGGTTAGAGGTACTCACCACCTTGTTGTGGGTGAAACAGACAAGAATTCATGATTTTTTCAAACCTATCTGAGAAAAATGTAATATAATGTGTTGTTTTACACATGTATGTATATAATTTTTATTTTAAAAATATATCTACCTTTAGAATAACATTGTATACTTAATTGAATTTTTTTCTTTTTTTTAAATGAACCTTGATTATCCGACACACCTCTGGTTCCAATTAGTTCGAATAATCGAGGTTCTACTGTAACATGTTTAGTTTTTAGAACATTCATATTTATTTAATTTGTGGAAAGTATAAGATTTGTTAAACTCATACTCGTTATTTTATTTTCAGACTAACGAGTTGGAGTGTGAGTTTGTTATGCAGACCCTGGTTCTCTGCTGGAGAAAACTTAAACGTGATCAAATTTCTGATCTATGTCAAAATTTGAGATCGGCTTTAGAAAATTTTGAGGTTCCACTACCTCTTGTCAGTGGCAGTTTAGAAATAATTCAACTTAACAACCGAGATACTATCAAAGAATGGGTTGAACCTATTCTCTTAGTATGTACTTGTTTATGTGTCTTAATTAATTAATTAATTTATTTTTCTTTTATGACTGTTAGCTAGCTAGTTTTAGAATGGGGTAGACGAACCACTTGTTAGAACCTAGTAATTAGGCCACTTATTTGAGCCCTACTTACCAACCCTATATCGAGTTGAGTCACTTACCAATGTACCACCGAAGTGAATCAGGTGTGATCAATAGTGAGCCATGTAAATCAAAGTGTCAAGGCATGGGATTGAACCAACCCTATTTGGAGTTGAGCCACTTAACACCACCGATGTACCACCGAAGTGAATCAGGTGTGATCAATAGTGAGCCATGTAAATCAAAGTGTCTAGGCATGGGATTGAACCAACCCTATTTGGAGTTGAGCCACTTAACACCACCGATGTACCACAGGTGTGATCAATAGTGAGCAATGTAAATCCAAGTGCCTTTGGGATTGAACCTATTACCTCAACCTTGATTCGTAGATGGCCGAGCAGAAGTGGCCAAAACCTAATGTTGGTCTCAGTAAATCAACATTGTGCTCCGTCAATGTTGAGCTCTAGATATTTCTTGTCAATAAGAATGTGTTTTTACCAATTTATATATTATGTTATGCAGTCTGCCATATTTGGTGTTCATCCACAACCCAATATATATGAGTAGCTACTTGAGTGAAGTGGAGTCTAAACAGTTAGAATGTCAATTACCATAAAATCTTGCTTATACGATTAAAATCCGCTAGATGTCAATGCGTTTTATTTATCTTCTCTTATAGTGTAACCTCTTTTTAAGGTTTCTTTTTTTAAGTCTTGAGTATGTACTAATATTTGTTATTATTATATATTGATTATTGATTAATATTTAATGTTTTTTCATTGTCTGCTACCACGGAAAAAATAGCATATGCTACACGACTGTGAAGTGTTTTTTCTTTACCTTGGCAATATTTACTGTCTCGCTTCGGTGAAGAAAAAACTCACTGCACAGCCTAGTAACATAATATACTATTTTACAACTTAAATTTTACCTCAATAATTTAAAAAAGAAATTGACAAGATTATATATATTACACATATTAGAAAACAAACGTAATTATACTTCTTTTTTTTTTCAACAAAAACAGACTTCCTGTATCTTATCCTATTTATTTTTCTTACCTACTTATTTTTATTTTATTTTTTTTAGACAGAAAGACTTGTTATCATCGAAGTTATAGTATTTTATTTCAGTAATTGATAAAGTAGATGGAAGATAATGTTTATTCTTATCTTAAACACTGTCTTCTACGAATTGTTAATATGTCTTTATATTTTTTATTCCTTGTATTGATAAAAATTTAGAAGAATACCTATCCATAATATTATCTATGGATAATTAGGTATCTTAAAAATAGTATCTAATTTTCTGTTAGTGTGTTGCAAAGTTTTTTAAACTTTTAACTATAAGAAATTATTGTAATCTCGCATTCATGGATAGTTGTAGAGTAGTTTTAGTTAAAAAGCTTTTCTTTAATAAAAATATATAGATATAAATATTTGAAATTACATGTACAATGTGCACAAGTATTTAATTAATTTTAACTAGGTGGGTATTATACACAAATTTTTAATGATTTTTTTTCTAAAATTTGGGTGCGTATTATATGCGAATATTAAATTTTCCTCAAAATTTAGGCTGCATATTATACACGAGTGCGTATATAGGTATGTAAAGCTACTGGAGTACTCCAACCCTGTGTCATCCTTTATCTTTTTAGTTGTTTAAGCTTTTGGCAAGTTTAAGCCCTCCTAAAAATGTTGTTTAATATCAATTATTTACAAGTTAGATGCCGGACAAACTTCAATAATTGCATACTTTTTATTTTCAGGATTGTCGAGAGAGGACCAAAGCGAGAGTGAAAAAAGTAATGTCGGAAGAGTGCTATTCAGATCCTCTTCTCTGCCGATATATTTTCATGATAGGAGAGTTGAGTCTTATCGTCCCTGATATGATTGATTTGGAGACAGTCAATGCTTTAGCCAATCTTATCGATTTGGCCAACATTGATGATGGTAATTAATATTGAATAATTATGGATTATTAAACTTTGTTCTCATCTGGATTATTTGTTTATAGTAGAGGTGGGTCAAAAATAACGGAACAGTTTACAATAACATGTTATTGGAGAATAACAGTTCGTCTGATAACATGTTATTGAAAAAGTCCTGTTATCGAATACCAGTTCACATTATAACAGCTCAGATAACAGAGCAGATTTGATAACAATAACAGATGATATCTGTTATTGTTATTTTATAACAGAACAGAATCAATAACATTTCAAGTAACAAGAACAAGATGCAATGAGCTGTTATTGTTATAGGATAACACTTCATTGCTGTTATTGTTATTGTTTCGTAAATGTTATCATGTTTTTTTCTGTTATCAAAGTTTAAATAATTTTATTATAAATGGCAAAGATTTTGCTGTTGTAGGGTAGAGCTCGGTTCTAACTTGCATGGGACCCTTGTTCTGCTCCGAGTCCCAATGTCCTTTACCTTATGGCTTAGGGCTGTTTATTACCTTTATCTATCTGTGTTGCTTTAGTGTTAACTCCACAACTCCTCTTTGCCTTACCTATCCAGATAGTCTCACCTCTCTTTGGTTGAGGCGGCCCGCACTTCCGGGTATCTAAGATACACTCTATCTCCAGTTCTACTGAACTGATTTTCCCTCGAACAACTTATAATTATATTACACCTCTACTGAAACTATTTTTGATGTATCATCAATTATTATTATCATAGACTCTTATCGGTTTCAAAAAGGGTATTTAATTTTATTTTGCTTGTTGGTTCGTTCACGTTCTAAGTTTAAGGAACCCTGTTTTATTATGACATTATTTGTTATGAAGAGTTACATTTCGCCCTTTAACAAATTACTAAAAACAATAATTCGTAATTCACAATAATTTGTGGATTTATGTTAAATACTCCCCCCCCCCCCCCCTGGTTTTTTGGCTTGGCATCGAAAGCTCCCCCCCCCCTTGGAGGCCCGAAAGGGGGCTGTTACCTGTTATTCAAATAAGATGTTATTGTCTGATAACAGAACAGTAATAACGTGTTACCGCCAAATAACTGTTGTTACCCACCTCTAGTTTATAGGAGACAGCATGCAAAAAAGTGTCTGACTAACATTAAGCTGAATTTTGTAAATAAGCTAATCTTTTAGTGCGTTTTAACCCATTCAATGCGGGTGGATCCACTGTGGATCCATGCCGTGCTAACGCGCCTGGCGGGTGGATCCACAACAGTGGATCCAAGCCCTCCCTTTCAACCCTCTGTAGCTCTATTCTCCGTGCCTCGAGTAGAACCATCTTGCAAGGCTCCGTCAGGCCCACTCACCTTTGTATCCAAAGTAGATCCAAACTTTTTTATTTTTTATTTATTTATTTTTAAATTAACTTTTAAAATCGTTTAGATATATACGGTAACTAAGGTAGGTTCATGAATTGGATTACGCATTGAATGGGTTAAGAATGTGTGGATTGCTATGTTGGTCTACAGGACATAGCTTGGCAGTAAACATTTGAAAACAAATAAAACCAGTGGAGAGCAGCCATATCCCGCCCATTTTGGAGTACAATGTGATTTCCATGATCCTGAGTGCAGAATTAATTAGTAGACCAAAAATCAAGTTGACGTTAGTTTGTCACTAGTAATGTTAGTTATTCAAATATTACTCCAAGTCATAGTGGTCACATGGCAAGTGACAAACTAGCATTAACTTGATTTTTGATCCACTAACTAATTCTGTACTCAGGATAATGAAAATCACATTGTACTCCAAAATGGGCGGGATATGGCTGCTCTCCACTGGTTGGTTTATTTCAAATTATTGTCAAGATATGTCCCGCAGACTAACGTAGTCAACCATATATTCTTTAAAGGCACCAAAAGATTAACTTATTCACAAAATTCTAGCTGGATGATTGTCAAGACACTTTTTTGCATGCTATCCCCCACTTTTTTGCTGGACTATTACCCTTTCTTGAATATAGAAACCTTTGATCATCTCCTTTGCTAGGAACAAAGGAAAGCGAAACCCTGCTGACATAGACTTCAGCCACACACGGGACTTTTTTCAAAGTAACAGTTTGAGCTTAAAAGTCTAGTCAGTTGATTTCGTTGTTGTACATGAGTCATGTAAAGCATCTGTGATGATGCTTCCTCTGGTTTAGTGACCTCAGGTTGAATGATTTCAACAGAAAACGTAGGTTGTAATTAAATGGTGGAGTTGAAGTTATGGTTGGTTGATATGAATGAGTATGTCTAAATATTTTAAATTTTTGGATGTTGAAAAATCTTGTGGTGAGGTGTTCCATAGCCACCACTTCTCATCACAGCCAAATTTGCATAGCAATATAAGGTTTAGTGACTTTCTGTATGAGTGGATCATCACTTATGAGGTTGTTTAAACTCTGATGATTCACACATCTGCGAAATTTGTTCTTTAGGGTGTTAAGCCTTTATTAATGTTTTTTTCTTATTTTTATTTTATTTTATTTTTTTTTTTTACGGAATTCAGAAATTTTTATGCTTTTGAAATTTTACTAGGAAGTAAGTTTTCTGTTCCCACTATAATACCCGATAGATAAAATGGCACTTACACTTTTTTATGGTTTGGTATTTATATACAGGGTGGAGCACGGCAGACGTATGAATTTGAAAATGTAATAAAACACAGAATGTTACAAAAAAATTTTTTTTTAAATTTTTTCCTGATTAAATAACATGGGAAATTTAAATTTACCTAGATTTAAACAAAGTATCGGATAAGTGGTTCCCCTCACATTCCAAACACTGATTAAGCCTTTTTTTTTAAAAGTTTTTGTGCACTCTTTCGAACATTTCCACAGGAATTTTGGCAATTTTGGCTCGCAATGTTGTTCTTGAGGGCTTCCAGGGTTCTGGGACGATCGCTGTACACCAAGAATTTAAGGTATCCCCACAGAAAAAAATCACAAGGAGCCAAATCAGGCGATCTTGCTGGCCAGTTTAAATCGCCTCTTAAGGAGATGAGACGCCCGGGAAATCTGTCTTGAAAAAAGTTTACGCAAACCCTTGCTGTGTGGGCTGTGGCCTCATCCTGCTGAAACGTGGAACATAAACTTCCCGTCCCCCTCTTTC
This sequence comes from Gerris lacustris, assembly GCA_951217055.1. NCBI lineage: Eukaryota > Metazoa > Arthropoda > Insecta > Hemiptera > Gerridae > Gerris > Gerris lacustris. The sequence continues at coordinate 63,818,427 of OX578280.1, read as the reverse complement.
AAACGACCCTACTCTCAAACGTCTAGGACCAATAGGATGGGAGCAATCCCCTCTTCAAATTCATACGTCTGCCGCGCCCGTCCTGTATTTTTTTCTTAACGTGTCATAATGAAAATGATTTCTATTAATGATTAGTTTCAATGAAAATAATGTGTTTCAGAACGTTTGGAACAGAGCCTACCTCATTTTGGTTATGTGCATGCAGTAACAGTGGCTACTCTGGGAAAGCTTTGCCTGCAGAATCAATTCACTGCTAAGGCAGTAGTACCTATTTTAGGGGCTCTTGTTAGTGCCAAGGCACCCAGCGGAATAAAAAATAATGCCAACATTGCCCTTACTGATCTCTGTATTAGGTGAGCAATTTGTTTTTCTCTGATTATTGCTGTAAATTTAAATGCTTAGTGTATTGTGTAAGGTTTAAATTCAAAAGGATTCTTTTCTTTTATTGTATGGACTGTTCAAAACATATCCGACCTTATACAGTGAGGATAAAGTTATCCATTGGTTTATATTTTCAAATTAAGCTTCTTGCCTTGGCTTCTTCTACTGATAGAATAATTTCTGGAATTCCTTTTATTTTATGATTACTAGTTGCACTGTTGTATTCTTTATAACACCTTTTTTGTTAGCTGGTATGAGCATTCAAAAAGAAGCAAGGCTCCTGTTAAAGATCAGAGCTAAGGGTACGAACACAGTGGAGCCTGGCAGGTTACCTGGTTGGGTGCAGTAAGCATAGCAGCAAGCTTGAAGAATTCTTACCTCGATTGTTACATAGCTCTATGCGTAGTAGATTGGCCTCGAGTCTGGGCTCTGAACCTAAAAACAAGCTGCAATGTGTGTGTGGCCCGCTACATGCTAGGTAACCAGCAAGGTAACATGCGACCTGCCCTGCTATCAACCAGGCTCCTATGTGTAAAGACGTGTAGGAAATGTGTTAAAGCGCCCACATTCGAGGCCAATCTACTTCCCATAGAGCTATGTAACAATCGGGGTAGGAATTCTTCAAGCTTGCTGCTATGCTTACTTCACCCAACCAGGTAACCTGCCAGGCTCCACTGTGTTCGTTCCCATAAAGAAGCACGGGTCAATTTTTCCGGCATGTAAGCGACCAGCTAGGCTCCACTATGTTTCTACCAAGTAACCAGCTAGGTAACATGCAACCTGCCCTGCTATCAACCAGGCTCCACTGTGTTCGTACCCTAAGACCGCACTTTAGGAGACTTGATTTGAAGAGAGGGTGGTGGGCTGATACTGGTTAGGGGTTTTTAGTGCAGCCACCAAATTCAAATCTCCACCGACTTCTAACAACTTCCTACAGGGGGCTCTTTGCAAAATGCCTGAAGGCATTAAACCCGCAAGGGACCTTCTCAAGATAGAGGAGACTTAAAAGGGGTCAGTGCAGCTGGTCCTGTCTAAATACACATAGAACGAATTGCCTAAGTGGCAATTCGCCTAGAGGCACAATACCCTCTTCCCTCCACCTCTTGCCACCTCCAGTGCAGCTTTAACTTTGAAGTTTGTACCCCCTTTTCTATTTTGTCAATTAGTTCTAATAAACTGCAGTGCAGTTGTATATCTTTTGTTTTGAAATCACTTAAAGGTAAATTGGGACTTTTCACTAAATACCCAGGTAGTTGAGTTTGAAAGTACAGTTGAACCTCGATAAGAAGTGTCTCAAGGGGATTAGGGAAACAGTCTTGTTATCGAGGTGCTCTTTTTGTTAAGGGTCGTGTTATCAAGGTTATTTTGGCTATCAGTCGTCTTATCGAGGTTCGAAGGCGGGGTTTTCAAGTCTAGACTGGTTCAAGTATAGAGTCGCGTTATAGAGGTTGACTTCTTAAAATGACTTTTTATAGAGGTTCTGAGTTACGTTGTGAATTAGAAAAAATCCGTGTTATTGAGGTTGTTTGGATAATAATAGTCGTGTTATAGAGGTTAATTTAACATGTGTTACAGCAATCTCAAGGGGATTTGAAAATTGTACTTGTAATTGAGGTTGTCGAGTTATTGAGGGTTGTGTAAGCGAGGTTCTACTGTATTTTTTAATGAGACAATAGATTGTGTTGTTTTACAAAAAAAAGATAATATTTTGTGGAGCAGCAGAAGTGGTCTTTCTTCTTATACCCTCCAGCACTATGTTTATGGGAATAAATAAAAATCCAAATAATATCTTGTTATATTTTTTAATGTTGAGTTTTTAGGTAAATTTCAAGTTGATTGAACTCTGTTTGGTTTTGATTAATCATACATTTGATTTAAAAGAGAATATTTAATGGTTTGCAGGTTTTCTTCGCTTGTGGAGCCTTACTTTGGAGATATGTTTGTATGTCTTAAAGACCCTGATCCTGTAGTGAGGAGAAACACTCTGAACCTCATCACCATGTTGATTCAGGTTAGTAAATATGATTATTTTCATTTATTAATTCTATAGCGTAGGTTTCCCCAGCCAGGGTCTAATATGTATAGATATCTTCAGAAAGTGACCATGCCAAAGATTTTGTAAATCCTTAATAGAGATTCTAATTTTCTTTATCTTATGAGGTACATTTATAAAATAATTTTTACTTTCTCATTCAAAGAGCATTGAATGAGATGGCATTAAAATTTGAATTTTGAGATTTTATTGGATTTCCATATTTTGAGGTCCCCTGAGTCCAAAAGAGTGTTTTTAAAAGTCAGTCTGTCCGTCGTTTGTCTATGCAGACACTTGGAGGCTGAACTACTGGGCTGATTTTGTCAAAATTTGGCATACATGACCTAAAAAATGATACCCGATGCAAAATCGAGAAATGAATTTTAGCTCCAAATTTGGGGGTGCTAATCCTGAAAAAACTTGAAAAAATTATTTCTCAAAAACTGTTACGACGATTTTGATTAAAAAAATTCTATAATGTAGTCCATTTAAATACAAATCTAAGTATATAAGCTGTTTTCCTGGGAAAAATCTAGTTCCTGAGAAAATTGGTTTGAACCGGTCGGGTTCGATTCCCTGCTGAGGAGTTATTTTTATGATACATTTTGTTAAAATGTTCAATAATAATTAACCCTTCGTGGCACGGCTATAGTGGACAAACAATGATGCACGGGCGGCGTACTTTATGTGCCAATGCATTTTTTAAACTATAAATAGGTCAAATCCAGATAATCTAGATTGTGTTATGGAAATGTTGAACTAAAAAGTCAATTAATGTATTAAATATTTATTTCTCAATGATATCTTTAATTATAAAAATAAAAATTACTATAAAAAAAACAGTAATTACTCATTCAGCGTTCTGACTTAGTATCGGGCTATCAACCTTAATTAATTATTATTATTTGTCAAAGTCCTAAGATAACTCCTAACAACCATCATCCTAATCCAAAAACTCATGCAAAACCGAAAAATATTGATCCCAAGGCATAATTTCTCTATACCGGACATGGTGGTCCGGGCGTATACAGTGCACCAAGACAAACATAGCAAAACAATGCAGAACGAAGCAATAATCAAAGCAGACTGTTTCATCTGTTTTAGTGGTAGGGTAAAGTGAGGGTTTATTATTCTCGCATCATGAATCTGTGATTTAAAGAAACTTTTTTAGCCGTGGCGCACTTAATGCACCAGCCCGTGTCTCAAGGGTTAAATGCACTATCGAACACTAATAAATGGGAAAAACTGGGCTAAGTAATTATGAACTTGTATGTGAGAAAGTTAGTTTGAGTTGTCTTGGTCCGATTTTTTGTTACTTTGTAAGGTATTAAAGAAACAATGTAAGATATTAGTTATGTTTATATTACATATATCTCATCAAGTCCTGCTCAATTTGGTAAACATGTAATTATATTAAATGCATCATTTTTAATATATTTTAAAATCAAAATGAAGTGCTTTTTATTTTAAATTTTTGAAACCCAAATAGTGGCATTCCATACCTCCGAAGATAACATTTTGTTGTACCCTCTCTCTTTATATAAGCGATGAAAACTGTATAGTTTTTATTGAATGGTGAGCTCATTACTACAAAAATATAAAGGTACTTTTTTTCCTCACGACTATAGTGCTTCTTTTAGCACAAAGTATTGTATTTTGAATTTTGCACTCTCTTAACAACATGCAAATACATGGATAACTCTATGGATATTGCAAAATGCGGATTTGGCTCAATTTGTACGGCCTGTAAATTACATTAGCTAAACTGCAGTAGAACTCCAGTTCTAATTATTTTTTTAATACCTTGTTTGTTGCCTTTGTGTTATTAACATCACTCTGGATGTAATTATTTTTGCAGGAACAATACTTGAAGTTGAAGCCTCATATTTTTATCTACTTGGTTACCATGCTGTTGGATCCGTCAAGTGAAATTCGTGATTTCACATCATCCTTTATTGTTAACTCTCTGTTGACAAAAGATCCGACTATTGTACACAATTATTTCGTTCCAGGAGTCTTCTTCTTAAACGGACATGAGGTAATTTGATTGTACATTGTTGTAATGGTGAAGTTTCATATTGAAATTAAGACATAATATTACTAATGATATCGTCTTTTAGCTGAGATATTAGTCTCAATTAATTTATTCTATTAAAAAAATCAATTGTCTGTAACGTAAGCCAGTCTGTACTTATTATTCCACTAAATTTTCTATCAGTTATGTTATTCACTAGCTAGGTACCATGCATTTTTCAACACAAACTAAAATTAAGTTAGACACTTTTTTATGAGGGGCACTGTGGGAATCTTCATAAAAAAAAAAACTACTGAGAGTAACCCACCCTCTCAGACAGTGTGGGACTTCTTCCAACTTGCAAGTAGTGGCCCACTAAACCCACATTTTCTACACTTGCCCTCATAATTCTACAGTAGAGTCTCGCTAATCCGGGTTTAACGGGACTGACCCATTCCGGATTAAACGGAATCAGTTTTAAAATATATTTAAAACAAGTTTTAGTTGGGTAAAACTATTAAAATCGATGTTTTTATCGTAAAACACAAGACTGTTCTGTCAATAGTCCGAATATCAAATGAATTAAAATAAAATGACAATCTATTACGCACGTGCAGATATAGAAGGGACTTCCAGGGAAACAAGCTGTGTTCCGATATGAAATTCGAGCAACAGATAATCATTTCACAAAAAGTTGAGACATTATGCTCTGGCGGCTTGGCAAAATTTTACGGAACTGCGTTTAGCCGCCACTTCATGGTCCTCTCTCCATCTCAGTCGTATATAATTGTATTTCCTGGAAAACACTACCTTCATATCTTCATCCCTATATTTCTATGGAACCAAAAGAGATTTGTCGGTGGATGTTCTAACTTATTTGTAATTATTCTAAATCGGTTTATTTTTAACAGAAATACCGGGTATTCCTCGTGTAGGAAAGTAGGAATATACACCTGTAAACTATACTAGGAACAATTTTATAAATGTTAATAGAGAATGAAAGCAGAAACCCCCCATAATCTTAAAAATTCATAAATCTGAACAGACCCTGGTTTCAATTTGTACATAGTTTTTAGCCCGTCTGGATTATATGGATGTCCCGACTAGCGGGGTCCAGATTAGTGAGACTCTGCTGTACTTCCAGGCAGAATCCAGCTCAGAACAGTTTGCACATTGCTTTGTGCCGGTGCCTTTTTTCTTGGCCTACATTGACAGCTCTCTTCTTTTACTTGTTTATGCTTGCTAATAGTATGCTTCGCTACCATTAGATTATCGTTGATCTACAATTTCGTCTTCAACTTTCTTTTTCCCTGTAAAATCTTTTCCGCAAAAGAGGCCACCTCCGACCAATTCTCTTCGCTTTTAAGCATCCTGGGAACCAAATTTTCCAGGGTATTGATGATGTCCAGCAGCCACTATCGCTCTTTGTTCCGCTTAGTGCAGAACGAAAAAAAATGCGGTATCATCCTTTTTTTTACCACAGTGCACCCTGGTTTGGACACCCTTGGTTTAGACTTAGTATCGGTCTTTGTGTAGAATTGCTTAGTAGAGTGAGGCTGTCTTATGTATAAGCAGAAGTGGGAAAGTGTTAAGAATAGATAGATGGTAGAGGGTTTGCTGTCTTAGTCCCCAGGCCACCATAAGAAGTGAGTCGCTGATTGATAAAGTTTTCTTACCTTATGGCATCGCTTATTTATGCCGTGTCCACCGATGAATTGGGTATATGGCAACTGGGTGCTGGGCCATTTCTTTTTTGCTGATATACCAAACTTGCCCTTCTGCGGGAACATTGAAAAGAGATAGATAAAGTTTTGATTTTCACAGGATCGTTTAATTAAATTATTTCAAAAACGGTGGTAAAGGTGGCCACCGATAAGAGTGGGCCCCGCAGAGCCATATGTTTGGGGCGGTGGCCACCCCAAACGGCCCACTTTTATCGGTGGCCACGTGTACCACTGTTTTTTAAATAATTTAATTAAACGATCCTGTGAAAATCAAAACTTTATATATCTCTTTTCAATGTCCCCGCAGAAGGGCAAGTTTGGTATGTCAACAAAAAAGAAATGGCCCAGCACCCAGTTGCCATATACCCAATTCATCGGTGGACACGGCATAAATAAGCGATTCCATAAGGTAAGAAAACTTTATCAATCAGCGACTCACTTCTTATGGTGGCCTTTGGACTATCTATAGTTTATCTAACATAATTTTATTTACATCAGCAGGTGCTATAAAAAAGATATTTAATTCAGACAGTTAGTGTTAGTGAGCTTCTAAATGGGTATACATATCACCTCTTTAAATTTGAAATGCCATATTGACTTAAATCCTGTAATAAAAAGATAAAATTTCAGCATGGCGAGCTTGCATTCTTTCCCCAATCTTGGCCATAAAAGTTTCTTATTTCTTAATAGTAAAAGAGAAAAGTGGCTGCATAACGAAATGTGTTTTTTTTTTGTTGTCAGGGTTCATCTAGAGACCAGATTAGTCCTCAGGAGAGAGCCATATTCAGTCTTGTAGGAGAACAAAACAAGATGGCTAGGCAAGAGCTTTATATATTCCTTCTTCAGAACATGGACGATGTCCTGAAGTTCAAAACCAAGTACAGGATATGTGTTGATATACTCTGTAAGTATTTAACATTACATCCCATTTATTTATTTTTTTTTTAATATAGAGATTTTATATAATATATATCGTAAGTTATTTAATTTTCTTGTTTTTTGCTTCCAAGCTTACCGAAGGTAACGGAAGCTATGTGATCGTTCTTAAGAATGACATTTTTTTAAGTCTCTGATTTCAAAAATTCCAAGACAAATCTGTTTCAGACATCAGGAAACATTTTTGGTTCTTTGTCTGTCTTTCAGTCTGTAGGTCTGTTGTCAAAAAAAAAAAAAAAAAAACTCGTAGGTCATAATTAGCCCATTGTTGGTCCCATATAAGTTTAAACCTTCTGCGGACTTTTATTCTCTTCCACATGCGCTCAATCATATATTTATTTACACCTAGATCTTCAAAACTACTCATCTAATTTTTATGAATTTTGGATGGTTTGTCAAAAGTACCCTGCAGATAGCCCCAGATTAATTTCAACCCTCTGCGCTCTTTAAAGTTTGCTAAATTGATTCTTTAATTCATGTAAAAAATCAAAACAGTTTTAAAAAATCCAGGGGAAAAATTAAATAAATTTGACAATAATGGGCTGTAATAGCATAAAATCATTAAAGTATACGAAATAGGATGCAAGGAAGCTATGTGCCACAGTAAATGGTAATTTCCTTCTATTGTCTATTATTTTAACACTTAATTGAAATAGTTATTTAAGAACCTAGGGAGTAAAGTAAGCCTTTATTCTCTGAGAGAATAAGTTGGTTCTTGAGGCTAAGCCAAAGGAACCATGGTCTCTAAATCACGAGGCGAAGCAGAGGGAATGAGACCTTTTAATTCCCGAGGTGTAGCTGAGGGAATAACGATAATTAGCTCCCGAGGCGCAGCCGAGGGGAATTATAGCACCTATTATTATAGCAATTCACGGAATTATAGCACCTATCACGAGGGGAATTATAGCACTTTACTCCGTACATACAATATTTTATCTCCAGTAGGGAGAAAACGCATCTTCATCCATTGCACAGTTTTTATTTATTATTTTAATAAATAACAATAATTGTTAGCACTTTTAATAGCAGATATAAGAGATTCAATATTAAAAACAAATAAGAATTGCAATTAAACTTAAATAGAAGGTTATTTAGATGCAGGTTTAAACAATGATAAGTGCAAATTACAAATAAGGTTGAAAAAGCAATGTCGCCAACCTGATTTTAACAACTTCACTATATTAGCCATTCATTCTCTACTATTTATAAAATAATTAAGTTGGCAATCCTTATTTTTCTCCCTACTTTTACTTTTTCTCCTTACTTTTTGAGTTAAGGGAAGAAAAGACTTACTTTAGTCCCTCTAAACTAATCCAAAATCATAACTTTTTCTCCCTACTGGAGATAAAAGTTATTTTTGTATTTTATATTATATCTTTTTTTAAACCTATTGTTCCATTGACGACTATTTTGAAATAAGTGTAATAGGTTTTTTTTTTTATATTCTATATTTGACTGGATCTGCATAGATAATTTTCTTCTTTTTTTAAATGGTTATGTTTTTGGGGCTGGGGGGACAGAAGAAATTTCTGTCAGGCAAAAAACATGAAAAATGTGTTGCTCTTAAATACACTACTAGTAAGTTAGGATATAACAGGAGGTTGCTCGGTTTCCACTTTATTTTAACTTATTAGTTGTTGTTTTTTTTTTTCAATAAAAGCGCTGAAGTATTTAAATATAGTACCAGGAAATTAAAAGGTGACAGGGGGTAGCTCGCCCCATGGCAACCGTCTTCAAAGGGGGAGGAGTGAAGGTTTGCTAAACTGTTGACTTCACGGGATTCATTGACCAAAACATATCATTGATTCAATTTTTTCCCAAGAACTGTTGATGAATGTTTTTCACTGTCTTACCTCTGGATTTGATTTATATGAAGGGTTATATAAATGACAAGTTATAATCATTGTATTTTGTACATTTCTTCTCTTTCAGATTTGATTGTGGAGGATAAAATTAGTCTAAAAGGTCCTAAAGGTGAACAGGAGGTAGGTGTTATTTTGCTGAAGGATTCGCTGTACATACTCGGCTGTGAAGATATCAAGATGACAGTGAGGAAGGCTTGTAAAGACGGAGGCCCAGAAGAAGATGAAGACGATGTAGCACAGGCTGTAGCGTACGCTAAGAAAAACGTAATGAAACAGGTACACAAAAGTTGACGTTTTTTTTTGGTGATGGGATTAACTAACATTAATTTTAAAGTGCAATTATTAATATTTGTAACTCTTATTCTATATTTCTTTTTTCAAAACTGCTACATTCTTTGACTGCAATATGATTAAGGCTTATATTAGGACTGCAGATTATTGCCCAGATTAGTTTTATATTAGCAGATTAGTTTTATCTTGACCATATTTAAATATGAGTAATTCTCTAAATTGTTATCAACCAACAAGGTGTCGGAAGCAGATACTTTTTCTTACTAAATATGGGGTGTCTACGGTAGGGATGGGAGGAACGGTTCCATGAGTGGAACGAGTTACGTTTTGTTCCAAACCAATAACTAGTTCCAGGAATTAGTTATTGTTGGAACGTCTTGAAATGTTTCAGTTTATACGTTCCAAAGAAACAGTTTCTCTTTTACTTCAAATTTTCCTATGTCCAGGTCTGTTCCTCGTAGTTCCATGAAATCTTGGAACAATTGGAACCATTTCAACACAGGAACTAGTTACGCTCCGTTCTACCCATCCCTAGTCTACGGAGTTCATCTTAACGGGTTAAGATAAACTGTCTCTCCACATATATTGAAAACTTGTTTACTTAACCCATTCAATGCGGGTGGATCCACTGTGGATCCAGCCGTGCTAACATGCCTGGCGGGTGGATCCACAGTGGATCCAAGCCCTCCCTTTCAGCCCTCTGTAGCTCTATTCTCCGTGCCTCGAGTAGAACCATCTTGCAAGGCTCCACATTTGTATCCACAGTGGATCCAAACTTTTTTTTTTATTTTTTATTTATTTTTAAATTAACTTTTAAAATCGTTAGATATACAGGGTGTTCCAGCTCAACAGGGACACAGAGCAGGGTGTGATTCTATATCCAATTTGCTACCAAAAATGTTATATTATCACATGTCCTATCGACCTTCGTTTTCGAGATATATCGATATATATATAGTTTCGATATATTTGTGAATTTTGCAATAAAATGCTCTGTAACTCAAAAACTAATATAGCTAAAAAGATGCGGTCTTCACCGTTAGAAAGTACATTAAATTCCCTTTAAAAGCCCCTAAACATTTATTCGTGTAGCTCCATTTGAAGTGAGAATACAACCATTAAAAACTAATAAAATATTATATTAAAAATGACAACAAAAATATGACCCTCCATAACTTTGTTGTTTGCATAGTCAACATATATTTCAGAATAGCTTAAAAACTACGCCAACTCATAAGCTTTCTAACGACTTAACATATGCTGTACTCTACTGAAAAGTATGGAACAGAAAAACAAAAATATTGCGAAAAATTCGCTAAAAAGTTGAATATTTTTTGTTGAATAAAAAATTAATTCATTGATATAATTTTAAATATAGTTTTTACTTAACAAAAAAATTAATTAAGCTGATTGCAACTGTTGTGACCAATTTTTTTAATGATATAGACTAGTGAGAAAATGAGGCTATAAATCTTATATACAAGAAATAGTGGTTTTTAGTGGTCATTAAGATGAGCTATAATATTTTTTATTATTTTATACATTCATTCGCTTGTTTCTCTCTCCCATTCGCAATATTTTTATTTCTCTGTACTATACTTTTCAGTAAAGTGCAGCAAGTTACGTCGGCGCACTTTTGCACTTCAAATTTGATTGTGCCCCACAAGTAAAAATCCGTGGGGTTAAGTTAGGTGAGTATGGTTGCCAGATAATAGGTCCACTTCGGCCTATCCAAAGTCGAAGGAAATTACTATATAAAGCCAGTATCTTATGTCTTTAGCATAATGAGAGGGACAAACATCTAACTGCAACCACATGTCCTGCCTTCATATTTCAAATCTTAAAAATAAAGTACATATCAGACTTTATATGAAATATACCACTAAATCAGCATAGGTCGAACACATAAGAAGGGGGGAGAGAAACAAGCAAAAGAATGTATGATATAATAAAAAATATTTTAGTGAGCAACTCATTTTAAAGACCACAAACTCTGACTACTAAAAACCACTATTTCTTGTATATAAGATTTATAGCCTCATTTTCTCACTACAGTCTTCGCACAACTAGAATCGACGCGTTGACAGCGCGGGAAATTGAGTGACACACAGATTGGCCAACCTCTCTGGGGGAAAAAATAAAGCCACTACGAAGCCTTCTTATACTGTTATCCAGAGGGCCTCTCCCCTCCACTAGAGACATTTATCTTTGCCTAGTTGGCCCGACCTTTTGTCCGGGAAAATCTCAAGCTCTCATTGGCTCGTCCCCCCTTTTGCTAGTTTTTCCCGCGCTGTCAACGCGTCGACTCTAGTTGTGCGAAGACTGTAGTCTATATCATTAAAAAAATTGGTCACAACAGTTGCAATCAGCTCAATTAATTTTTTTGTTAAGTAAAAACAATATTTAAAATTATATCAATGAATTAATTTTTTATTCAACAAAAAATATTCAACTTTTTAGCGAATTTTTCGCAATATTTTTGCTTTTCTGTTCCATACTTTTAAGTAGAGTACAGCATATGTTACTTCGTTAGAAAGCTTATGTGTTGGCGTAGTTTTTAAGCTATTCAGAAATATATGTTGACTATGCAAACAACAAAGTTATGGAGGGTCATATTTTTGTTGTCATTTTTAATATAATATTTTATTAGTTTTTAATGGTTGTATTCTCACTTCAAATGGAGCTACACGAGTAAATGTTTAGGGGTTTTTAAAGGAAATTTAATGCACTTTCCAACGGTGAAGACCGCATCTTTTTAGCTATATTAGTTTTTGAGTTACAGAGCATTTTATTGCAAAATTCACAAATATATCGAAACTATATATATATCGATATATCTCGAAAACGAAGGTCGATAGGACATGTGATAATATAACATTTTTGGTAGCAAATTGGATATAGAATCACACCCTGCTCTGTGTCCCTGTTGAGCTGGAACACCCTGTATACAGTCACTAAGGTAGGTTCATGAATTGGATTACGCATCGAATGGGTTAACAAAGCGATTTTTGATACTTCTTAAGGTCTTCATCAGTGATGAAATATGGAAGGAGTAGAGTTACATTAATAAACTGAATTACTTAAAGGTGAACTAGGAAAAATTTGAGTCTCACATTGATCTCTGAGATGATGTAGACTCACCTTTCACCAATTCAGTTTATTGATGTGACTCTACTTCTTCCAAATTTCTGCCCTGGCGATGGCCTTATCAAGGATGAAAGCTACTTTCTTAAATAAACAAGTTTTCAATCTATGTGGTGAGACATTTATTGTTCTTCCTATATGTTCGTTTCATATAAGTTTCTATAATGACATTTTATTATTTATCTACATAGTCCCGCCCTTTCAGAATGCATTTCTCCCAATGTTAAGTAATTTTTTTACTTTCTCATATAAAGAGAAAGTATTGTGATGGCGCGAAAATTCAATTTTGAGATTTTGATGGATTTACACGTTTTGAGGTCCCCTGAGTCCAATAATTGGTTTTTAAAAAATGTTTGTCTGTCGTCTGTCTGTCTGTCATCTGTCTGTCTGTGCAGACGCCTGGAGCCTAAGCTACTGGGCCGATTTTGACAAAATTTGGCATACATGTTCAGAAAAATCATACCCTGAGGCAAAATCGAGAAACGAATTATAGCTCCAAATTTGGGGGCGCTACCCCCCAAAAACTCTGAAAAAACGTGAAAAAAAAATTCTCGTAAACGGTTCTGACGATTTTGATTAAGAATTCTAAAATGTAGCCGATTTAAATACGAATCTAACGATATAAGCGGTTTTCCCGGGAAAAATCTAGTTCCTGAGAAAAAAGCTTAAAACGTGGAGGGAGAGAGCCCGGGTTTGATTTCCTGCCCAGGAGATGTTATTTTTATGATAAATTTTGATTAAATGTTCAATAATAATTAAATGTAAATACGAAAACTAATATATGGAAAACACTGGGCTAAATAATTATGAACTTGTATATGAGAAAGTTTGGCTGAGTTGTCTCGGACCGATTTTTTTTATCCGTAGAATGAATGAGGTTGTTGTGAAGCCAATTTCACTAGAGTTTAGTGAGGTCAAAATGGCTGGAATTAGTCGTCAACTTCAGAATCAGTTCATAAAAGACACCCTTTCATGGACAAAGATAAAAGTTTGATGCAAAGAGTTTTGGCAAGGCCGTAAACACGCTGAAAAAAACAAAACAAAATCATCCCTTTCTTCCACACACCTAACTCACTGAATGCCGAAATTACAGGCTTTATACCCACCCTCGTCTACTCTATGATAACTAAATGTTGGGAGAAATGCTTTCTGAAAAGAAAGGGGGCAAGGGGACTACAGAAAAATGAAAAAAAAAAGTTATCATCATTACTTTTGTATATTTTTAAAATTAAGTTATTGAAAAAGGCCAGTTTATATTTGATTGGCCTATGTATGATAGAAGAAGCTAGAATTATTTAGCGTCTCTTAGGAACCATTTTTTAATATTATATTTGAGTTATAGAAGGGACATTGAATAGCAAAAAAAAAAAAAAAACTGTCACCAGGCTTTGAACCTGGGCCTTTGAATTCTCTTTGTGGCTTAATCGGTTAAGCATTGGAATTCAAAGGCTCAGGTTCAAATCCCAGCGGGGGAGTTTATTTTTTCTCTCTTCTGTCTCCCTTCTATAATTCTAAATTTATTATTTTTTCTTAGGGGAATGAAGGTGGTTATTTTTACTGATTGATACTTCCTCCTCTTAAATAAAAATCAAAAGACAAGATTAATTAGTTTCTTGTATAAACAATGACCAGAGCTAAAATTGCAGATAGATGAATAACTTTATTTATTATTATTTTCCTTAATATTATCAATTCACCTAAAACTTAAAAATATTCTGGTGATTGGAAATTCACCTACTGGCTCAATGTTCCTCATCAAGGAAATGTGTCCTCTTATTTCTTTTTTCCCCCCTTTTATATAATTTGTTCCTCCTATTTCTTGTTATTATCTTTTGTTTTTATTAATATTATTTTATATTTGTATTGATAATTTATTTATTATTATTATTATTTTTTTTTTTTGGTATAATTTATTTATTACATGTTATTTTGTTATTGTTTTTCCTTCCACATTAGGGATTTTGAAAAAGGGGTTGATTTATTATAGTCCAGGAGATAGCGTGCAAAAAAGTGTCTGACTAACATCAAGCTAGAATTTTGTATACGAGTTAATCTTTTAGCGACTTTTAAGAATATGTGGTCGGCTAGATTTGTCTGCGGGACATAGCTTGGCAATAGGCATTTAAAAAACAAAATGGTGGAGAGCGGCCATGTCCCGCCAATTATGGTGGATAGTATGATTTTCATGATCCTGAGTACAGAATTAGTTGGTAGACCAAAAATCAAGTCGATGTTATTTTCACTCTTGATAGATTAGTTATTCAAATATTACTAAAAATCAATGTGGTCACCTGTCAAGGGACAAACTAACATCAACTTGATTTTCGGTCTACTAATTAATTATGTACTCAGGATAATGAAAATCACATTGTCCACCGTAATTGGTGAGACATGGCTGCCCTCCACCGGTTTGTTTTTTTCAAAAGCCTATTGCCAAGCTATGTCCTGCAAACAAACTTAGCTGACCACATATTCTTAAAAGGCGCTAAAAGATTGACTTGTAACAAAATTCTAGCTTGATGTTAGTCAGGCACTTTTTGGCACGTTATCTCCTGGACTATTAGCTGTCTATAATCTTTACAAGAATTTTATTCATTTATATATTTTTTTTTTTATAAATAAAACTTTTAACTTAGACTTGTTTTGGTCTATGTTTGAAAAAATAGACTTCTAAAAAATCTTAGTATCAGCTGGTTTCGGCTTGTATAACCAAGATGAGACACTCTTATGGAGGTTCGATTAAAAAAATGATTCCAGAGATGGAAGATTTGGTTAACTTATCAACACTTCATACAAGAGTTAAGAGTTTAAACTCAGGTTTGTTTAATCTAAGTCTTCTAACATTACCCCCCGGAAAAAACACATTTGGGTTATAACTAGGGTTGGGACATCGATGTTGTATCGAAAACATCGATGTATCAGACCAATAAATATGATGTTTAACATCGATGACATCAATTATTTCTTTGAGAAACATCGAAATTGATTTTTTTTGCCGATATCTTTGGGGAAAATTTTTTTTTCTTTCTTTTTGTTCATCGTGCTAGTTGGGTTGGGAGGTCGATGTCGATGTATCGAAAATATTGATGTTTTCTTTCGATGTTTTGACTAACACCGATGTTAGGCTGTTCAATGTTGATGTATCGAAAACATCGATATCCCAACTCTTGTAATAACACCATTAGGGTTGGTGTTATTTGTTTAAGTAACTTATAGGGCTCACTCTTACAGTCTCAGAGGAGGTATTGAATCTTAGTCAAGGCCAATTCAATTAAGTGTGTTGACCCTTATTGTGTGTAGAATCATTTGAAATTATGGGGCAGTACAATTGTGGGGCGTACATCTATATGTGTGAAAACAATTAGAGAAATGAGAAACTATTCCTCGAATTAAAATGTCAAGTATACTAAGCCTCAACACTTGTTGCAGCATTCTGAATGTAGTCTTTTTGTACAAATTGTTTTCTTGTAAAAATATAAGCCATGTTCATTAACCTATTAATCTCCCCATTATCAAAACCATGGCTTTTACCCATCACCGTGCTAATTTCCTGTCTTATCATTTACTAGACAAGTAGTTTGGATCTAATCAATATTATTTATTTGATTGGACTGTTCTATTTTTATATCTAATATTATAATTCATGGATACTTAAAAAAATTAATTTAATTTTTCAAACATTTCTCAACTCTTGTCTTGGCAGGAAACATTAAATTATTACTAAAGTCTTTTGCAAAAAATAAATAATATTTTATTTTCCAAAGAAAAAAACACAAACAAAAAACGTCATCTTTTATATTTTAGAAGTTCCCTGATAGCAGTAGTGTTCTCCCATAAAATTCCCTGCTTTATATACCTTCTTTTTTATTGCATGGTGAGTTTTGCATGGTTTTTTTGTTTTACATGGTGCATTGAATGATGCTGTCAGAGACTTGATATGAATTAACTTGGTTTAACTCATATGAGTGATTATTAAGTCCCTTAACAGCCTCATATCAAATGCTAATGAAAATTTAAGCACTGTTCCTAAGCATTGCAAAAGGTAGTAATATATCCTTAGATAAATGTGTAACTTAAAACAATCTATGTTTAGCATGTTATGGTTATGTTGAAGGATGTCTTTAATTTACAAATGCACTTTTGTTGCCACTGCTGGAAGCAACTTGAGAGATTAATTGATTAAATCTGCTCCCAATAATGGGCGTTTGGGTATATCCAAGTCTGTGAAAAGAAGTTTGATCCTATGAGGAGAATTAATCTTACCATCTCTTTTTTAGGGTTTCATTGGTAAAACCAAAAAAGAAACCCTTATAATTTCATTCCTGTCTGTCTGTCACTCTGTACGGTTCCAATAATGTTTGAATCAAAAGAGATAGAAACATGAAACTTTCCAGTATTAAAGATGGTTTTATCGTAAGCACAGGAAAAATATAGCAAACTCAAAATTATCAGCCATTCAAATCAAAAATGGCAAATAATTCATGTCCCGCGAAAAAAAAAATGTATTTCAAATTTTGAGTGGGGTATTAAATGAAAGGCATTGAAGAGCAGATTACAAGAATATATAACACTTAGGGAAAGTGTTTAATTTTTACCGCTTTTTTGTCATAAAAAACAGTAAAATTTAGCATGTCCCCCCCCTAAAACTATATTTCTGCTTTTACTAAAAAAATAAAAAAATGTGTGGTCTGCTGGGCCATAGAAAAAATAAGAATAGCAATTTGATCTGATTAACTGGGAATCCAAAATGGTGGACAATTCCTGTGACAGGAAAAAAAACATATTTTTAAAAATTTTGGTTAGGGTTTCAAATGTAAGTAAGGTATTAAAGAGTACATTACAAAAATATATAACACTTGTGGAAAGTTTTTAATTTTTAATGCTATTGTGTCGAAAAACTTCAACATTTTGGGTGCCTTCCCTCCACCCCCTCCTCTTATACTAACTAATCTCATGTTAACAGTACCAATAAACCCTATTTATGTGAAACTTCACACACAACCAATTTTTTCACCTTACCCTAAGCCTTATTCAAGGCTTAAAAATGTAATATAAAATAAATAATATACACATAATGTTAAATAAATTATAATTTGGGTTTAGGCTTATGCCGCTTATGTCGTTAAAACAATCTTGTATTTTTGAAGTCCAATATTGCTTAAAATGAATATGACAATACTCAACTAATAATATATTCCTTTGTGAAGGTGATTTCATCGGAAAGCCAATATTGTTCCAAACAACTAAGATTGTTTCAAAACAGTAATTGATTTAAAATTAAAATAAATTGTTTATATCGATTCATGTTAATGAAATTATAGAAATAAATAAATATAAAATTAAATATTAATCATACATTAATGTGTGTTCAACTTTTCTTTGTTATTATACTATGTCAACAAACTGCTTTTTATGGAGCCAACAAGTATTCACAAAACAACTATTGTTTCTGCTGAATACTCAATTTTATTTTTTATCTTGGCCAATTTAAAATTGAAGAAATTAAAATTAGATAAAAAAAAAAACCACAAATCTTTTCTTTTATCAAATATTCCATTCTATACAATAAATAATAATATTTTTAAAAAATCTTTATTGTATGTTCCAAATTACTTTTTCATAATTATATTCTATATTATAATTTGGAACTGTTATCAGAACCAACTTTATTACTTTTTTATTTTTATTTTTTTAAATCGGGACATCACTTGATTAATGATTCATCTTGAAAAATAGATGTAAAAATTCAACTTTATCCCTGTATAATGTGAGATTCAATTGTGCAAGACAAGGCTAAATCAACTTTTTACTTTTTCATATTCGTTGCATATACAGGGTGACTGGGGATATACGTGAAAAAATGAAGTAGGTTGTTCTCCCCTCTAAGGGCTACAAAAAACACTATACAAACCATGGGTCAAATATTGACCGTTCTCCCACAAGGTCAAATTTGATTATGATTATTTTTTAAGATTGCATACCTTGGCTCATATGAACACTTATTGCTCCAAAGGTATAAAAAAAAGAACAACATTTTTGGTTTCGATGTAAATTTCTAACAAGAAAAGTGTCATTTTAATTTTGGTGCCTCAAATTACATGACATAAATTGTATATAAATTTTATTTAAAAAAAAAAAAAATTAAAAAATCAATATCTTTGTAGTTCCATAACTTGGTAAAAAAAAAAACGAGCTTAAACTTGTCGGACTTCAGGAAAAACGTCCTTATTTTCTACTGTTTCAATCAATACTAAGATTTTTTAATTTTTAAGAAAAAAATTAAAAAATCAATATCTTTGTATATATTAACCCATTCATAAGGCGGAATTTTTAGTAAACTGGCTAAAAGTAAAAAAGAAACATGTTTATCGTTGCTATTGATGACTTATAGTTGTTGCTATTGATGACTTATAGTTGTTGCTATTGATGACTTATAGTTGAGTATACTAAACCTTTTTAGGGTTTTGTAGATACTTCTCAAAACCCTTATGCCGAGGGTGATGTGTCTGTCTGTCCGTCGCTCTTTGGTTCATAGGGCCCGAACCGTTTAAGCGAAAGTGCTGAAATTTGAAACACTGGTGCAACTTTTTGACCCAACCACAGGAAAATTATATAGAAGTTCAAAATTTGATATGCGCATGCGCTATTCGAAAAAATGTGATAAACTCAAAAATGTATATTTTTTTAGATTTTTGAGTAGGGTATCAAATGAAAGCTGCTGAAGAGTAGGACACAAATATATATATGCTTTTTTAAATTTTGCATTTCTTATTGGTAAAAAAAAACAAAATATACCAAAAATAAATTTTCCCCCCCCCAACCACTATAGATCGGCTGGTGCTAAAATTTCGAAATAATTCATGCTAATACCTTATTGTGGCGCGATGAAAATTCCGGGAGTTCATCTTAAATTTTCAAAAATTGCCAATTTTGGGCGCGAAAAAGTGAAGTGCGCCCAAAATTTTATTTTTTGAAAATTTTGAGTTGGGTATCAAATGAAAGCTGCTGAATTGTAGGACACAAATATATATATGCTTTTTTAAATGTTACATTTCTTATTGGTTAATTAAATCAAAATATACCCAAAAAACATTCCCCCCCCCCAACCACTATATAACGGCTGGTCCTAAAATTTCAAAATAATTCATGGTTATACCTTATGGTGGGGCAATGCAAATTTCCTGAAAAATGTAATTTATCTTGTCTTTATTACTGATAAAAAACATTGTGACCCCCCGGGGGATCGAACCCGGGACCCTTGAGATCGAAGACAAAAAAATCTTAATTACATATCAGGTATGCTTACTCATCTACAAAACCCTAAAAAGTACTTGGACGCAAGTACTTCCCTGTGATTTTTTTAAATTATTTACTCACCTGAAAGTCAACAATAAACATGTTTCTTTTTTACTTTTAGCGAAGTTTACTAAAAATTCCGCCTTATGAATGGGTAAATATATACAAAGATATAGTTTTTTTAAAAAAAAAATTTCTTAAAAATAAAATTTTTGTCATGTAATTTGAAGGCACTAAAATTAAAATTACACTTTTCTTGCTGGAAATTTTGTCTGCTTTACATCCAAACCAAAAATGTTGTTCTAGTTTTTATACCTTTGGAGCAATAAGTGTTTTTATGAGCTTAGGTATGCGATCTTAAAATAATCAAAAAATTTGACCTTGTTGGAGAACATTCAATATTTGACCTATGGTTTATATAGTGTTTTTTAAAGCCTCTGAGGCGCTATTTAATTTTTTCACATATATCGCCACTCACCCTGTATAGAGCGAAAGTACTGTGATTTTGTTGAATTTACACTTTTCAAAGACCCTTCTAAGTCCAAAAGAAGTTGTTATTAATAATATGTAGTTTGTTTCTGTGCAGATGTGTCAAGCACCATAAACTTCTGGGCCAATTCTAATGGTCTTAGGCATACATATTTAGAAAAAATCATACCCTAGAAATTGAGAGATGAATTTCAGCTATAAATTTGAAGCCAGTGGCCCAAATTTAAAAAAAAAATTGTAGTCCATTTAAAACAAATCTAACCACTTAAGTAGTTTCCCCAGGATATATCTGGTTTCCGAGATATTGATAATCTTGATCAATATCAAGATTATTAATGTTTGTAGGCTTCCGCAGTTACAATTATAATGAAGTTCTAGGCCTCCGGTGGTGACCATGTCTCGAAGGGGAACGTCCCGACATTTCGCTCCTAATGCTAGAAGCATGTTTAGGGGAGTTCATGGTGTCCTTAGTTTAAGACAGGTGTGAACTGTCTAAACTAAGGACACCATGAACACCCCTGAACATGCTTCTAGCATTAGGAGCGTAACATTAGGACATACACCCTTCGAGACATGGTCACCACTGGAAGACCTAGAACTTCATTTTAATATCAAGATTGATAAAACTAATTATTGTGTTTGATTCCCCGCCTTCGAATCACCTGTTGAACTCTCTTTTATTAAGATCATAATTTAATTAGATATTATTGGATTTAAATTCATTATCACAAAGTTTGTGAGAAAGTTTTGTTGAGTTTTCAGGCCAATATTTTAAATACCTTTACCTCCAGGCGGGAGAAGAAGTTAACTTAACTGCCTGGTTTTTAGGGTGTTAAGAGTTATTTAACTGCCTGGCTGAGCCACAGGGAGTTATGGCATAACTCCCTGTAAATTCAGTGCAGCCAACTTAGTGTTAAAATGGATTTTACAAATATTTAAGTTGGTAAAACTGTTGATTACAAACATGACTCGCAATTAGCTGTTTTAAATATTTTTTGTTTTGCTTTAAAAACGCTCTGTGTTTTGAGTAAATGTTCTATTGATTGTGTTGTTTTAGTTAAATTTATTAGTTCTTTTTTAAATTTGCTTGTTTTTATTTAAATATAAAGTTACGTAAAATAGATAAATAAGGAATGATCATGGAAGATAACTTAGTGGACCTTAAAGAACTATTTTCAACATCACATTTTCAAACATCTTTCCATATTTTTTCTCCCTTCTGGAGGTAAAATCTTGTTCGTACCTCGGGAGTAAAAATCATTTGCACCTTCACGATAATTAACTCCCTCTGGAGTGAACGTTATGGTTCCCTCGGCTTCGCCTCAGGAACCAACTTCATTGCTCAGGGTGCAATCACTTACTTTACTCCCTTGGTGCATAAATAACTATAAATTTGGTTATTTCACTTTACTCCTCATATATTCTTTTTCCTGAGACTATTGTTTTGTTTTTGTGACTTTCAATGCAGTCTTTAGATGCTTCTCTTACAATGGATTTTGTTTGTTTGATTTAACATTTTTTGACTCCTTAATTTAGTTTTGCAAAAAACATTTCTAAAGTTGCTTCCAGATGTGGGATAAAACTGTTAGACATCCTTGCAGACAATAATCTTGACTGGAGAACTTAGACTGTCATACTAATTCCATTGATAATCAAGCCAACAGATGTATACGTACGTTTTGTTTCTCTTTTCAGCTATACAACTCTCTTTCCAAGAAGAATCTTATGGATAACATTATGCCAATTTTCAAGAGCCTAAGACATAAACTGGATGTTGAAAAATCACCTTTGGTTAACGATCTAATTAACTGCTTGAGAGAAATCTTGAAAGAATTTACCAAAGAACAGGTAAACTATATATATTTATCAATTAAATTGTACTTAAATCTAATTATTATTTATAGTTATTTAAAACATTGAAATCAAAATAGATAGACATGCAAATGGGTTATTGAGGATTTAAATGGATGCAATTTTTTGAAACTAAATATTTGAGGATTACCAAGTGGTCTATTGTCATCATTGTGAACTTAAATTTATAAAAAAAATTAAATATAAATATATATGAGTCTTTATTTACGCTATATACGAGTATTAAGAATGATTCACACTATACTGAGTCGGATCCGAGCGGAGCCTGCTTCAGGGTGCATGGTTGGATGTTGTCGTCTAATGGGATTTCAATTGAGCCATTCACATTACACCATGCCTTAACCAACTGCTCTCGATGCCTCAGTCTGAAAATGTTAGTGAGGGTTTAAGCTCTCAAAGACTTATAGCCATACTTTTCTTCACTGTCAATGGATGGGAACTAAAAGCTCAATGGGTCTGCCATGGAGAGGGCTCGTTCCCAACACGACCCAGACTCAGTGAAGTGTAAACCATCCTTTATTCTGCAACCAATAATATTGTGTTCAGCGTTCTCACTACTGTGGAGCCCAAGGTTGAAAACTCCAAACTTTAAATTATACAGATTTAAATTTCTTGTAAGTAAACTTTGGCACTTTTTTACTTTACCACCCCCCTTGGTTCTAAACAAAATTCAAAAGTCTCAAAGGTTTGTGTGTTGGTTTTCCCCGAGACATTGAGACTCCTGAGGCCGTTTTCTTACGCTAGTTTTAGATTGAGTCTTATTATGTAAGACTGAATCTTTTACCAAAACCTGAAGGCCAATGAGTTCTACAGTTTTCTTTTGAATATTTAATATTGCTTTGTCTTATTAGTTAATTAGACTAAGGGATATTATCATATTTATATACACAAGTGTGGTATTCCTTTGTCTGAAGGTATATTGGACTAAATATCCCTTTGTCTTAATAGTAATTTAGACTAAGGGATATATTATATTACTCTGTTAATATTCCTTTGTCTAAATAACCATTAGACCAAATAACCTTGGACAAGTCAGTTTTGACTCTACTTTGATGCTACATGGATCGTGTAAACAGGGTATCAAAGTCAACTTGGACATCCAAGTTGAGTTGGATGGGTTCCATCAAAGTAGACTTTGATAAAAACAATAATGGCGCCCACCTGACAAAATTATGAGAAAGAGCAGTCAAAAAATTAAAGTTTTGAGGTTGAACTGGGTTTTGTTAACTAGAAAGTGTTAATATCACGACTGTTTTAAAACTTAATAAGTACAATTTAACTGGAAAATTCTGGAGGGAAAAGCATTTCACACATTCTATCTTAACCTCTACTTCATAGTGTATCAAAGTTCCACTACTTGGACCAAGTATACTTTGATCAAGTAAACCTTCCTTTAAAGTTCCACAAACACTTGGACAAAGTGGATTTGATCAAAGTAACTTGTACCAAGTGTTCTTGGATCGTGAAAACCAGGCTTTAAAGTTCCACAAACACTTGGACCAAGTAGATTTGATCAAAGTGACTTGTACCAAGTATACTTGGATCTTGTAAACCAGGCTTTAATGTTCCACAAACACTTGGACCAAGTGGATTTGATCAAAGTGACTTGTACCAAGTATACTTGGATCGTGTAAACCAGGCTTTAAAGTTCCACAAACACTTGGACCAAGTGGATTTGATCAAAGTGACTTGTACCAAGTGTACTTGGATCGTGAAAACCAGGCTTTAAAGTTCCACAAACACTTGGACCAAGTGGATTTGATCAAAGTGACTTGGACCAAGTATACTTGGATCTTGTAAACCAGGCTTTAATGTTCCACAAACACTTGGACCAAGTGGATTTGATCAAAGTGACTTGTACCAAGTATACTTGGATCGTGTAAACCAGGCTTTAAAGTTCCACAAACACTTGGACCAAGTGGATTTGATCAAAGTGACTTGGACCAAGTATACTTGGATCTTGTAAACCAGGCTTTAATGTTCCACAAACACTTGGACCAAGTGGATTTGATCAAAGTGACTTGTACCAAGTATACTTGGATCGTGTAAACCAGGCTTTAAAGTTCCACAATCACTTGGACCAAGTGGATTTGATCAAAGTGACTTGTACCAAATATACTTGGATCGTGTAAACCAGGCTTTAAAGTTCCACAAACACTTGGACCAAGTGGATATGATCAAAGTGACTTGGACCAAGTATACTTGGATCGTGTAAACCAGGCTTTAAAGTTCCACAAACACTTGGACCAAGTGGATTTGATCAAAGTGACTTGGACCAAGTATACTTGGATCGTGTAAACCAGGCTTTAAAGTTCCACAAACACTTGGACCAAGTGGATTTGTTCAAAGTGACTTGTACCAAGTATACTTGGATCGTGTAAACCAGGCTTTAAAGTTCCACAAACACTTGGACCAAGTGGATTTGATCAAAGTGACTTGGACCAAGTATACTCGGATTGTGTAAACCAGGCTGAAGACAAAGGGATATAGGGGGTGTTTAAGTAAAAAAGTACCTAAACTTTTATATTAAAACTTATCAGTTTTTAGTATATTATACTGTAATATAAAGTAAACTCCAGTAAGTCCCTCTGACACCTCCAGTTGGATTAGGGGTCGCTTAAAATATTCAATAAAATCTCTACTATCTAGTGCTACACTGGTTCCAGACCTTGTGTATGTAATTAATAAATCATTTATTGATTAAAATTTAATGGTGGTTTATGTTTAAATATTTAAAAGAACTTTAGTAATAACTTAATGTTTTGCTCTTTTTTAGATTGAAGAAATCTTGGCCATTGATCCAAGCCTTTCTGCAGAGGTATTACATGAACTACGAAGGCATGAATCTGAAGAAGGACCATCTAACCCGTCTCAAGATGACCCCTTGTCTTCTCCTCGAGATGCTGTTATGGAACAGATGGCGCAGGTAGCTCAACGTCTGTCCTGCACTGTGATGCTACACGGACCTGAATCTATATCTACTGAAGATGCTCAGGTAAAACTTTGTTATTTTAAACACGGTGTAAGTTTGCTTCTTAATTAATACTTTAACTAATTGCTTCCTAATTAATAAAATCCTTGGGTGGCTTTTTAACTTTTATATCCTTGTGATTTATTATTAAAACATTTCTGTCTAATTGTAATGTTTTGTAAATATTCTTATCAGTTAATCTCTTTTCTTCTCTTCACTAACGGCTTATAATCCAAATTAATTTAGAACATATGCTACATATTTTCTGGAAAGGTAGGGTATGAATATAATGGTTTAATCTACAATGTATGTATTGAGATTAATAATAATAAAAATAATTTCAAGTTGTACGGTTTGTTTACTTGTTTATAATTATTATTGATAGTAGGGTTTAATTAAAGGAAAAAAAATAAAAGCTCGCTTGTGCAATATTTTGACCCCTCATTGGGTCATCTTTAAGCTGAAAACCACATTTATTGACACTAACTCCAGTAAATTTGCTATATTTTGTAACATAATACATAATTAAATTGCTTTCTGTATACCTGACTAGAAGATAAATCTTCAATCCTGTTCTTGCTAAATAAAAATAATTACTAATCAATCCAGTTTAGGGAATATTGCCACTAATAACTTCACTAATCAAAAAGAAATATGTTAACTTCACCCTTAAATGTAGCTTTTACCCACTAGTGGACATGTCAGTCTGTGAGACCTCTATGATTGCTAAAGGTAAGTACCAAATTGGTGGGGGGATCTGTGAATTTTTCAGATGTCTTCCGCACAGTGTGGCTTACCTCTTAGTCTCTTCCACTTATCGTTCGGTAATTTTTGTTTTACTAAACCATTGCAGCTCTGAAAGACCAATATGCTGGTTGTACTATTTTATATAAGTTTCTTATTTTTTAATCCTTATTGTTTTTATGAAAAAATTAAAATAAAGTTTAGTAATTCTAAAATAGGCGTCTAGGAGACCAATATACCTGCAACTAGATAACAAATTCATGTGCCCACTATAGGTTCAATTATATTAGTAAATAAGTCAAGTAAAACCTCACTTTATTTTATTGAATAAGCAACTCTAAAATGTAGCCCATTTAAATACGAATCTAACCATAAAGCCGTTTTCCGGAAAAATCTAGTTCCTGAGAAAATAGCTTAAAACGCGGACGGAGAGAGCCCGGGTTCGATTCTCTGCCCAGGAGACGTTATTTTTATGATAAATTTTGATAAAATTTTCAATAATAATTAAATGTACATACGAAAACTAACAAATGGAAAACACTGGGCTAAATAATTATGAACTCGTAAGTTTGTCTGAGTTGTCTCAGACCGATTTTTCTAATTCCTATACATAAATTATAAAACATTTTGACTATATAAATATTTAAACTCTATTATTTTTTTTTTAATGAGATAGATGCAACACCAAGTTAAACTACCTGACATGACAGCATTAAATAAGGCTCTTATTTGTTGTTCCATGGATTTTTTTCATGATGTCAAATCAATACTCTTGAAAATTATAAAGTTTAAGAACACCTTGTTATGAGAACCTCCTTGGGAATGATCCCTGCAAAGGGTTGGATATGTTAGGATTCAAAGAGCCTTAGACGACGCCTTTGGATGATCTAGACTTGATGAGCAATCCTTTGCTAAGATATTGTTAAGTATAAAATTTTTAAACTCCTAGAGATTAGTGTAGATTAATTTTATGAATAGTATGAACTGTGAAATGTAACACCACGATGAAAAGTTCTGTCAATACTACTGCATATTGTGACCAATTACTTTTTAGTTGCAAATACTAACATCTTAGGGCAAGAATGATGTAAAAATGTACAGTTTTTATTACAATCAAGGTAGTTGTTAGTTCTTAGGAACCTGCATTCTTTGGGGTGTGGACAAATTGCATCTATTAATGGGGAAGGATATCATAAATATTGTTTTCTTCTAATAATTATATAAGACATTGGTTTATTAATTTATTAAAGCCTGTTGTTTAGGATTAGGAAAAACATTTCCCCACCAAAAGTGCTTTAAGGTGGGTTCACAGCTAGCGGATACTTATTTGCGGAGGGCTATATAGATAACAATATATTCTTCGGAGAACCGCCGAGACAGAGGACGGAGTCGTTATTTCCCTCCCCTCGAGTTTCGGTCGGTCAGGTTATAAACAAAGCCAATTATAACATCGTTTTTTCAACTTGAATTTAGTTCTCTTGCTTAAAAAAACTTATATAATTAAGATTATAGATTAGTAATTTTATTATTATATAAATAAGAAATAGGTATATAATCAAAATAATGAAGGAACAGATATGATAAGCACAGATATAAAAAAAAACACGGACATAATACACAGATGAAGATAAAACACTGATAAAAAACTTATATTAAACACAGATGCAATACAGATTATAATAAAAATAATGTAGGAACAAATTCAGATACACAATATAATATAATAAACAATTGTAATATAAAAACAAATAGGATATAAGAAGAGGACTAATTGAAGATTTCATACAGGTTTTAAAGCGGCACCGCAAAAAAGATGGTTTGGAACCAACTTTCGGCGGCACCGTTAAAGAGTTGCCATAGATGAATCCCTCCGTGCCTCTGCAATTACGGATCCGCTAGCTATGAACCCACCTTTATTGTATTAAGATAGGATTCAACCAAAATACTTATCTTTAGTACCGATAGAAAAAAAAGGAGTCTGAGTCAGATTTTAACTTAGGATTCAACAGGTTTTACTGAATCCCTCCTTTTTACTTTTAATCTCATTTTTCTGTCACTAAGGATGGCATTTGTAGTCGAGCCTTGACTCTAGACTATATATTGCTACTTATAGTGGAAATATATATTTTCTTATACCTATTTTAAGACCTTATCAATAAATTCAAACCCGTCACAACCTCTGCTTTTAGTTTATAAAAGACAAATTATTATTATTTAATAAAAACCTTTTTATTTATGCCCTCATCTTTTCAGAAACCAACCTATTAGGTTTGGATAGTTATAAGTTATAATACAATGTTTTGGTTTTAATTTTCTTGGTGATTATTGTAGATTTAGCATTGATGGATTTTGTATTAGTAGATTTACTAGATTAATGAGAAAATATAAATCTTTACATTTTTTAACTGCACGCCTGTTGGTTTTCATAAATCTAGTTATGTGGTGAAAGGTTATTTTGAACAGCTGCTCTTACCATTCGTATACTGATATTCATGTTAGGGTATTTCATAGAATTTTACTTTTCTTTCCTTTTTCCGACCTCTTCTACCTTTTAGTGTGGAGGAAAACCAAAAATATTTCCTCCCTTCTCTGTCTAAGGTGGATCTGTGCCAGGGTAGATGTGATGTCTGTCCATATTTCTTTTCCTTACTCTAGGGTCTTCTTGGGGGAATTGTTCACTGTCCATCATTCTGTACTTTTCTCATTAGGACTGAACTCCCAAGCTCAGTCTTATAGTCCCCCAGTTCTCTCCTGATTTTTGCCTGCTGCCTTCTTCAGGTACCAGATTTCTTTGGCTTGAATTCGACTGACTTTTCCTTGTCAAAGTATCACTCCCTTACCTCATACTGCATGACTATGGTGTAAATGGTTTTGAAGACTGCTCTTAGTTTTTTATTAACTTAAGCTTTAATAAAACCCCTGTTCAAGGCGTGAAAAAGTCTCCCTGTTGCCTCTACCCTTACTTCTAGTCTTCTTTACATTTGCCATCTGATTTTACCATCACTCTAAAGTACTTGAAGCTTTGCACCTGTTCTAAGTGCTCATCAAGAATGGTGATCTGATGTTCCTCTCTCTCTCTTGCTACTATCAGGACCTCTAGCTTTGAACTCCTTTGTCCAGACATTCCCTAATCTCTGAAGCTTCTCAAAAGACTCACCTACCAAAACAAGGTCGTCAGTAAAAGCCACCACTGAAAGGATAGCAGCTTGCAGATTCTAATTGCCAAGATGACGGAAACATCTTGTTTTGTTTTTACATGCCTTGACGATGTCATCCATAACCACGATGAATTGGAGTGGGCTTAATAAGTCACCTTGTCTGACTCCGAAGTTTGTACTTCCGAGTTAGAGTTCAATCTACAGACAAAGTTACAGCACTGCTTGTAAATGCTTTTGATTCGGTTACTTAAACTCTTTGAGATGCACCCAATTCTCAAAGGCAGCCCATAGCAACAGCCATGGAATGCTACTAATGAATGCCTTCTGCAAATCAATAAATCATAATTGGATTTGTTTGTCGAACCCTATAGTAATTTCAACTAGTTGCCTTACAGTAAAGATGAGGTCCTGGCTACTTCTGTTTGGGTGAAAACCACACTGAATCTCATCAAGAAGAGGTTCCACTTCGGCTCTAAGTAACCCTTTCGGGATTCGACTATAGACCTTTTCTGCCACACTCAAGAGAGAAATGCCTTTGAGATTACCACATTCCCTATTGTCTCCCTTCTTTTCTTAAGAACAGGAACAATAATGGCTGTTTCCCAGTCCTTGGAAATTTTTTTGGCTTTGAAAAGGAGCTCTTTTCCTCCTGTCCATAAACTTAAGCAATTCAGAGGCTATGCTGTCAGACCCTGTGGATTTTCCTAACTTCATCTTGTTTAGAGCATGTTGTATTTTCTCTTGTGTAATAATGCCTTCTTCCCCCTGCGCTGCCTTCAACTTTTCTAGCCGGAACTGAAAATACGTAACTAATATATTCAAGATATTTCAATAATAATAATATCCAGCAAGTAGTGCCATGTAGCGTAGGTGCCATGTAGGCTGCGTAGTGTCTGGCCATTGCCAACCTTCCTTAATTATCAGGACAAATCCACAAATTAGGAATGTACCATGTAATGTGATTGATCACATTAAATTTTCTGAAGAATAAGTTAATATGTTTAAGCTTACCTTACTTTTCCAATTCTTTTTTTTTCTTCTTTTTACTTTTAAAAAGTCTCACGTTTTGTTTTGTTTCCACATTTTTTGGTCTTTGCAAACATGTGGAGACTAAATTATTCAAATTTGTTAATCATAACAATAATAAGCTTAACTAATTACTCCTTTTGTTGTTGCCAATTCTCTTTGGTCCTACAATTTCTGAAGTCTTTTATTGAGATAGAAGAGATCTTTACTAAAAAGTGTTCTGTGTAATGGCTATCACTAATCTTTATTATCCTTATATTTAACATAAAGTGGGAGGAGCATTCAATTTTTTTTTTTTTTAGTTTTTTAAACTACACTCATAGTGTTATTTTTCCTTGTCCTGATCAACATTCATACGGCTTTAATATGAAAAAATAAATGTATGAATAACAAAAAAATGGAGATTTAATATTTAGCATGTTGGTATTACTTCAGCTGGCAATGTTCTAGGTTATGTGGGTGTTACTTCGAATGCTTGGATGTTAAAGCTTCTTTTTTTGGATTATACAAAATAAAAACTTACTTTTTTATATTTACCTACTTTGATTTCAAAATACAAATAGTTTCATTTGGAGGGTCTAGAAGCCACTATTCTAAACGGGTTAAGTATTTCATCCTTATACCTGCCATAAATTAAAATACATAATTTAATTATTTGATTACTTATAACAATAATTATTATTTAATAGTTTTGTTTTCCAAGCTGGTTACATTGTCGGCCTGAAATAACAATGTTTCAGATCGATATATACAGATAGGACTATGGAGATCTATCCAACTACTATCTGAGTGATCCTGAGAGAAGCTTTATTGTCTCCCAAAGCTCCGGGGTCCAATGTCAGGGGAGTTCTAATCGTCATTTCACCCTTCAAGAATTATCGGGATCTGACAAATGGTAAACAAATTCAAAACGTTTACTCTCAGTTGGCAATTCTTTACTTTGGTTTTTGAGTGTTTTGTACAATCAATAAAAAAAATTTACTTTCGGGTCTATTTTTCTTCATTGTTACTTTACCACATCACTTTGAGAAGTAAGATTTTGATCTTTAAATAACTTTGAACATTGGAGTATTAGTGTAAATAGGGACAAATAAGATATAATTTAAATTCAGTTTAATTTTTATTGATTTGACCATATCCATCTGTCAAATTGTGAACAATTTTTACAGCAGAAACTGAAAGAGTTAAAGATTTGCGCTGAATTGGACTCAGATGGAAATCGAGGTAGTAAACCCAGCTCAAGATATTGTGTAGAAGAAATGCAGAACATGCTTATTTGTTACACATTAGTTCTCTATCCTCTAAAATCACAACTAAGGCCTTGGGTACGATACGAGCGGATAGTAACAGGCGTCAGAACAAACGAGCATTTGAGTGGTGAGTGGCTACTATTAATAGCAAAACTAAAAGACTGGGTTGACATGGCGTCATCCAGAGAATTAGCTAAGCTCCTCATTTTAAGTAAAACCAGCTGTTTTTGGAAACGTGAGCCATTGAAGGGCCAGAGGAATCATGGAGTTCATCACATTAATTGAATTAGAAAAGTTTACAAAGAGTATAACTATTTGTTTCATGATTTAAGAAAGGAAGAAACCAGGTTTGTTTACAAGAATGTATCCTGATTTTCGATTACATACTCCAGAAAATATCTTTTCTCTGCAATTTTTAATTAGACAAAAGAGCTTTTATAAGCAGTTGAAATTACTCTGGAAAATTAGTGTTTAGGGAGAGTGGTAAGCGGTGATCAAGCTGCAACATGTTCGGCCCAGACACCAGCTTGTCACAGCTGGCCCAACTTCCATTAAACTCAATGTAAACTTAAGCGACACTGGTCTGTCGCTCTACCACCAACTTTCGTACCACTCCCGAGGCCTTATCCTGACTTACATGGCAGTTCTAAAATCCATGGTTACTTATAATACTGAAGTAAGTACTTCATATACTGTGGTAAAAGAAGAAGAAAGATTGAAATAGGGTAGAAAGATCTTAATGATGATATTTCGAGTACAGACAAGAAAATTCTTATGTATTCAGGTTTTATGACTAGACCCAGCTATTGAAGACAACAAATTTAGTAGAAGTCGTAAGAAACTAAGTAAGAGGTGGTAAGAAGGATGTGAAA
Organism: Gerris lacustris; assembly: GCA_951217055.1. Taxonomy (NCBI): domain Eukaryota; kingdom Metazoa; phylum Arthropoda; class Insecta; order Hemiptera; family Gerridae; genus Gerris; species Gerris lacustris. The sequence continues at coordinate 63,786,362 of OX578280.1, read as the reverse complement.
AATAATCTGAAGTTACTAGCCGAGAGCAATAATTCTAGAAAGTAACAACTTGGGTATTCTTTGGTGCTATGCGCTGCGCAGGAAATATATTATTAAATGATTAGTCTAGAAATATAACCACAGTATAAAATTTGTCTAAATCTATTAAATTTAAACTATTTTGAATTAGCATCTAACTTTATTATTGTACATACTGTATCACATCAGAGATGCTGACTTTGTTTTTGCAGAATCTGTATTAAAAAAAAAAAGAATGATTGGAAGTTTGGAGCAAAGAGGTGTACTCTACATCCATTTTTTTAAAAGAAATTCTCATAAAAAAGTTTAATTTCTTTATCTAGATTTTCTAGTTTAGTATTAATCTCCATCTTAGTTAAACCTTCTAGGAACCACTAAAACCACTAAACACCTCTTGGATGTTATCAGTTTATTCTGATCTTATCTTGGCTCAGATGTTGATAACCATTAAATTATTAAATATTAAATAAGAGATTTCATGGTGTTCAAATTTATTCCTCGAAACTGTCTCATCGTGCAACATATCTCTACAATTTTATCTTCACATATATCGCATATAATAAAATACACATTTTAATAACTATTAAAATTGCTAAAACTGTTAAATAGCCCAAAAAATTAAAACATAATTATTTAATAATAATTTTAAAAAAATGTTATTTACATTTAGTATAAAGAAGTTAAGATAGATTATACGAAGTAAAGTTTTAATTGATTGGACATAATTTGATTTTTAATAAAACATCTGCCAAAGTAAAGTATTGTCTATTAGCCTAATACTATTAAATAGCCTTGATTTAAATTTAAACTTTAAATTATTAAAAATTAAAAGAGTAAATTATTGTCTACTAACTTAATTTAATAGCATTGATTTAAATTTATAAATTAATAAAGTAAAATATTGTAACTAACTTAACTAATTGTATTGATTTAAATTTAAAAATTAGTAGATTAAAGTCTTATCTACCAGCCTTAATTAATAGCATTGAAAATTTTAAAAAAAAATCTTAAATTATAAAAATTAATAAGAGTAAAGTCTTATCAACCAACTTAATTAATAAAATTGATTTAAATTTAAAAAATGAATGATTAAAAATGAAAATGAAGAAGTTATACAAGTTTAAAATGACATCATAAGCCTCAACATTTATTCAAAAGATTTAAAATCAAACCCAAATCAAAAATATATAGGTGAGTTTATTTCACTTGTCTGTGCTTGTTTTTTTTTTGTAGCTAAAATAACAATGGATGTTGGAATCAATAATTCCATTTGTATAAAGTAAATAGTAATTGTGTAGTAAATAATTGTGTTGTTTAATACCCTATTAGGCACTTCTTTAGATTGTTACTCCCCTTATAAAAAAAACCAGAGGGGAGTAACAATCTAAAGAAGGTGTAAGAAATATTTTTCTTTAGACTGTTACTCCCCTTATAAAATAGAAGTGTGATATTCCTTTGTCCCAAAGTACATTGGACTAATAGTCCCATTGACTTCATAGTTATTTAGTCAAAGTCATTTATATTCCAAAAACACATAGGGGAGTAACAATCTAAATAAGTACCCCCTATTACTATGAATACAAGCCGCAATTAGGTTTTAACACTTTAAAATTGAAAAAAGATTATACATTTGCTTGAAATTTAAGCCGCACCCTAATTTTGGGTATAATACTAAGTGCAGCTTAAGTTAAAAGTAATGTGTGGTATTTTCCCTCTTACTGATTTATTTGTATTAGTTTCTGTTTCTATGTTTCTCTTTTGATGTTATTATAAAAATAATTTTATGTAAAAATTAATAGTCCCCAGGCCACCATAAGAAGTGAGTCGCTGATTGATAAAGTTTTCTTACCTTATGGAATCGCTTATTTATGCCTTGTCCACCGATGAATTGGGTATTCTGGGCCATTCCTTTTTTTAAGACATGCCAAGCATGCCCTTCTGAACTTTGAAAAGAGATAGATAAAGTTTTGATTTTCACAGGATCGTTTAATTAAATTATTTATAAAAACAGTGGTACACGTGGCCACCGATAAGAGTGGGCCGTTTGGGGTGTCCACCGCCCCAAACATGTCGCTCTGCAGGGATGTTGAAAAGTGAACAGCCCACTTGTATCGGTGGCCACCTGTACCACTGTTTTTTAAATAATTTAATTAAACGATCCTGTGAAAATCAAAACTTTATCTATCTCTTTTCAATGTTCCCGCAGAAGGGCATGTTTGGCATGTCAAAAAAAAAGAAATGGCCCAGCGCCCAGTTGCCATATACCCAATTCATCGGTGGACACGGCATAAATAAGCGATTCCATAAGGTAAGAAAACATAATCAATCAGCGACTCACTTCTTATGGTGGCCTGGGGACTATAAATTAGACAACCTCTAAATTTTCTTTAGATCAAAGTAATTTGACATTCTGAATTGAAAGTAATACGGTATTTTCTCCTCTTACTGATTTATTTGTATTAGTTTCTATCTTCTTATGTTTCTATTTTGATGTTATTATAAAATTAATTAACTTAAACTTATAAATTAACTTGGGCAACCACTAAATATTTCATCAAAGTAATTCAATATTTTGTTTTTATGTTAAAATCAGGGATAACAACTTTTTATGACACTAATAACCTATGTGGGTTATTCTCAAATAAACTGTCACTTTGCTGTCCGGAGGTTACCGGAAGCTCTACAGAATAGAGTTTTTATCCTATCTCAACCTACTAAGGATCATTGAGTTCGTCTCAAAGCAGTGTACATTTTGAGCTATCAAATGTTAAAAAATGATTAAAAATAAAAAAAATAAAAATTATTTTTCTTGGAAAAATTAACAAAAGTAGCTGTCCGGAGGCCATTTCGAAAATTTCAGTGACGATTTCTGTTAAAAAATATGAACTTAAAAAATTAGGGCAGGGACCTAACTTTCATATTACTTATGTAGATGACGTAATAAGGTGCAAATATTTTTTTAGACACATCGATTTTTCATTAATGGAGATAAAATGTGTGTCCGGAACTTTTCAGAATAAGAGTCACGAGAGTGACGATTTGGACGGAAGGTGACGTTAGAAAGGGTCTTGTGTTGTTAGCGGGGTGGGGAGAAAGGGAACAGCTTTCATATACATGTGAGAAGCCATCAGCATCCTCCGAGCCCGGTGACGGAAGTACTTCTTTTTTTATGGTCGGTTATTCCTCGTCACTATGGTGCGTATTTTAATTGTAGGTCACGCGGGTGACGTGTATTTTAACACATAAAAAAAAATAAAATTACATTTTCGAACTCAGTTTCATATAGCCTTTGCATGGCTGATAAATATACACTTGTCTGTTTTTTTCTAGGTTCACTTACGTTCTCAATATTTTATTTTTTCTATTGAAATGTCTCACGAGTGACAGTTCACGCGAGTGACGATTTGCATTGAGCCTGTTAACTAGTGACTATTCCTGGTAAAAAATACCAAATATAGAGTAAAAACACCGCTGTCTATGCTTGTGGGTTGTTCCAACCCATCATTAAAAAACTTATGATTTCATTATCTAATGATTTTATGGTTTTTTAATACGTCTTAAGTGTTACGTGAAATATGTATAAAATTTTATAAATTGTGGATAAAATATACTAAATAATGCTAATATTTGTTCAAACTAGTTCTATTACTATTATTTTCCCTACTTCATTTTTCTCAAATTAAAAAAATATCTCGTATAAAAAAAAAAATATATAAAAAAAAATAATACTAATAATACAAAAGATAACGTAAATCGCGTGATCAAAAGTCTGAGAATTAGTTTTTTCTTTAAGATTTTTTATTAAACATGAGTTAATATGAGAGCCCTGAATTGCATTTACCTCAAGTTCAGAGGTGAAAGAGATTGGGCATTGGATGCTGAGTAAAATGGGCTTAATGTTGTTAGTTAAATTATTTTTAACAATGCTTCTCTTAAGACTGCCCACAAAAAGTCAATTTCATTAATTATTTTTATGCTTTAGGGTATGCTGCATAACAACAACTAGTCTTACATAGTATTGGCCTAAAAAAATAAAATAAATCAATAATAATAATAAAACCAGCCCGTCACTCGCGTGACACAAAACCTGGGATTTGGAAAATTCGCAGAAAATCGGAAAATTGTCGAACTCACAAACCATATCACTTGTGCACTCTTATATACACACACACCATTTATATGGGGTCCAAAGCTAGTTTTCATGAACTTGAATTTTACGTTTGGTTCATTTTCCAGATTTTGAATGTGACAGTTTATTTGAGAATGACCCATGTATGTCGAATGCCTTCGTATCATTTGCCCAAGGAGGGCAAATGATACCAATGATACAAATGATACAATTGTGGTTGTCTGTTAATCCACAGCCCCAAATGTTCCTCCAGCTAAATTTATAATTACTCCTACCTTAATTGGTACATCTTTACTTTAGCGCCCCCTTATATCCCTTTGTCTTAATAGTTATTTAGATAAAGGAAGATGTGCAGGATAGTATATATACTTTAGTCTAAATTACTATTAAGACAGAAGAAAATTTAGTCCAATGTGTCTTGGCACACTGGAATGTCACACTTGTGTATATAAATGCATTAATTAACTAGTAGTCTAATTAACTATTAAGACAAAGGAATATTAAATATATGCTAAGAAAACTGTAGAACTCATTGTCCTACAGTTTTCTGTATAAGATTTAGCCTTACACTTGATAAGACTCAATCTTAAAATAACATTATAAAATTGCCCCAGGAGTCTACCCCATAGGAGAGTATCTACCCCCCCCCCCCCCCTTAGTGGAGGTGCCGAGCCACCCCCGTCAAAAATGAATTCCTACGCCACTGCACTAACCTTTGGGATTTTCGTAGGGCAGACTATTGTTTAATACCAAGAGGGATGCTTAAGTAAGAAAGTTAACGGTAAAGTTAAGAACCTTAATTGTACATTAATGATCACTAGGGAAGCCCAAATTCCCTTTAAGCTGTAATGTATTTGATGCAAACAAAACCTATCCTCCTGAAGGTAGTAGAACTTCTATGTCTGAACAATCTGGGTTTTTTTTAAAACACTTACAAGTTTAATTAATTTTTAAGTAAATACCTTTAATATTACATATAATAAAATTATGTTTATTTCAATTCAAGCTAATTTTAATACACTAAATATTCCTTATATCATGTTCATTTTATCTATTGTTTTTTTTTTTATGAATTTCACCTAAAGTAACCGGCTGGTTTGGACATATTTACACTTTATTTTATGGTGATTTTACCTATTTTGATAATTAAAATTTACATGTCTTTGTGAGATGGTTTTTTAAAACATAGAAGTTCACAGTAGAAGTTTAAATTAATATCACTATTGGTGTGAGAGCAAAGGTAACATTTTTATTTTGCATGTATTAAGCTTTATGCCTGTTGAGGATTTACTTTTAACTTCGAATCTCTCGGGTGTTGGACTTAATATATGTATTTGTAAGTATTTAGTTTTAACCCCCAAAAAAACTTGTTTTTAATAAAATAGTCAGCTAAACCAAATTTTAACTAAAAAATTAAAACTCTGGATAAATAAATAATTTAGTTTTATAATGTAGGCTTTCATGCTTAGAGCCTAAGGCATCGGTACTATTCAAGCAGTTGGCAGAAGAGTTGTGCCGCTTACGTTTATGTTTATATTAAGTACAATTGAAGTAGAGGACAGCCGGCTATGGCAAGCGAAAGGCTAAGAGCGTCCTGAGCGAAAAATCTTGCTGCTCACCGGTGAGCCTAGTCATTAATTTTCACTCATCACTGAGTCTAGTCATTAATTTTCACTCACCGCTGACCCTTATCATTAATTTTCACTCACCGCTGAGTCTAGTCATTAATTTTCACTCACCGCTGAGTCAAGTCATTAATTTTGACTCACCTCTGACCCTAGTCATTAATTTTGACTCACCGCTCAATCTTTTCAGTTGATTAGAAACTCTCATCAAGTAAACAGGGAACTAATGGAAAATACCACCCAGCCTATTATTTTTGCTTTTATCATAGTTTGTGTCACTCACCTCTCTGATGCTCTGCCGCTCACCGCAAATATCATACCCGAGGCCTAATAAGTCCTAATCTTGAGAGATTTCGTGAATCCCAATTTTTCAAACCATTGCATGAATCATTCTTGAGGAATTTTCTCATGACAAAAGTCAATCACAACTGGGCACAATCAGTTGCTTGAGACTTGCATCATAGCAACTCCATTCTAAATTACACTGTTCTGCAAAATTTAACGAACTTTCGGAGCCCCTAGAAAATTGTATCTGAACTTAATGTTTTCTAGTTTACTGAAGTCAAACTTTCTCCTATACGTACAGTTTTCCTGGAAAATGCCCCTAAAGTTTGGAAAAAATTGTAAAAAAAATAATTATTGGGCGTTTTAATATCTTCAAACCATGAAGAAGACGAATCTAAAGTCAAACAAAATCTGCTGACCCTACTTTTTTAAGAAAATTGAAAAATAAGAAATTAAAAAAAAATCTATTTTTTCTCATATTGAGTCTTTGTATTTCTATTGCTTTTTCAGCTATATAAGAAATGTTTTGTGACTTTTTTCTGACGTTATTCTGGAGAATTACAATATATGTGACTGAGGGGGTACGAGAAACATTAGGGGGGGGGGGATATTTGATATTTTAGCACATCATATTTGATTGAAAAAGTAAATAAAAGTTGTGGTTTTGCCAAACTTTTAAATCCCCCCCCCATGTTTCTTGTACCCCCCCCCCCCCCCGGCCCTTGGTCACATATATTTGAATTCTCTAGAATAACGTCAGAAAAAAGTCACAAAACATGTCTTATATAGCTGAAAAAGCAATAGTAATACAGAGTCAATATGAGAAAAAAATCGATTTTTTAATTTTCCTAAAAAAAAAGTAAGGTCAGCAGATTTTTTTACTTTAGATTTGTGTTCTTCATGGTTTGAAGAAATTAAAACGCCCAATAATTTTTGTTTTACAAATTTTTTGGGGGGCGAAAAATTGTGTCAAACCCCCATAAACAAAATTTTTCCAAACTTTAGGTGTATTTTCCGAGAAAAACTGTACGTATATGAGAAATTTTGACTTCAGATTCGGATTCAGCACACAAAAATACTTAAGAAAAGGACATTTTCATTCTGAGGCTTTTTTTTGCAGAACTGTGTTATTTAAACAGCTATTTTTTTTTTTTTTTAAAAATAATTTGGACTCAGGGCATCTCAAAATTTTTGCATGAACTTTCCTTTTATATGAGAAAGTAGAAAGAGGTGCGGCAGGTTTTACAATATATTTTGTGATATAAGATAAATTTTATCTTAAGATAAAATTCAATACCTGCATTTTTTAGCTCAATTATCAAAACTTAGTGTCTAAATTAACTGTATTTTTCCCTTAATAACCTTAAATGTTTTAACTTTCTTCCAAACAAAACCTAATTACCCTTAATTATTATGTAAACTGAACTTAATTACCCAATCTTGTTTCAGATATTTATCAAATTTTGTTTTATGGCAAGCAAGGTTGATTCTCTCAAAAATTTATTTAGCTGATTACATAAGTTGCAATTTATGCTGTCTCTGTTTTTCTTTTATATTTACTTTAGTTAGTTATTATTTTTTTTTAATAAAAAAGTATACAAAGCAGATAGATTAATGTTGGGGTTAAAATAATTCTAAAAAAAAGAATATATATTTTTAAACACGTATTTATGAATTATTTTCAGATGGAAGATGTCAATGAACCATTTGTGCCTGTGGGTAGATTGTCACAGGGAGTCAACTCAACACCTGTGAAAGCTGGTAAGACTCTATCTACGCCAAGGAACAGCCATTCCCCTAAAGTAAACGGTCACTCACCGTCCGTGACTAGTGAACCTGAGCCGATTGTACCCCTTGCCAAGAGGAACGGAAGGAGCGACAGGAGCAGCAGTGTAATGAGCGACCGGAGTGATGTCAGTACTTCTATATCTTCCTTATCTTCGCAAGCTTCCTCTTCTTCGGGTTCTACCAAGCCACGAAGAAAAAAAAGATAATTTCATTCCTCGATTAGTAATTGTACATAAGTAGAGCAATATTTATTCTTTTAATTTGAAATAAATTATTTAGTGATGAACTAATAGCTTGTAACTCATGGGATAGTAAGAGTGTAGATGTCTGTTCTATTCTTGGTTAGATCTCTTCTTTTTTTTTTGTTCTTTTTGTATATAATTTAAGGGTTCTGAGAGTGTCTTGCTTTCACATTCTCTTGTCACACTATTAATCTTGGTTCAATTCCGGGAGGATTGTACATAGATTGGTGACTTGGCTGACAAAAGTCAACAAGCTGACAAATGTCAACCAATAATAAATAGTAAAGAACCATTTGGTCAGCCATATCCTTTGTGGGGTGTGCCCACAAAAGGCTAAAATATTATTTATGTATATAGTTTATACATCAAAGTAGCTTCTAGACCCTTTACCAAGGTAAAATTAATTTTTTCGTTAGTCAGAACTGATTTGAGTTCATAGAAACCAAACATTTATTTAATATAAATTCCCCTTTTTTAGTTTCTTTGATTATTACAACTTCAATTTTTATTTGGATTATTTATCTATAAATGTTCTTGAATATTTGCTGCCTATACAGCATTTAGCAATTATTGTTTTACAAATTATTCAAACTCAAGATGACAAAAAATCATATTTGGTCAAGAATACCGGATATTTGGTTATTAACATAAGTAATAAACCTCTTACACTTTTTTTTGTGCTGCCAGATGTGGCCCAACACTCTCATGAACCCTCAGTTTCAACACCTTGCATGGATCATTCTCAAGTGATTTGTTCATGATGAGATATTAGTATTGACTTATTATCCTTCTACTATGTGTTATTCTATAAATTGTTTAATACTTTTATGGACATCGTTACTGATAATTATGCATTTTAGAAATAGGCAAAATGTAAAGACTTCAACTGTTTTTAACAAAAATGATTGTACCATTTTATAATTGGTCCTTTTTATTAAAGAACTAACTTTATTATTATAATTTAATCAACTTTTAAATTTTGAAATTGCTCGTTTATTGTAAATAAAGTTTTTTTCTTTTCTTTATTTATTTATCTTTATGTAATTAATAATTATTATTTATTTTATGATTATACAACTATGCAACAAGCGGACAGTAGGTAGGCACAATTTGATTGAATGTATGTAAATAATTTTTTTCCCCTCTAATTTATTCATTGGCTATTCTCTCATGAAATCTTTTTTTTAATCTTCTAAATTTTAAGGATATTCTTGTAAAATAAAACAATATTTATATCTCTATGGTCTTATGTACAACTTTTAAAAGTAATTGACTTGATCATAATCAGTATCTGCCACCAGTTGAACCAGCCATTGGTGTAACCGGTCACTTAGCTGGGGGTCTCTCCACATACAATACCCTGTGTCCGAACTTTTTGACCTGATTTATAAAAGGTTTTTACTACTTTTTTGTAAAGATATCTGATAAAATATATGCATGTTGTACTGTAATGTTTTAAAAGTATTTCTTTGTTTTCATTTGCTTGTTACAAGAAAAATTTGGTTTAACCGGCCATTTTTGTTGTCCGGTCAGGGACTTGGTCCCATGATATCCGGTTAAGAAGGCTTCCACTGTATCCTCAAATATTCAAGTAATAAGAATTAATCATGTCCTTTGGCATTTGACCTAGCTGAACATTCAAACTTGTTTTCCTCTTAAATATATTAAAATCAGACTAGTTGAGACCAACAGAACAATGTTCATAGTATATTAGTTAATTAATTGTGGTTTTGACACCTAACATCGACATGTCAGATATTTTACGAAACTCAGTAATCCCCTGTTTTGGACCTAAATTTTTAATAATTATTTGTATAATATCAAAAATAATATATTAGTATAAGATTATTAAATGTGTTTTCACTTTAAATGTAATATTGTAATATAAAATAATGAGCATTCACTTTGTAATTTCTGCACTAATAAATAAATTTATTATGTAAATAATAATACTTTTTTTTAAAAAAAAACAACCAAGTTTAACAACTGACTACAGTATTAATTGTTAATCAGCAATTGTTAATGTAAATAACAAGATTTGCTTTGACAAATCTATTTTTAAATTTTATTGTTGGGAAACGAGTCGTTCTCATCAGAATACAGGGAAACTTATGGAATGTATACAGAAAATGTTGGTCCACTTTGTGTAAATGTTTGAAAAGTTAGTTTACGCTTTTTTTATGTAGTTTTCATTATGCACTCTTTACTATAAGGAAGACAATTTTTAAAGAAACGTAACTTTAGTTGTACAATTTATATATTTATTCTTTTTACAATTTATAATTAAAAAATGAAATCATCGGATGTAGGTTTGAGAATTTTAATTAATTAAATAAATACTGGGGGGCTCTGCCCCTACTCGCTTTGCTCGTCGGAAAGTGCTGTCTTGAACCTTCGCACGATTTGACATTTTACAATTTGACATATTTGTTTGTTTACAAAACTTTTTTAATAATAGAAATAGAAATATTAAAAATACCTGTTAATTTAACACTGAAGTTATTTTGACCTTAATATTTTATCATACAATTAAAAATTTAGATAATCCATGCTCTTTTACAAGAAAAAAGTTATAAACTTTAATCTTTTTTACAAAAACTATGAGACTTTACTTCTATGAGTAAATATTTAGGACAAGTAACTGATAATTGAGGCGTCTCACGAAAAAATAGTCTATCCAACAATTTAAAAACCAAGTTGTTATTTTGGCACCTCTTTAGATTGTTACTACCCTTATAAAAGAAAGAACAGGGGTGTAACAATCTAAAGAAGGTGTACAGAATGTTCTTCTTTGGACTGTTACTCCACTTAGAAAAACATAAGTGTGATCCTTTGTTCCAAAGTACATTGGACTAAACATCCCTTCGTTGTAATAGTTATTTGGTTAGTCATTTATATATATATTTTTTTTAAATAGGGAAAACAACTATATAATGAAGTTCTGTTGTTTTGATTTTTTCTACATTTTCAAGCAAGAATAGTCTAACCCACATTCGATTAATATTGCTTCCGAGCTTTTTTTTTTTTTTTTTTTTTTTTTTTTTGAGCTTACTAAAAGTTGTTTTGTGATCATTCTAAAGAATTAAATTTTTCTGTCTACGAATTCAAAAATCCCTTTACAGAAATCCATTTTGGACATCAGGGAACATTCAACATTTTTGCTAGCCACCATTATAATACTAACTAATACATGACAACCATGTTGTAAAAACTACTCATCCAAAGTAGCCCACAGATCGTTCCATAGTAATTTTTAACCATCTGTGCAACTTAAATATTGCTTAGTTGATCTTTTTATTCATGTCAAATAACAAAAAAATTGTGATACATTTTATTAAAGGGGGGGGGGGGGAATTCATTAAATTAGTCAATACGTCGCGTCAGAGAGGTTACGTAAAGTGACGAAGGTTGCTGTGACGTCAGGCTCCCTCCACGATTTTTTTGTCAGGTTATCTTTTTTGGCTCATAACAAACCATTGTTTACTAGTGTTCTGTAAGCATTTTATAGTTTTTTCCTCTTTTTATTCTATTAAAAGCTTTTTTTTACTGTTTTTAACCTTATCATATATCAGTAACATCATTAATAAGCCAATAAATGTATACATTATAGATGATAAAACAAATAATTCTCACAAATAACTCAAATAAGATGTAAAAGATAACTTACAGATGTGCTCTTTTTATTCTATTAAAAGCTTTTTTTTAACTATTTTTAACCTTATCATATATTAGTAACATCATTAATAAGCCAATAAATGTATACATTATAGATGATAAAACAAATAATTCTCACAAATAACTCAAATAAGATGTAAAAGATAACTCACTTACAGATTATGTTACGCCACACAGAAAATGGATTTGTATTGCAGTAAAAGAGACATTTATCTTTTAAGGCTCTATGGTTGCACCCAAATTCAAAGCATTGTGACATTTTTCATTCTTAAATTAATAAAATTGATCAAAAAATGATAATAAAGTAAAATAGCACTGATCAAACTTATTTGTATATTCTTTGGTATGAGCCAGTGCAGCTTAGCCAACTTAACAACACACACTTTTTTTTACGTAAGTGACGTCACACTTCCCCGGCATATAATGGGTTGTGAAAGCAAACCATCATTAATGTACGAGATAGGATGTGACGAAACTATGTGCCACACTTATTGGCAGACTATAAAAATAATCCATATCCTATGGCGTCTACCTATTTTTAACCTATTATTTTTTTCTTTGTTCGACCTTTTTGTGGGATAGGCTATTTTTCGTTTCTTTTGAAATTCAATTTTTAAGTTTTCGGTAGTATTCATACTACAGAAAGTTTAAATTTAAATTTAAATCAAATTATAATTATTATTAACAACGGGAGACAGACAAAGAAAAAATAGACCCCAGCTCTGGGATTCGAACCATGGGCCTCCTGTATTTCCAGTACAGATGCTCTGACCAACTAAGCTACACTGGAGAATAATTTCCTCTGTTGTTAACGATACCAAGTCCCGAATTAAGCTATTTTTCATTTGTTTTGAATGTTCAATCTGAGAAATTCTTATGCTAATAATAAAATTGATGTTTATCTAACTCATTATTTGTATGTAATTAATAAATAAAATATTATCGGTGTTTAATGTCCATGTCTTAGATCTTTATGAGAGGTAATTAAGATTAATATAATATATTCCATGTACATGATCATGTTCCTTTACTTGGTTTTTATTTTAATAAAAACAATTTTTTATTTTTATAATTTTTTATTTATTTATTATTGTTATTAATTTAAATTTATTTTTAGTAGTTTATTTTATTTTAAATAAATTGGTTTAATATAATTGAGGTAAATCTGCACTATTTGGCCCACTAACTTCTAATTCTCCGATTTACTTGCAATTTTTTTTAAACTGTTCCTTTTTTCATATTAAAAACGATTCCGGTTGTACCATCTCGTTAAATTCAATAGTTTTTTCGTAAAAAAATACGTAAAAGCGTCACTTTCTTAGGGAAATGAGGAAGGTTATGGCGAAAAGTACTAATCTTAACCTAAACTAACTATAACCTTCCCGTATTTTTCTTAGGAAGTGACTTTTTACGTATTTTTTTGGCTAAAGTTAAAGTGATAATTTAGCAAATTTTATACTTCGATTTGGACATCTACCTGGTCTATATGCAGCAGGGTTGTTTTTCTTCAGAAAATGAGCGGAGCACCGCGAAGCGGTGCGGAGCGGCCGTTAAAAATAATTCGTTACTCTAAACAGCACTGAACACTTCACCTTTACGTATTTTTTTACGAAAAAACTATTGAGTTTAACGAGATGGTACAACCGGAATCGTTTTTAATATGTAAAAAGGAACAGATTAAAAAAAATTGCAAGTAAATCGGACAATTAGAAGTTAGTGGGCCAAATAGTGCAGATTTACCATAATTGATTGTAAAATAAAAGAATGGAATTGAATTATGACGCTAAAAGAAAAGTGAAAAACAACTAAACCTTTTATTGACTTTTACTAAAAATCAGTTACAAATAGTCTACAAATTGTTAACCAAGATCTATGAAGTAAAGGGCCTTACATACGATCTGACCTGACCGTTCCGGCCTGACCAAGTCGGGTCCCGACCTAGGGTGATCGGGTGGCAGTGCCCACCCGACAGCCGACTTAGTGCTCCTACCAAGTCAGGCTAGTGCCTCGACTACACAACACCCGATTTCTTGCCCTACCTGACCAAATTGGCCCAACTGCTTGACCAAGTCAGATCGTGTATAAGGGCCTTTACTGGGAGAGTACTTACCGATTCTATCTGGTTCAATTGCTCAAATGTGTCTGAGTAATGTCTTAAACATATATATATATTATTAAACAATTTTAGTTGAATATGATTGTAAATTTTTATACCATATTTTCAATATCTTTGATGTTTAACATTCCTTGATTGTGTCAAATATTTAAAGTCAAAGACAAATATATTCTTTGCATAAATTAGCATTTCTTTTTTTTATATGTATGAGTGTGTCAAAAATTATCCCTGCTGTTGTCTTATTAATATTTCTTTTTTCCCACTGTTTTAAGGGTTTATACAAAACACTTTGTTTTAGAGTGTTAAAGCATTTTGTCCTGATCTTGCTCTTTTGTGCTTTCTTCTTGTATATTCAAAATATTGATATTTGATGAACATAGAAGTGCATTTGGGGCTCAGTCTGAAACATGTTTCAAAGGCTTGTCGAATGATGTACTAAGTGTATTTAAAAGCAAGGGACGAGTAAAAAATTGTGTATTTTGTTTTTCTCAAACTGGATCCAACAGAAATAAAAATTTTACGTTGTGTGTTGAATTTGCTGTATGGCAAAAATATTTACAACAAAAAAATTACTACAAGCAGTTAACACATTTTTTGTCAGTGTCTACACTGTCGCAACACCACATTCAATGCACACAGCCTGCACAAAGCAATTTTTTATTGATGTGGATCCAGCCCCAGAGATCACTAAAATACATTCTACAACCACTATGAGGACAATTGTTTTACTCGTCTTCATATAATCCGCAAACTTTTTTTAATTAATATTTTACTTAAATGTCTCTTGTATGATTAATTGCTTTGATGTTTTTGAAATTTTCTATTATAAATATTTATAATAATTATTAGAATGGGTTTTTTATATGTTCATACTAATGTTTAAGAGAGAAAAAAATATAGATGAAATGAGATGTGATAGTTAATCCTTGTTTTTCCCCCTTTTATAGTTGTTCTATTAGATTACTCAGTTACCTTGTATATTACAAATAATTCATTGATGTGGGTTAAAAAAGGGAAAAATTACATGTATGTTATTTCAAAAAATATAAAATTTGTGTCGATGTATAAATAATTTGTTTAAATTTATTGAATTTAATTTCTGTTCCTCTTCATATACTTACTCTAGATGTATATTTTATTTGTACACTGACAAACCTTGACTTATGAATTTAGAATGTTCTCGTTACTGATTTGTAAGTCAAATTTCAGCTGGCCACTTTTCCCAAATTAGGAAGTAAGAAATGGTTACACAGGGATCAAAGAAAAGTGATAAACTTGGCCAGGTTAAGTTTTTTAAAAATTTACAATTTTTTAAAAAATTCCGGGGGGGGGGGGGGGGGGGCTTTAATGACTGAAGACCTAGACCGCTTAAGAGGGTCCTTTTAATAAACTTGGGTTAGCCCTTAAATGACCCAATGCTGGATTGGTACAAGACAACCAAACCCCCACAAGTGTGAAGTATTGGCCATTAAGTCATGTCTTCACGTCTCGGGTATTATCAATTTTTTTTATTGAACCACCATGAGCGTCGACCATAGTTTTTGAGGCCGGAATCTGCTCTCTCAACTGCTCGGAACTTTTGGCTCTTAACTATTTCAAGAAGCTCTATCTGTTTAAGAAATGCCGGGTGAAACTTGAGCAGGGAACCTAGTCAGGGAATTGAACCTAATCAGGAGTTATTTAGTCAAATATTTCTCCAAATAAAAGTGGTCTACCAAGTGACAAACTAACATCAACTTGATTTTTGGTCTACTTGTAGTAAAAAACTATTTAACTCACAGAATTTTAATGATCCTGAGTAAAAAATCGGTTAACTAACCAGGATCATTAAAATTACCTTGTCCACCAACATGGGCAGGACATGGCTACTCTCTATCGACCCTTTTTTTATAGCTTATAAGCAAGCTATATCCCGCAGATGAACTCTGCCGACCACTTACTGTAATATAGTTGAAAATCGTGTAATGCATTCTGACATTAGTTTTGTTGTATTAATTTATATGTTCAATCTGATAATATAACTTGTACTTATTGTTCACTAGTGTGCACATCTAACGCTGTCCTGAAATTGGATCACAGAAAGTTGAGTATAATGTGTTCATGTGGTATTATTAAAAAGTTATATAATTAGCTGTCAAATCCGATAAAAATTAATTTTAATTAAATTCTAATGCTAAACTAGAATTTCATTTTTTTAAATCAAATCATTGATATATTAAGAGGTTCCTCTTTCAGCAAGCAGCAATACTTGACAACATCGAGAGGCATTACATAAAAAAAAGAGAAAAAAAATATAAATGCTGCTGGTTGCTTGTATCCGTGTTGTTCTTGTGTCTTAACAAAGTGTTAGCAACATATTGATGGATACTTGTCAACATCAGGTGGCATTACATCAAAGAAAAATGTTGCCGGTTACTTTTATCTGTGTTGTTTTTGTGTCTAATCAAAATGTTGATGGATATTGCCAACACTTTGCGTCCTGGTGAATTCATAGCTTAATATCTACATTTTTTATTTCTGACTAGAGGGATCAACCAAATTACACGTCTATTTTGTAGTAACCACTCTAAAACGTGTCTTACCTTTATATTGTCTGATTTTGATTTATTCAATTTCAAATCAAATAAAAACAATAAAATATTTTTTAAACAATCATAAATTATTTTACTTTATTGGATTAACATTATTAGTATTTTTATAATTGTGGAAGTATAATTTATCATACAAATACATAGTGGAATATATATTTTTTATATATATATTTATAATTTAATCTAAAAAATAATTTATATTTATCTGTTTTTCTGTACACATATAAACAATTTTTTTTTTTTTTTTTTTTTTTATCATACATTTATTTAATAGGCATCACGTCCAATCTTAAAGGTTTATTTTAATAGAACTATATATATATATATATTTTTTTTTAAAGTAACATTCAATAATAATATTTGTTATTTAAAATTTTGGAAAAATACGGTTTTTTATTATATTTTTTAAAATTTTATTTACAAACTACCTGTCTAATTTTTGTACATTCATATATATATATATATATATATATATATATATATATATATATATATATATATGAAATATATATATATAATAATATATATATATATATATATATATATATATATATATATATATATATATATATATATATCTGCTTTATTTTGTTTATTATTTTTATTTTTGTCAAGCGTAAAGTCCTCCCAATCATGTTAATAATTTTAAATTTTGACTCTTATGTTTTTATTAATTTACATAAAATATTCACGATGAGGTTGATCTTTAAGTAATCACCTTTATTTATTTTCCTCACATAATATGTATGGCTGTGAAAGCTGTATTTATATTTTTTATTTTAATTGTCATTATCATACAGTGTTTTTTTTTATTTTTCATTCTTACTTTTTTTGCTTCCATCTCCAATTTACTTAACTTGGTAGTACCATTCCATTTAACAAAAACACAACTAAACTATTATTATTTTTGTTTTTATTTTACACTGTAAAGCTGGTTATCCATTTCAAGAGTGTCCTTAAAGTTTTGGAGGCGGCGTTAAATAGGGCGAGCCATCAGGAGCTTTATTGTTTTGTTGTGGTACTTTGGAATAATAGACGTCTTGTGACTAAAAGTGACTTTATTGTACAAGTGAGGTGAGTCGTGAGTCAGTGTTGATGAGACACGTCAAAATTTGTAAGAGAACAAACTACCATTTGAGTAGAAATTCAGACGGTGGTTGGAATCTGTCAAAAACCTAAAAAACTGAAGTTTCCTTTTTATTTTAGGATGTCAAATAATAGGGGTATTGTTATACAACTTACTTTTATACAGGTTGGGGAAAAAGATATGTATCGGTTTTAAAGGGATGTTGAAAAAAAAAAAAAAACTATTTAACTCACAGAAATAAGGTTTATATTATTCGATTCAGTAGATAAACAAGTTTTTTTCATTAAGTTTTGAAGATGGCGGCCGTCAGCCACGATACATTCAGAGACGAGGCCCACTTCCACCTTTGTGGAACTGTTAATAAAATGAATTTTCGCTATTGGGCTAGTGAAAACCCAAGGGAAATTCACCAGAGACTGCTCCACTCTCCTAAATTGACTGTTTGATGTGCAGTATCCCAATTTGGGATTATTGGGACTTACTTTTTTAGGGAGAATGGGCGCACCGTCACTGTCACTGCTGAGCGTAATGTTTCAATGTTGGAAAAGTTTTTTGAGCCTGAACTAGAAGATTTGAGTAACCCACATAATCTGGGAGACATCTGGTTTCAACAGGACGGGGCTACATGCCACACTGCTAGATTTTCAATGAAAAAATTGGCAAATGTTCCCCCAGCGCCTGGAATCTGTATGGGGTGACGTGGAGTGGCCTGCTCGCTCACCAGATTTGAGTGTTTGTGATTTTTTTCTTTGGGGATACCTAAAGGAAAAAGTTTTTAAACATTGTCCACACACCCTGGAAGAGCTCAAGGAAAGGATAAGGGAGGAAGTTATGGCTATACCCATCCCAATGTGCCGACAAGCGGTTGAAAACTTTCGGAATCGTCTTCAAGAATGTGTCGCGGCTGACGGCCGCCATTTTCATGACGTCATCTTCAAAACTTAATGAAAAAAACTTGTTTATCTACTGAATCGAACAATATAAACCTAATTTCTGTGAGTTAAATAGTTTTTTTCCAGGGTAGGCTGTGAAATAGTAACTTTAGAGCCTAAAAAACATAGCTAAAATCCATTTTTTCATTACGTGGATTTAAAAAATCTTTTCATTACTCCTAGCAGTAAAGAAAAAAAAAAATTCTTTCGTGCTGGTAGTTATCAGAACTTCCGATTTAGCGCTGCAATCTTTATAGAAATGCTTAGTACAGTTAAAATCCGCTAGATGTCAATGCGTTTTATTTATCTTTTCTTATAGTGTAACCTCTTTTTAAGGTTTCTTTTTTTAAGTCTCAGTAGTAGTAGTAGTAATCTAGTACTTTCTACTAGAAAGGGTAGGACGAACCACTTGTTCGAACCTTGCAATTAGGCCATCACTTAGGCCCTTTTTACGCCCCGCGGTAGAGAGTTCCAGCCACTTCACACATCATACATAAGCACATTGTACCACCGAAGCGAGTATGATGTGATCCTTAGAGAGCCATATAAATCAGAGCGTCACGGCGAGGAATCGAACCCCGTCTCGTTCCACTCATAATTCAGTGATGGCCGAGCAGACGTGGTTTAACCCACACGGCCACGCTGGCTCTCTGGACACTTTATGTAGTATTTTAAGGTTCCTTTTTTTAAGTCTTAAGTATGTACTAATATTTGTTATTATTATTTATTGATTAATATTTAATGTTTTTTCATTGTCTTCTACCACGGAAAAAATAGCATATGCTACATGACTGTGAAGTGTTTTTTCTTTAATTTGGCAATATTTACTGTCGAGCGAAGCTCGACAGAAAATGTAATTGTCGCGGTGAAGAAAAAACTCACTTCACAGCCTAGTAACATAATATAATATTTTTCTACATCCCTTTTAAACTGATACATATCTTTTGCCCCACCCTGTATAACTTATGTACAAAATTCCTGATCCCCTATAGTAAGAAAAATAATAAAAATTAAAGAAATATTAATTAGAAATATAACAAAACAGGAATACAAAGGTGCAACCGAAAGGCTGATTCTGAATCCATCCAAGTGCTAGGCAGTTAGATCATAGGCTAAAAACTGACTGGCTGTGATTCAGAAATGGTGAAAGGTCACCCCTGGCAGGCCGTTAGCTGCTATGTGGAAAACATCCTCCGGCTGAAAAAGGCAGTTGAAGAAGAAGAAGAATAAAAAATTTAAACGAAAAAGGAAGGGAGCCTGTGTAGGCCAACATCTAGGCACCAGCATGAAGTAATGTGAAAACGGTTCCGTTCTGGGTTCTTCCTTGTGGGTTTGAACTTCGTTTTTTTAAAAAAAGGTCACCCCTCTTGAAGTGCATAACCAGTTTTACAGCACGTAAAAATTATTTTCTGTATATGTATTATAAATTTTATTATATTTTACAACCAACCCATTTATTTATTTTACACATCAATACATTTAACATTTATATAATTTTAATAACTACATAATATAATATAAACAACTTATCAAATTATAAGTAGAGTACATTAAGGAGTATTTAATTTTATTATTACTAAATAATTAATTAGTATTATCATTTATTTTTGTTTTTTTAACTTATTGGATTTATTAATTTTAAATCGCAAGGCATAAATTTATGATTAACATCACTTTATTTAGATAAACATTTAGTTCAATTTGGTAATAAAATCATTAAATGACAAATGACCTAAGCTCTCTAACATCTAACAAAACTAGTAATAAAAATACTCGTTATTTTTGTTCTTTTATATGTACTTACTATTCAACTGTTTACATAGTAAAATAACAAAAAATGATCTTGTGAACGTACACTTATATAATAATTATGAAATTTTGCAAACAAGATCATTTTATTAATGTATGTAGTTGCTATGGTTATTGTAATATAACAATACTTCACTCCTTATTTTTCACATGTACATCTTTTAAACGCAAAATTGAGTCAATTTTTTTAACCAACTAAAATATATTTTTTTAAACAGTTGAGCCCTCAAAAGTTTTCCTCCTTTTGGACCTATGTTCTATGTGGATCTATGTTTTTAATCGTAAATAAATTTACATTAATTTATAGCATGACTGATTTTTTTAAAAAAAGAGGAATGTTGATACGAAACTCTTAAAGAATTGTATTATATTACACTCTATTTATATTTTTATATATTCTAATTTTTATAATTAACTAGTGAAAAAATAAAAAGTTAATTTTCTATTAACTTTTGTATCTTAATCTTAATCTTCAGGCGATAGTATTTTTGGAAATCACACTTCAATTTTTACTCCGCACTTGAATTGTATTTTATTGTTTTCAGGAATTATTTTCCTTCCCATGGATTATAATCAAGAATTCATTGAAAAAATAAAATATGTATATGAAGCACCTTTAACAAAAAACTTTAATGAATAACCCCGTGACCCCGTAAATATTTAATATTTAGTATACGTAATGGCCCTACCGTTACTCCTCTCTGCCATTCGGTCACAGTGATTGACCCATGATTTGACCCTTTGCAACTGAATGCTGTCGAAAAAATAAAATATGTATATGAAGCCCCCTTAACAAAAAACTTTAATGAATAACCCTGTGACCCCGTAAATATTTAATATTTAGTATACGTAATGGCCCCACCGTTACTCTTCTCTGCCATTCGGTCACAGTGATTGACCCATGATTTGACCCTTTGCAACTGAATGCTGTCGGTGCCAAGTAGAAAGCATGTACAATTTGTGCTAATATCTAGCTTATCAATAGTTAACTAACAAATAGCAGAGGGTTTTTTTTTTTAATTTTCCTGGTAACTCCCCTTTGATCACTATACCTAATGGTTTATGACGAATAAATCCGTAAACATTTAATCTCCTAACTAGTAGGTATACGTTATGGCCCCACCGTTTACTCGTCTCTGCCATTTGGTCCCGGTGTTTGACCCATGATTTGGCAACTGAATGCTGTAGGTGCCAAGTAGAAAGCATGTACTATCTGTGCGAATATCTAGCTTATCAATAGTTAACTAAACAAATAGCAGAGGGTTTTATTTGGCTGGTAACTTCCTATAGATCACTGTAATAATAATTTATGAAGTGTGATCTAAACACAGCAGGTGTGACCGCCTGAAGATTAAAATAATCAGAATATATAATAACAATAACAGCAATAATAGTTTATTAACTTAAATCACTTTTTAGGTATTTTCAGAAATCAATTTTAATCGTAGAGGTTTTTTCCACTAATTTTTTTCATCATTCTTCATCTAAATTACTTTTAATTTCCTAAGATAATACTTTATTTCAGCACCTGTTTTTTTTTGTCTTTTTTAACTATATTTATATAAGTTCAAATCTTCATTATAGATATATTTATAATAATTCAAATAAACATACATTTAAATATAATTTATAAACTAATAACCAATAGTAATTAAATATTTAATTTTATCTTATTTGGCCACTAGAATTTAATAAATTAAAATATATTTGTTTGAAGTTTAACATTTCAGATCTCTTATTAGAAATTATACGATTATAATTCTACAATTATGTAACATAATTACATTTATATTGTAATTCAATAACTAAATTATTTTCAGGTGAAGTAAGATATTTGCATTTTGTTAATAGTTAAGGTTTATCCTGAAGGTCATTTAGTTTCATAATTATACTTAACTTGGTGCGTAGGGTTCCGCAGGTAGAATCGAAATAAGCAGCTTGGTTTTCCGGTGAAATCCGCGTCATGAACGGGTTGAAGTCCGATGTTTCGCTTCCACTACTGGAAGCATCTTCAGGGGTGTGGTGCATCGTGATGTTGACTCGAAGCAACAGCAAGACATACTGACTACTGGAGAGAAGGACGGCGTATTTATAGTAGCTTATACCTGGATTCCCCGGGGGTTCCTTAACTCGGGTTAATCCTTTGTCGGGATGACGCAATCGGGGAGGTGCTGCCTTCGTCGGTGTTCCTTCGATGAGTGGGTGACGTTCGAAGTGAGGAAGTGACCACGGCAACTCTTCTTGTTTTCTGCTTGGCGTAAGTGCTAACCAGAGGTTTCCAGACCATATTAGTATATTAGTTCTATATTAATATATTAGTTATTAAAATATAAAATTAATAATTATATCCTTCTTAATAATTGTAGAAATAACTTTCGGGCTCTTTTCAGCCATTTATTTTTGAAATTTTTTAATTTTTTTTCTTAAATTTAAAAGTAAAGTTAAGTACAGTGACCATTTACTTTAAATGTACGTTTTTTATTTACTAAAATATCTAATACAATTAAGAGCCAAATTATCTAATCATTCAGTATCATTCACATTTTTATTTATTTGTGTTTTTTTTTATGTAAATTCGAAATAATTTTAATTGAAATTAACTACAACTAAATGTTAAATAATATTTAAAATAGTTTCAGGAAATCTTCTTTTTTTAATTTAATTATTTTTTCTTATAATTAATTTCCGTTTTATTTATTTCTGCGTATTTTGTTTTTTTATATTTTAGTTTTTGTTCAGAAAGGATTGAGATACGTGGCTGTAATGAGTGCGAGGAGCCCACGTACCAATCTAAGGTAATTCTAAGGTCCGTGAGGAGATCCGCAGAGTATTACCGTTGTAGTAATCGCAGTGATGATGAGGAAAAGCCATAGGAGGAGTCGATCGCAAACTAGCGCCACCTGGAAAAAAACATTCATTTCAGATACCCTGATGATTTGATTTAAGAATTCATATTCGAATGTAAAGCTGATCTTTAATCTTCGATGAATTTAGTTACTGAATGAAATGAGTAGTTAAGACTTATTTACACTTAAGCACGGCCATACACGTCGAGGTATACCTGACAGGTAAACCTGTACAGGTAACCGGAGAGTGTGTTGTGTACTGTCAAATTATGACAACTGGGCAGTTATGATAGCACATACCGGTTCACCCAGGGTCGGACTGGGAAAAAATTTCGGCCCGGGAGTTTCTCCATCAGACCGGCCCTCAAGCCTTGAGTTGGCCAAGGAACCAGCCCATTTTAGGTCTTAACAAGACCGGCCCACCGGGAAAACTCCCGAGCTCCCTTATAGCCAGTCCGGCCCTGGGTTCACCTGTACAGGTAACCTGCACACACCTGTCAGGTATTCCCAAACGTGTATGCCTGGCTTTGGATAGTAAAATGGTTTATTAGCTATACCATACCTTAGTGTTAGTGCATAGAGGTCTTTATGGTTTGTCTCTAATCATTGTTTTAAATATAGTCTGCCAAGTGGTGTGGCACATAGCTTCCTCGCATCCTATCACGTACTTTATTGATTTTATGCTTTTACAAACTATTATTGTCTAATTTGTTTAATTGTTTCTCCCGTTTTACTTCCGAGTTTTACTTACCGAAGGTAACGAAAGCTATGTGATCGTTCTACAGAACGAAACATTTTTAGGTCTCCGATTTAAAAAATTCCAAGACAGAAATCTGTTTCAGACATCAGGGATCATTTTTGGTTCCGTGTCTGTCAGTCGGTCTGTCGTTCAATTGTTGCGAACCAACGTATCTTAAAAATTTCGCGTCCAATTTTAATGAAATTTGGGTGGTAGGTCATGAGTAGCACTTATAGTATGAGTAGTACTTATCTAATTTGTATGAAACTTAAATAGTTAATTAAAAGTAGCCCGCAGATAGCCCCATATTACTTTGGACCGTCTGCATTCTTTAACTTTTGTTTTATTGATACTTTAATTCAAGTAAAAAAATCGAAACAATTTCGACAGATTAAAAAAACGGGGGAAACAATTAAACAAATTAGACAATAATGGCTTGTAAAGCATAATATCAATAAAGTACGTAGATAGGATGCGAGGAAGCTGTGTGCCACACCAAATGGCAGTCTATTTTTTAATTTGTCAAAATTGTTTTGATTTATTACATGAATTAAAGCATCAATTTAGCAAAAGTTAAAAAGCGCAGACCGTTCCAATTAATCTGTTGCTATCTGCGGATTACTTTCGATAAACTATAAAAGTTTCATGCAAGTCAGATAAGTACTTTTGAAGCTATAGATGTAAATAAATGTATGTTTGTGCGCATGTGGAAGAGAAACAAATGAGTGTAGAAGGTTGCACCTTATATGAGACCAACCGTGAGCTAGTCATGATCTACCATACACATTCCATTATAATCGGACGTGTAGTTTTTAAGATAAAGATATGTTAGTTCGCAAAAATTGAGCAACATACAGACACGGAACCAAAAATGTTCAGTGATGCCGGAAATGGATTTCTGTCTTGGAATTTTTGAAATCAGAGACCTAATATATTTTCGTTTTTCAGAACGATCACATAGCTTCCGTTACCTTCGGTAAGCTCGGAAACAAAATTATTAATTTGGTTTAAAATTACTTCAAGTAGACATAAATCGACCCACATTATAAAAAGAAGATTGAAGCAGGGCAGTACCGTTTTTTTTTCAACCGCACGAATTGAGAGACAGAGTACTACGTCACACGTGGCCTACCCGCAACTTATGGATCTGGCGTCTCAATCCACGTACGTGGTCCTGTATATTTCTGCGGTTGAAAAAAAAACTGCTGCGTCGCAATATACGCCCGTCCCTTGCATTGGTTTATTAAGTAAATTCCTAAATTGGTGTGCCAGCTAACTCTGCTATGCTGGGATAGGCATTAAGGAATACATTCATTTATTATATATATTTTTTTTTAATTCAAACGTTATTATAGTTATTAAATGTAAATCCGACCACATAATTGACTCCTTATTACTGAATTCTTGTTGTAAAGATTAGTTTGACGTTGTTTTCACCTGTTTCCATTCGTGTTCGTTGAGTTCTCTACGCTCTTTCTCCTGTTGCCTCATTTCGTTTCTGTCAACACTCGTGTTGACTCTGTAGAGAACCCTCATGAGGTGGAGCTCGAAACTCTCTGAACTGCTGCTACTCTTCACTGAAAAGTAAAAATAACTAATTTTGTAACAGAGTAAAATGGTGAAGATCGTCAGAAGTAAATGCTTTTTGTGTAGCTCAATTGTTAAAATGGGCTTATGATTAACGAGGGGGGTTTCAATTCCCCGTGGAGGAGTGAAATGTTACCTGCATTTCCTAAATATGTTTAATTATTACATTTATTCATTCTTATTTATACTAAGGTTTGGTGCGTAGGCTTCCGCGGGTAGACGCGTAATAAACAGCTTGGTTTTCCGGTGAAATCCACGTCACGAAGGGGATGAAGTCCGACGTTTCGCTTCCACTACTGGAAGCATCTTCCAGGGGTGTGGTGCATCGTGATGTTTACTTGAAGCAACAACAAGACATACTGACGACTGGAGTGAAGGACGGCGTATTTATAGTTGCTTAGTGCACCACACCCCTGAAGATCCTTCCAGTAGTGGAAGCGAAACGTCGGACTTCATCCCCTTCGTGACGTGGATTTCACCGAAAACCCAAGCTGTTTATACTAAGGTTGTTTATACTTACAAGAGTTTGAGTTATTGGCAGTTTTAAAGCAAGGAGACCTCTGCTGGTTGACTGCAGTAACACACGCACACGGCTCTGGAGGAATCCACTTGTTGGTTCTTGCCATGTCTGGCCTAATGCTCTCCTGCAAACAATACATTAGATTTATTTATTAGAGGATAGTCTTTAGTTCTTTCCACTTTTAAGCACTTATTTACGCTACTTCCAAATAATTTTTTATAATGATTTTTAAAGAAACAACCTCTCAACACTAATTGGTATTAGCTATCCATCATCCTGCATTTGACTAAATTTCAACGAAATGTCATTTGGCCCCTTTGCTTTTCACTCCCCTTAATGTATATCTTCTCACTTAGTGGAGCTTATGCAACAGGTTATAGTCCTTGCCCTTTATGGACAGATGTGGAAATCTAGAAGCCCCAGCGTAACCTGGGATACATGACTGGTTAAGCCAGGGTTAAGCTATTCGGGTTCAATTTAAATGTATCAAATCCCAGGTTAATAATGATTCGTTTCTGGTCTAGACACAAAGCCCTGCTAAACTGGGTTTTACCAATTGCTGGTGAAATAGACCTTTTTTAATGTCAGAACGGATGGAGTTTCCTTATTCTCTTTCAGGAATTGATTCTAATTGGTATTAAGTCGATTAGCTTATACCACAGGACTGAACAGTGCTGACTCCTTTGATTGGTAAAATAGACCTTATTGGGGTCAATCCTTAACAAGAATATATCTCATTAGAGTAAGCCTTCCTTAAATTAGAAAGAAATAAAGTATTACAAATGTGTACCTGCATAATGCTCAACATATTTTAACATGGAAATATGTTTTTAGGCTGGGGACAGAAGAAATTTTACGTAAAAAAGACATGAAAAATGTGACGCTCTTAAATATAGTAATAATAGGAAGTTTTGCTTTTTCGGGTTTCACCTTTTACATTTCGCCACCAGAAACGAAGGAATAAACATATCCATGATTAAATGCTTTTCTATTAAGTGGATTTTTTTATTTTTTTACTTGAAACTCCTTCCTTCGCGCATATGGCGTAAGCAGATGACGTGAAATCAAATATTTCTCCGAAGTCTGATGTTCGTGAATGTATGAAAACGTTGGATTAAATAAGTATTAGCTAATTTTTGAAGAAAATTAAGCTATTGCAATGGCTTAAAAATGTTTGTAATGCGAATTTTTGAAAATTTTCTCCATGGAAATCCGTTTCAGACCATTCTGAATCGATTCCTAAAATTTATCACTTTTTTTATGTATGTATGTATGTATCTATATATGTATATAGTACAGGGTGATCCAAAAGTTCGGAAACGGCTTAATATCTCCGGTTATAATTGAGATATTTAGTTTTGGTTTGCGGGTATCTTTATCATTTGTAAAAAACTACTTTTTGGTGGGTAATAATTATTTCCGCCATATTGGATTCAACTTTGAAATTTTAAATTAGATCCCCCATAAAGTGATACATTTTTGGAAAGGTCTTAAAAAAAGAAAACATTTGCTGCAAACCCGAGCTTTCTATCTACTTCCGTTCTAAAATGGCGGACACTCAAAGTTTAAAAAAAATAATCTTCTTTTCTTATTTTCAATAGTTTAGTTAGATATAAAAAATCGGTCCAAGACAACTCAAACTAACTTTCTCATATAATCTCGGTCCAGAATCCCAGAGAACATACTTAGTTATCATGTCGTAGTTTCCGAGATATTTATGAAAATTAATCTGATTTTGTTGAAAAAACAAAAAGTAAATAACCACTTGTTGAACACATTTTAAAATTTAAATTCATTTTTCCTGGGGTTTTGGACCGAGATAATATGAGAAAGTTAGTCTGAGTTATCTCAGACAGATGATTTTATATCTAACTAAACTATTGAAAATAGGAAAAGAAGATTAATTTTTTAAACTTTGAGTGTCCGCCATTTTGGAACAGAAGTAGACAGAAAGCTCGGGTTTGCGGCAAATGTTTTCTTTTTTTAAGACCTTTCTAAAAATGTATCACTTTATGGGTGGTCCAATTTAAAATTACAAAGTTGAATTCAATATGGCGGCAACCAATATGGCGAAAAAAAATATTACTCACCAAAAATGTAGTTTTTTTTTATAAATGAAAAAGATACCCGCAAACCGGAACTTAATATGTCAATTATATCCGGAGAAATTAAGCCGTTTCCGAACTTTTGGATCACCCTGTATGTGTATCTAATTAATAGTTCTAGGTTTTCAGGTATTGTTTCTTTAATTATGACTCGAGAGATTAATAGAAAGTAACGCAACAACATTGTCACCACAATTTTATATTAATAAATTAGCAAACGCGTTTCGACATTTTATATCCTCTTCAGTTTAAGTGTTAACATGGTGAGAGTAAAGTCCCTACTCAAATAATAAGTGGTATCAAAAACTCTCAGAGTCAAAACAACCAATATTTATTTAATTATAATATTATTGATTTAAATTCTTGTGAGAGGATTACTTACGTTGTGTTTCTGTCGAGGCTCAAGTTGTAGGAACAGAATAGCGGCGAGTTTGTCCAGAATGAGGTATTTTAATATCGGAGGAACTTTAGTACCTCTAACGCCTCTGTGGTATATGTTGAGGGTTACCACAGAAAGACCTGAAGCAAATGTCACCAGGCATATGCTCACTCCGTAATAGAGACCTATAAATTAAAAATTTGTGTCATTACAAAAATAAAATAAACCCTTGCCACCTTACCTTCTCGTCAGTCTAGAAATATAAGTCACTGAAGATAGCCGTCATACTTTTTATTTGTTTTATATTCTTATAAACTGTTATATCTTAGTATTTAAGAGGCTGAAACCGGTCTGATTTGTTTTAAATTAAAATTGCGATAGACCAATAAACTTATATTTTACAATTACAGTGTTTTCATTTATTTCAACAAGTGATATAAACGACTCACTAAGACCTTTTACTTTATTTTATTTTTAATTTTTTTATAAATATTTTTTTATTATTATTTTTTTATTTTATTTTTTATTTTTTGTGATAAAAGCAATTATATTTCCCAAATAAGTTAATGAATAAAATTAATAATATTGTGGACATTGAACCTATTATGTTGTAAGAAATGGACCAAATCTATTTACTTATAATTTTATAGTTGCAAAGCATTTTCAACCAATTATAAAAAAATAATTAGTCTTTATATATGAAAACTTGAAGAATCGTGACATACAATAGAATAGACACGGCCCGACTGAGGCTTACTCTTACTCAATACAAGGTATTGCAAACATAAGACGGGAGAAGAGTGAGTCCAAGGTGGGGGAACAAGGCGCGAAGGGAACCTGTCCAATGACAAGCAAAAATGTCTATAAGGACGGTGAGACACTTAGGTAAATTGGTTTTAACAAGTTTACTTATTAAAACCTTAGTGTTCAGTTAAGTTAAGTAGAGACTAGGTGTGCAAGCGAAGTTAATATGAGTAGTTACTATATCATCAACGAACGCCTTTCCACAAATTAAGTTGTAATTTTCAAAGCCAGCTTTCGCCATTATCTGTGCCCACAGATAATGGATTGACTAAACAGAATTTTAGCGTTTTAGGTTCCGTAAGCAAAACTGAGGACCCCTAAAAGTGCTGCTGTTGTTTGCCTGGAGATTTTTAACGCTACTGAATCGCTGAATGTGCCCAGCACAAAAAAAATGAAACTTTACTTTTTATGTTATGTGTTACAATTCAAACACAGGAAAAATTAGGGAAACCCCTAAAAATCAAAGCAAGGGCTGGACATTATATTCAAAAGATATAGATCATGAAAGAGGAATCCCCCCTCCCTCTCTATTTTTTTTAACAAATATACGAAAAAAATCTAATATGAATTACGGTTATTCTTTATCAAATAATAAATTTAAATAAATGTTTACCCCAATATAAGAAAAATGTCTCCTCCCCTCTTAAAATCTTAAAAATTATTTTCTTCCTGAGGTAAGTTTCTTTACGTCTGAACGATAAAAATCCATTTAAAGGGTTTTTATTTACTTTATTCAAAAGCTTAAACAAACTTTTAAATAGCCGCCATCTTGAAATAGCTGGCTTCATTATGGTGGCTAATGAACTCGTCCGATTTGTTAACTTGCCTTAGGACCCTTTCTGTTTACTGAAAAAGCGCATACTTGACAACTATAATTTATTTTACTACTACTACTTCTATATTTCTTTGATTAGGGTCGAAAATGCTCGTAAACTATTATATTCTATTATCTATTATCAAGTTATAGGGTTGTAGTTTCTGGTGCGGTTAGTGGGGATTAGACCTTAGACCCTTAAACTCCAACCCAAATCGACCCAGTAACTACTGATTTACTATATATTAGTTTGTTGTTAGTATGTTTAATTGAATATTTTAAACAATTTATGAAGATGAACTTTTCGAAAATTTGCGCAGTGTTTGCAAAACATATGAAATTATATTGCATCTGAGCTTACCAAAGGTAACGGACCATTTTGAATCTGAACTAAAATGCTTTTCAGATGCCAGAGAACATGTTTAATGTTTTTCTTAATGTACCTATGCAGTCTTACTTAATCGCATCTGACATCTGATTCAATGTGGTTTGTCTGTAACGATGAATTTATCCTTTTTGATAAGGGTTATCTAAGCATCGACCTAATCCTCAACCTCAACACAGACACCGCAGATGGCACCTTTACTAAGATAAGAGGCACCTACTTAAGAAGTATTTGAGCAGCTACCGTCTTCTAGCATCATGCCCCTCTTGACCTTTACTATCCTTATCGCAAAGATTTCCTCTTTTTCTTGCCTCTAGTGAGTAAATCAGTGTTACTAACCGCTAGAAATCTTGTCCCTAGAAGCTTTACTTATCTCTACTGACTGCTTCGCGTGTTACTTTATTTATTATTTCCCTTCAGTCTAACTCTCAAGCTTTTCATTTTATTCAAATAATAGAGAAAATATAACAATGTCAAGCAGAAATGTTATGTGATTTATCCTTCCACCCTATATTTTTTTTTATAAACTTATATTTAAAATATTCATAGGCACATAGCTTTCTCGCTGTATACTTTAATGTTTTTGAGCCAATTTTTACTGGTCTTATATTACTTTGCTTTGTAAGTTTCATCGCACATTTCCGTTTCCACAATTTTGAACCACTTCCAGTGATTCAATCTTCCCCAAATTTTGCACATAGATACAACTAAGGTGAAGAATACAGAAACCAAATAAATAAATAAATAAATAAATAAATAAAATGGCGTCAAATTTATTTGCTTTTTAAGTTTCATCGCACACCTATTACCCCAATTTTGAACCACTTCCTGTGATTCAATCTTCCCCAAATTTTGCACATAGATACAACTAAGGTGAAGAATACAGAAACAAAAAAAAACAAAAAAAACAAAAAAAAATGGCGTCAAATTTATTTGCTTTTTATGTTTCATCGCACACCTATTACCCCATTGGTTGAAAATAAGACCGGTTTTGAAAAATGGCATTTTTATATTAATTATTGTCAAATTTATTTAATTGTTTCCCCCTTTTTTTAATGTCAATTATTTTTTAAATATTGATTTGAATTAAGCATAAGTATCAATTAATCTGGTGCTATCTATACTGGCTACTTTTGACAAACCATCAAAATTTTATAAAAATCAGATGAGTATTTTTGCAGATACGGGTGTTAATAAATGTATGTTTGTGCGCATGTGGAAGAGAAACAAATGGGCGCAGAAGGTTGAAACGTATAAGGGACTAACAATGGGTAAATTATAAACTACCATCCAAACTTCTTTAAAATAGGACGTGTAGATAGATATGTATGTTGGCTCACACAAATTAAGCGACAAATAGACAGAACTAAAAGTGTTCCCTGATTTCAAACAGATTTCTGTCATGGAATTTTTGAAATCGAAGACATATAACAATCCGCTCTCTGATCAATCACATGGCTCCCGTTACCTTCGGTAAGCTCGGAAGCAATTTTTTTTTTCAAATTTAATTTTATTCTATTGCGTATTTTATTTATCTTCTATTATTTACTTCTGTTTAACTTGGTATGAGTACACATTTACTACAGTAAGACTAAATGATATAATCGCTAACTGATATTATGTTTGAATTCTTACTAATAAGAGGTGTTTTCTCTGTAGGCGGTAGAGTTTCTCTGATAGTCATGAGGAACACAGTCATAGAAAGAAGAGCTGAGATACCGAGCGTTACTTTCTCTCCACTCTCCGATGGTACGTAGAATACAAGTAGCGCTGAAACAAAAATAAATAAATTTTATAGTTATCAAAACTATTTGTGATTATTGGTCAAGTCCCATTCACTGTATTGTATGTTAATGAGCCTCACGATGCTATAAATGTTGTTAAACTAACGGCATAGTTCAGTGCGCCCTACGATATCCTACCATGTTGTTTAACGCATGTCATAATTTAGAATGCCGCACAATGACCTCCATGTTGACACACAGCTAAATTTAGTGAGAAGTGCAATGTCTTAGATTTGTTTAAAGTCACAGCATAGTACCTTAGTGAGCAATACTAATTACCTAACTAACTCTTTGGCACAATCTTTTGGTTTTAATGCAATCTTTTTCTTTTGGCAACTTTGGTCGAGGGGTCATACAAGTATATAGGTAATGGATGGCACGGGGTTAGAGTGTCTCTCCATCAGGTGTATAAACCTAGATTCTACAGTCACCCATCCAAATGCTGTCCTCGTCCAATGCTGCATAAATTTATAGATGGAGGAGCCAACTGCTCTCCCATTCTAGCTACCGATGCACCCTGCGAGTGATCTGTCCGATGTCCTAAATATTCTGTTAAACTCAATTCACGGAATTGAATGTTTAGAGAGCCACACGATGTCATTCACTTGGTTAAACTTACAGAGAAGCACATTAGTCATCTATACGATTTTGTTAAGCTCACGGCATAAGCTGGTGAGCCGCATGATGTTATACTCTTAGTTAAACTAACCTTAACCCTTAACTTAACTTCTTTACTTCACTCTTGGTTAGCAAAGCACGTCAGTGATCTGTACGATTTTGTTAAGCTCACGACATGAGCTAGTGAGCCGCATGATGTCTTACCCTTGGTTAAACTAACCTTAACTCTTAACTTAACTTCTTTACTTCACTCTTGGTTAGCAAAGCACGTCAGTGATCTGTACGATTTTGTTAAGCTCACGACATGAGCTAGTGAGCCACATGATGTCTTACCCTTGGTTAAACTCAAAGTATAGTACGTTACTAAGCCATACGATATCCTCGATGTTGTTAAACCCACGCCGTATGTTTTGTGAGCCGTACAAGGATCTCAATGTTGTTAAACTTAAACTCATAGTATAGTACATTTAGTGTTAGTGAGCCTTGCGATGTCCTACACTTAGTAAAACCCACGGTATATTAAGTTCAGTGAACCTCGCAATGTCCTACACCTTGTTAAATTCGCAGAAAGTACATTTGTGAGACACGATGCCCTACATTTGATTAAATTTTGTCAATGTGAACTCAAATTTGTTTTTAAGTTAACATAATTTATCTACGACTGATACGAAATATAAACATTTTATCTCTGTTTAGATGAGCAGAAAGCGATTATTTTCGTAGTTGTATTCATTGCGCATGCGCGTTCATAATTCTTTCTGCGAATTAATTTACGATGTTACTAAAATAAACAAAATGAAAAATCAAACAATAATGATATGTGAACTTCTCTATACTAGCCTATACTAAACTTTATTTGTTATTATTTCTTCATAAATTTGTAGAATTTTTTCTGAGGAAGGGAGAGTGCTCTTTTAAATCATACCTTCTAAACCTATTGCATACGATTCCTTATTTCATTAATAACCAAACTAAATTCAGGCTTTATTCCTATTTATTTATAAGTTTATTCAAAATGTAGAGGATCTTTATCCGTAGCTTCATTTGGACTTTTCCTCGGTTCTTATGGAAAAATTAAGCATATTTTGTGATTAAGCTTTTTGGAACGAAGTTCCTTATGGCACGTTCTGGAGCCCGGGAGTGAATAAAAAAAAAAAAAAAACGACGAAAATCACGGTGGTCAGTGGGGTCTCAGTGCCGCTATAACGGCACCCCGGCCCTTACACGTTGTTGTAGGATCCATGGGACCAAATTTAACTGTCCATGTCCAGTCTAGGGGGGGGGTGGGGGGGGGGTCCGTTATAGAGGGGTTCTCTTACATTGATTTAGTATACACTTTTGCAAGTTCCTGAAAAAAAAAAAAAAAAAATGCCAGAAAACCGGGATGTAAAAAAAGTGCACCGATAAAAATAAAAAGCCGAACCCTTTCTAATTCGAATTCAGGATTATCTGGTCATTTCATTTTCGATTAATTAACTCTCTCTGGGAATTGAGGTTGTTCTAGGTATTGGATACCAGTAGCAATTATTATCATATCACTCAGCTCTTATCAAAACATCTAAAACTAAATTCAGAGAATTTCGTTTTAGAAGGAGTGTAAACATCACAAACATCGGTTTTTAAGGAAAATTATCTTTTTCTGAGAGTGCTAGATTGAAGGTGTATAAAGCTACTAGGTAAATCTTTATTTAATGGTTTTTCTTAGAATTTAGCTTGTTGTTTCAACAAGCGTAAACATAAATTCATATACCCCGTTTATTTACTTTGAATTCTTTCTCTCTTTCTTTTATATAGAGAGTCTTTCAGAGAGGTAGGTTTTCGAAGGAGCGTATTTAGACCTTTTTTTATTTGTCTTTCTTATTAAAGTATTAGTAAAATCTTGCATGTGTATATTATAAATTATTTTTTTCTTTTTTATACTTTCACTTATACATAGTGTATATGGAGAGAAAGTATTGTGGAGGTAGGGAAGTCGAACTTTATCAATGCTCCTATAGGAGAGCGGTGCCGTTATATGGCGGCGGTGATCTAGCGGTGGTTATCGCCACTAAAACGTTGCCAGTAAAATTACGTTAATTTTCTATGGAACGTTGATAGCGACAACGCTAAAAGCTCTTGTTTCCTAGGAGAGAGGAGCAGGCCCCGATTTAGGGTAAGCTGCACCCTGGGAAAAACCTTTTGTAGCCCCCCCCCCCCCCCCCCCTACAAAAAGGACTGAGATACTGTGATTACTGAATAGTATTTTCGGGTTACCGCAATGTGGGCTGATACCATATACTGTTGTAAAAATGACGTATTAGGTATTAACCTGAAATGGTGTGTAATGTTGATAAACAATTAGTAGACCTATAGTTATTTTTTGAATAATATTAATTTTTTATAACTACGTTTTTAGTGCAAACTGCAAACGGAACATAATTTTAAAGGTACCAGTTTGCTGAAAATTTTCCGCCCCCCAGAAATTGCTGCCCTGGGCAATTGCCCAGTCTGCCCATTGGTAAATCAAATCGGGGCCTGGAGAGGAGCCGTTATATAGCGGCCGTAAAGCCGGGTTCCCACGGGGAGTGAAGACTCTACAGTGCCACGCTAGAGTAAAGACTCTTGTGACCCACGCCTGGAGGGGGAAGAAGAGTGAAACTAGCGGAGAACAGTGGAGAGTTCACACAGGGTAGTGCTCACGCTTCTCAGTTTATCCCAGGGAGCCAACCATGAACGAGCTTCTCGTAGAAAAGCTGAAAAACTGACTCACTGGAATACAACTTTAGAAACTTCATAGTTTCACCGTCTTGCAATTTAAGAATACGAGCCGACGCCGAAGGCTCAGACATAGTTACCTACTATCCTTTTAAAAGAACATGAAGAATATAGTATAATATCACGCATACTAACAAGAAATATAATATAGTATAATAATATAGTATAATAATATAGTATAATAATATAGTATTATAATATAGTATAATAATATAGTATAATAATATAGTATAATAATGTAGTATAATATCACGCATACTATAACAAGAAATATAATATAGTATAATAATATAGTCTAAATATAGTATAATATCACGCAAACTAACAAGAAATATAATAATAATATAGTATAATATATAATATAGTACATATAGCATAATATAGTATAATAATATAGTGTATAATATAATATAGTATAATATTTAAAATTAAAATAGTATAATATATAATAAGTAATAATAAAACAAGCAAAGGTTAAAGGTTTTAGCCGCGGGTGGAGGAGAGATAAAAAAAAACAAAGTGCTGCCTCTATGAAACTCTATGGCGACAGGAGTATTCACTCCTGAAAATTAAACAGGTTTGATTTGAAGAGTGAGCGGTAGTGAACTATCCTCACTCCCGGTGACGTCAGAGGAGAGTTCACTGCGACGCGTTCAGACGGGGCGAGTCCACTCTACAGTGAGCCACTCTAGAGTCTTCACTCCCCGTGGGAACCCGGCTTAATCTACCGGTCGTGTCGTCACAAACGTTGACGACAGTATTTACCAAATAACAATGACGCCTTTTATATGACCGTCATAGTGTTGAAACAGTTTTGCAACTTTTTTCTCTTAGTGTTATGTATTTTTATGCAATAAAACTAGTACAAGCGATGTAAACCAGCGAAGAGGACGAAATATTGATTGATTTTGTAATGAATCAAGAGCTCTCAATGTCGTTCTAAGTTGAAGGAATATTAAATATAAAACTGCCCCAGGAGTCTCAATGTCTTGGGAAGACAAACACACAAACCTTTGAGACTTTTGTAGGACAGACTATTGTTTAGAACCAAAGGGGGTGCTAAAGTAAAATAGGGCCTTATTTTGTTTTAATGTTCTTCAGGTATTATTCTAAAGCCGTGTTTACACGATCCAAGTATACTTGGTCCAAGTCACTTTGATCAAATCCACTTGGTCCAAGTGTTTGTGGAACTTTGAAGTAAGGGTCACACGATCAAAGTACACTTGGTCCAAGTAGTGGAACTTTAATACACTTTAAAGTTGAGGTTAAGATAGATTGTGTAAAGTGTTTTTCCCTCTAGAACTTTCCAGTTAAATTATACATATTAAGGGTTAAAACAGTGGTGATATATCACTTTCTGGTGAACAGAATCCAGCTCAACCTCACATCTGTAATTTTTTGACAGCTCGTTCTCATAATTGTCAGGTGGGCGCCATTTTTGTTTTTATCAAAGTCTATTTAGATGGAACCCATCCAACTGGGTGTCCAAGTTGACTTTGATTCACTTTTTACACAATTCAAGTAGCGTCAAAATTGAGTCAAAAACTGACTTGGTCCAAGTATACTTGGATCGTGTACTTAAACCCGGCTTAATACCATAAATACATTATTGATAATACATAACCAGTATTGTTTTACAATAAAAATTATTTCTTACATACTCCATTCCTTAGTATAATAAGTACCATGTAGTTATGAATTTAT
The DNA here is from genome assembly GCA_951217055.1 of Gerris lacustris. Lineage (NCBI taxonomy): Eukaryota > Metazoa > Arthropoda > Insecta > Hemiptera > Gerridae > Gerris > Gerris lacustris. The sequence goes on along the minus strand of OX578280.1, from coordinate 63,749,026 downwards.
CTATAAATATGAAATGCTTCTATTTACCTTTGCAATTTCAATTATCTGAATGAGCAGTTGATTACAAACCATTCGAAATGGTTTTCCACTTTCACACATTGCGCTGTAAAGTACATGGAAATATTCTAAGTAGAAAGTAATAACACTTAGCTATATAAGGTGAGAAGGGACTGCAGTCGTAGGGAAGCTAAATAATGCTGGGTATAGGACTCCGTGCTGGTTTCACTAGTAGACCCTTCCAGCTCATTAGATATTCACTATACTCAGTCCACTATTAGAATTAGACCATGGTCTGGCAAACATGTAGGTTTCATTCTCCGCTACTCTATTTACAGTACCAATGTATTGCCAATGTAATGCACTAGGCTTTTCTTTGATTTATAGAACGCTAGTGTTGAAGCTCTTAACCGTTTATAAATACTATGTCTTATCTCAGAGTAGATAGAAACACTGTTAATAATAATGGTCACGCCAGAATAAATGCATGGAAACTAATTATATCATGTAAAGCTTATTAGCTCATTTTAAAGAATTCTATCTTAAATTAGGTTACTAGATCGTTGCGAATTCTATGTTAAATGTTTAATAATTTCTAGCTCGTACCTCTATAACTTTCTACTGATAAGTAATACTTACCAGTTATGTTGTCCAGTAAAGACCTTTTAGCCCTAATAATAAATAATGTTAGTTATAGTATCTACCTTATAGCTTTTTAACTTCTTATTAATATGTTACATGTGTATTACTAGTTATTATGTGCAGCTCTGTGCTCATAATAATAAGAAATAATAGCTTTAGTGCCCAGCTCTGGCCTTCTTAGCTCCTAATAATGAAGAATACTTGTTGTGTCTTGCTCTGAACTTCTTAGCTCCTAATAATGAAGAATCTTTTATATAATCGAGTAGTGTCCCGACGACGGCGACACACCTCGAAATGATTTATAACGTTAAAAATTGATGAGCTAAAACCTAGAATTGAACTATAACCTCTAGCACATGTTGCAAACATTCTTCCACTCCGCTATCCCTCTGCAATGAATACAATAGCCTAAAACTTTCTATTTAAACAGTATAATATTATATCTATTTTATCTATATGAAGTATAATTGACAGCGCGAGACTCATTCATTTGAAATATAACTGATTATCTCTCAGCTCTTTTTCTTTAAATTTAATTAATAAGAAATAACTAGACATCACGTGGCTCCTTCTATTTAAGTATAACTGGACAGCGCGAGACTCATTCATTTTAAATATAACTAATTATCTCAGCTTTTTTTCTTTAAATACAATTAATAAGACATAAATAGACATCACGTGGCTCCTTCTATTTAAGTATAACTGGACAGCGCGAGACTCATTCATTTTAAATATTACTAATTATCTCAGCTTTTTTTCTTTAAATACAATTAATATGACATAACTAGACATCACGTGGCTCCTTCTGTTTAAGTATAACTGGTCAGTGCGAGACTTATTCATTTTAAATATAACTAATTATCTCAGCTTTTTTTCTTTAAATACAATTAATAAGACATAACTAGACATCACGTGGCTCCTTCTGTTTAAGTATAACTGGTCAGTGCGAGACTTATTCATTTTAAATATAACTAATTATCTCTCAGCTCTTTTTCTTTAAATACAATTAATAAGACATAACTAGACATCACGTGGCTCCTTCTGTTTAAGTATAACTGGGCAGCGCGAGACTCATTAATTTTAATTATAACTAATTATCTCCTAGCTCTTTTTCTGTTAATGCAATTAATAAGAAATAACTAGACAGCACGTGGCTCCTTCTGTTTAAGTATAACTGGGCAGCGCGAGACTCATTCATTTTAATTATAATTCATTTTAATAATAACTAACTTAATAATAACTTAATAATAACTCAGCTCTTTTTCTTTTAATGCAATTAATAAAAAATAACTAGACATCATATTTGGCTCTTTGGGTTTAAGTATAACTGGAGACCGCGAACTCATTCCTATTGAATATAATTAATGATTTTTTTCTTGCAATTTATTATTTTTTTTTTAAATTTATATTTGAATTATTCATTTATTTATTTATAATTGAGAAGTGTCCCGACGATGGCGACGACTCTCCTTGAAATGATTTTTTATTGATAAGGCAACATTCTGCCCGTTACTACGGGCCTAAAGACTAGTACTTGTTATGTTTTGCTCTGAACTTCTTAGCTCCTAATAATAAAACAATACTTGTTATGTCTTGCTCTGGCCTTCTTAGGTCCTAATCCTAATAATAAATAACACTTATTATATCTAGCTCTGGCCTTCTTAGCTCCTAATACATAATGACATAACAAGTTTTCTTCATTATTAGGAGCTAAGAAGACCAGACCAGGACGCAGGACATAACAAGTCTGGCCTTCTTAGCTCCTAATAATGAAGAATACTTGTAGTAATGCCAGTGCCCAGCTCTGGGCTCCTTAACTTCTAATAATAAATTAATAACACTTTTAATGAAACTGAAGTCTGTCTTTTTGTTTTGTTATAAATATTACTATTAACTACTTAAGAATTCAATTAAGACAACTACTTTCAGATCTTAATCAAACTATATTTTTATCTCTATTTATAAACTTTTTTTTTCTATTTAAATTCTTTTTCGACCAGTCAGTCCGGTACGAGACAAAACTTGTTATGTCACTTTTTTGAGCTTCTTAGCGCCTAATAATAAATTGCATATTACTCTTATTATGTCACCCTCTAGCCTTCTCTTAACTTCTAATATTAAAGAATACGTGTTTTGTCCGTCTTGGCTTCTAAAATAATACTTATTATGATATAAGAATTGGATCAGAAGACTGCGCATATACGCGGTCGATATAAACGTAAAATGTTATACAACATTTGTTAAAACCGTAAGCTCATGTAGGAGACTTTTTTCTTTTTTTTAAATAAGGTTTTCAAATGTAGTAGAAGTTATTAAATAATTATAAAAAACATACTTTCTGTTTAAACTATTGTTATTAAATATATCTTTTTTTACTTATTGTTCTGAATTGCAGCTACCGGGTTAAAAACAAGCGACATTCATTTTCCGGCATTCAGTTCTCTCATTGTTTCCCCTTCTGACCCTCTGTCACACTTTTCAAGGAAACAGCAAAATACAGAGTTTTTCTTTTTCATGCAACTTCTAACCTTTGTCTCCTAAAGATTCGATTGAGGCCCCTTATCGGCAATCGACATCCCATTATTAAGAATAACCATTTATTGTTTTACGCCTTGAAGTTCAAAATTGAACTATTGCTTTTTTCCATTTCATCTTTTCTCCATATATTAATTTTGGGTTGAAGAATACTTGTTATGTCCTTTTCTGACCTTCTTAGCTCCTCATAATAAATAACACTTGTTATACTATGGACTAAAATATTTAGTTTCTTTTTTTACTTTCTCATATAAAGAGAAAGTATTGTGATGACACAAAAATCCGATTTTGATTTAAAAAAATTATGGATTTTGATAAATTTGATGGATTTACACGTTTAGAGGTCCCCTGAGTCCAAAAAAGTTATTTTTTAAAAAAATGTCTGTCTGTACAGTCGCCTGGAGCCTAAACAACTGGGCCGATAAGTATTAGTCATTTCAATTTAACGTTATAAGCCGTTTTCCCGTGAAAAATCTAGTTCCTTAGAAATTAGCTTTAAACGCGGAAGGAGAAAGGCCGGGTTCGATTCCCCGCCTACGAGAAGTTTTTTTTATGATACATTTGATAAAATGTTCAATAATAATTAAATGTACCAACGAAAACTCTAAAATTAATTAATGGAAAACACCGGGCTAAGTAATTATGAACTCGTACATGAGAAAGTTAGTCTGAGTTTTGTCGGACCGATTTTTTTAAAATGTATTGTAGCATTAAAATATTCCTGCTACTCAACTGTCCTTAGTATTTTACCTGTTTAAATAAGCTAAAATAAATATTTATTTATACAATTATTTAATTTTTGAATACAGTTATTTTAATTTTTACCATGGCAGTAGAATAATAAAATGTGTTTATATTTTAAGAACAATATTTATATATATATTTTAGTCCTGGTAATTTAATTTTGAGAGTAAATATCTATTTTAAATTTGATCTTTTCTTTCTACTTGTGATTTTGATTTACTTCCTTCTATTTTATATTGATTTTTATATCACTTTTCTTATTTTGTTTAAAATTACTGAGTTACTGGCTTAAAAAAATATGTTATATGCATAACAAGTTTTGGGTATATATATAACAGTATGGTTGATGCAGTAGTATAATATACTATTATATTAGTAACATAGGATTTGCCCCAGGGTATTGTTTTGTCTCCGTTGTCGTTTCTCTTCTATGTTAACGAACTCCCCGCCATTACACTGTCTCTAATAAACAAAATAGGTACAATCTTCTTTTCTAATAAACAGGTTCCTACCCAACCACAAAGGAAAAAGAGTGAAATAATACTTAAAAATAATAATAAAATTATTTTAATAATAAGGAAATATAATCCATATTGACAAACAGAGTGAATATGAAGTGAAAGATTTAAATTAGGCATTTCTTAATATACGTTGCAATCCTCCGGCAAATATTACCTAGGCAACAGTGGCGGATTAAGGGTGTCATCTAGGGGGTGGCGATCTGACCCTCCAATGGGTTTCGGGAGTATGGAAAGCCCTAAGGAAAGGGGGGGGGGGGGGGAGTTCTCAGGATTCCTCCCCCCCCGACTGCAGTAAAATATCTTAACCGTAAGTCATAGGTGTCGTTAGCAGTTAATTATTGTAGGGTCCATATAGCGGGGGGTCCGGGGGTCCTCCTAAAATTTTGAAAATATTACCTCTCAAAACAGCGCTTTTATGCATTTCTGATATGAAATTTAGTAGGCGTTGGAAAAAAGTATAATCAAGGGGGGGGGGGGGGGCGGTCGCCACCCCCGCCCCCCCCTTTAATCCGCCACTGCTAGGCAAATGCCATGGATGTTCATCAATCTTTGTTGATAGAATTTTAGAAATTAGAATAACGATGGGCGGGTTGAGCATACCTCCTTGTCTTTTGCCACAGGTTGTTTTAAATTCCTTAGATGCTTCTAAGATTCTTTTGCTGACTTAATTACAACATTCATTTAGAAGTTTGTAGATCTCATAATAGCACTTTTCGTAATTTTTTGTCTTATTAAATTCATATGTTATTTTAATATGGATAATACGACGCAAAAAAACCTTAATAATATTGGCTACATATTAGTTACGTCCGGTTATGCTAATCCGATTAGTGAGATATAACAGTTGTGTCAGCACATTTTTAATCCTATATCTGAATTACGTCCGTACACGATAATCCAAAAAGGTAAAAAGGGTTGTACAGAATCCAAATATTAAAATTAAAACAACATAATCTATTTTACTACGTTTTTATTAGGTTGCTTTCTTGTTTGTTTGTCCGGTACAAATCTTGCAATCGATTTTTAACTAACTTCCCGAGTAGCTTGACATTTGAAACGTTCAGAATAGCTCAGTGACACAATGACAATGCAACATTTTAATACTTTTAGCCATCTTTCAGCAGTATTTAATTCGTTTTCAGCCAATTTTGCTGTATGGAAAGTTAGTTCGGAAAAAATCCGCAAATTATTTTATTTGTTTTGCCAAGTCCCATATTTACAATCTTCATTTTGACGGGTTTCAAATTTGTGATTTTTATAAATAAAGAGATAAACATTGAATGACAGCAAAACTGAATGACAGAAATAAATGGATTATATTATTTATATTATTTCAAATATATCGATGGCACGGTTTGGATTTGGTGTTGGGGAGATCCGTTGTACAAAGATTTGTCCTTTTATAGGTTTAAGATCAGCTCTCTAGATGGTTGTCATTTATGTGAAGTAAATAAATTTGGAACTATTTTTGTTTTACTAATATTATATATTATATAACAATAACAATTATATTATCAACATTGCATACGATTCAATAGAAAATTTAAAAACGTAGTATATAAAAAGTTCTTTTATCTTGAAATTATTTACTTCTCTAGTAAACATAAACATAGACACTTGCTTGTCAATATCAAATTGATACCAGTCTTGTCTAGGCATTTATACATGACAAATAAAAAGCAAGTAAATTTAATTTGAAAAAAATCACATACTGCTAGGGTCAGCGTTAATAAAAAATTATCCAAACACCTAAAACTATTTAAGAGTTACACAATTTCACCGATTATATATTTGATTATTACATACAAGAGAATGCTCAATTTTCCACTGTTTTATGGGCAAAATCTTCCAGCTCTGTATGTAACACGTACTACAAACGCTTACACGGATTAAAAATGTGCGGACGCAATTTGGATATCTTCTGGGTATTAGTTTTGGATTAAAAATGGAAAACTTTTTTATTTTCAGTTATAACAAAATCGGCAAAAGTCGCTTCAGTGATAAAAACGTTATCAGTTTTGCTGACTATATTTTTCACTATTGAGTCAAAAGAAAAGTTGTATAAGTATAGGGTGTCTAAACTACTATGAAAAATCAAAATTTGTGTAAAACAACAATGAATTATTTTGTTTGCATTTTATTTAGCTAACAATTAATTATTATAGATAACAGACACTGACAAAGTTTAATTTGCGCACAAATATTAATGATCCCACTTTTTAGAACATTTTTGTTAACTTTGGAAATTGGCAGACTCATATGCATTCAAATTTACTGGGTCATATATTATGTCAGCACCCAATTAGGTAAGTTTTTCAACCGCACCAACTTGTCTAGTTGTCTAGTTCGTGCTCGGCCCAAGATGTCTTGCTTCTGAAATGTTGTCCAATTCGAACTCGAGGATTATCCAGAGCAGGTAGAAGTTGCCCAATTCGGTGTGCCGTTTATTTTAAAGTTAGATGAACAGATATTTTCAATTAAAAACAATTTGTCAGTAGTGTCAAGAAATTTCATAGATGAACAAATCTCTATTAATGTCAATGATTTTGTTATGATGGCTTTTAGAAGAAAAAACCTAAGAGCCCTTTAGTTTTGTACTATATTATGGTTTAGTTTAGGTTTGTTCTTAAATTAAAGTAATTAAGGTAAATGGTAAGGAGGTTTGAGGTCTTTATAGCTTTCTAATTCTCTCTTTACTCGGTTTTGGATAAGTTGTCCGCTGTTTATCCGAGTGCATTGTATTCCTTATACGTGTATAAGTGAATACTTAGGGTGGGTTCAAAGGGTCATAGGGCAAGGGCAAGAGAAGGGTAAATCCCCTTTAGGGCTCGGTTAACACAAAGCAACCGACACAACAAAGCTCTTTAGGTAGTAAGGCTGAACTACAGAAGAGGAACTACAGAGAACTAAGGCTGAAGAACAGAGGCTAAGTCCGTCTCTGCATTTTTTCTACCCCAAATTAAAGAGCAAAGAAAGCACCGGAAAAAAATTAAAATGATTTAATATTTTGCTAAAAAAAACAACTAAGGAAATGGGATAAACGACCCGTAACTCATCGTAATGTAACTAAAATAAAATATATATTTTAAACAAGCTCATTTCCTGAACCTATGATAATGTAGTTTTACATGTAGCACAGATTCTTAAATTTCACAAAAATCAGGAGGACTTTTAAAAATAGAGGTGTAAATAAATGTATTTTTGTGCGCATGTCTAAGAGAAACAAATGGGTGCAGAAGGTTGCAACTTATATGACCAAATTCATAATTTAAATAATTCAAATTTATACCATCCAAATTCATTAAAATTGGACGAGTAGTTTTGCTTCCGAGCTTACCGAAGGTAACAGAAGCTATGTGATCATTCTAAAGAACGAAAAAATTTTAGGTCTCCGATTTCAAAAATTCCAAGACAGAAATCCGTTTCAGACCGTTCAGAGGTCTGTCTGTCAGTCTGTCGCTCAATGTTTGCGAACCAACATATCTTAAAAACTACTCGTCCGTTTTTATTGACATTTGGATGTTGGTCATAATTAGCCCATTGTTGGTCCCATATAAGTGTTAACCTTCTGTGCTCATTTGTTTCTCTTCCACATGCGCACAAACATACATTTATTTACATCTATATCTTCAAAAGTACTTATCTGATTTTTATGAAATTTTGATGGTTCGTCAAAAGTAGCCCCAGATTAATTTCAACCGTCTACGCTCTTTAAATTTTGCTACATTGATACTTTAATACATATATAAATAAACAGGTCAAGTGTGTGCTAGACAGCACACAGCAAGGGTCCGTAGGCAACCACGTTTCAAACCCACTTCAAACTTGCCTACGCTCGCCCTATCAAAGTTAAAACCAAAGAATTATATATTTTTGTAATCAGCTCTACGTACCCTTTCATATGATACCCCTCACGGTGTCGAAAAAAAAAAAAAAACAATTTTAACCCTTAAGTTTTTTACCCTAATTTTTAAGTCGCTATATTTTTAAAATATGTGGGTAGCTACAAGACACATGCATGCCAAATTTCAAAGTGATCGGACGAAAGGTGTAGCCGTGAGAGCAGGCGACAGGACGGACGGACAGACACACGCAGGAAAATATAAGGGTCCTTGGTTTTGCCTACGGACCCTAAAAATCCAAACAATTTTGAGATTTAAAAACCGGGGGAAAAATGAAATATAGGTTTTAAAAACATAAAATCATTTAATTTCACAAAATAGGACGCGAGGAAGCTATGTACCACACTAATTAGCAGAGTATATGATATAATGTTGATTCGCAAAAAAAATCAGGGGTTTGTTGAACAGAGCTGGGAAGGGTATCATTCAACGAAATTGCTTGCATACGAGTCTGCAACGCTTTTTGTTGTCGTTTTTTGGTAACGCTTTTCGAGTTTATGCGCGTAAGTAAAGACATGAGAATGTCTGAGAAGGCTGAAGGCTCTTTCTACTACCCTCTAGTCTAGACTAGGCTAGACACTATGCGATTACGAACTACCTCCTGCAACAATCTAATTTCCTGGTAGCAGTGGAACTATTTTCGAATTTTTTCGGCCCTTCGAACGTGGTAGGGGAAGGCCCTACAGCTGGAGACTGGATTGCACACCTCCTATATCTTTCTAACTCCTTGTTACACACGGTAACGTTTTTGGCTTAGATTTTTAAGTAACGCTTTTAGATTTCATGTAGCAAAGCCAAGACATGAAAATGTCAAAAAGCAACTGACCGACACGGAACCAAAAATGTTCCCTGAATCTGAAACAGATTTCTGTCTAGGAATTTTTGAAATTGGAGACATAAACAATATTCGTTCTTTAGAACGATCACATAGCTTCCGTTTCCGACGATAACCTCAGAAGCCAAACTCCTTTAAAATACTGAACTAATATAAATTTCATTTTTAACCATTCTACAAGTTTTTTTTTCATGCTCCATTGAAATCCTATTTGCTTAGCAACTATTTCACTTTGATTAAAAATGTTAAAGCAAGAAACTCTTAACTCGGTATTTTACATTGGTCTGCACATATTAGGTAGGGATTATTTTAATTAGTCTTGGATTAATTAGACAATTTAGTAGAAGGTAAATTGTAACTAATGAATATCGTTTATAGAAGATGTTCATCCTGTGATATAATATACTCGTATTTTACGGCAATTTTGCCCTAGTTAATGGTGTTAACAAAATACTTTTTCAATCTGAAAATAGTGCAATTGTGATTAGGATGCCTCCTGAAACATATCCGTAACTCCATTAAATTAAACCTAATTAGACATTTACATTTGATACTATTTTGTTTCGCTTATTTGATTGGATTAGTTTCCTTATTACAAAATGAGGAGTTAGTGAAGTTATATTCTTATTATTCTAGACAGACTCTGATTTACCAATGGGCAGAATAGCCACTTGCCATTCTGCCCAGTTTTGAACGGAGTTCCGGTTTTTAGAAGGGAAGAAAGAAAGCGGCAATCGGGGCCTGCTCAGATGAAACTGTATTTCAACATATCCAGTAACAATGTTCTGCTTGGTATACATTTGGGACATTGCGCATGCGTTTTTTACTCGCTTTTGGGCAATATATTGCTTTTTGGTGCATTCATTGTATTAAAATTAAAAGATCGGAAAAAAACTAGTTTCATTACAAAGTATGGAAAATTTATGTTTAAAGTATGTACTTCCTTTTGGACTTAAAAACCCACCTGTGATCTTTCAAAGAATTCTAGCTAATATTATTAGAAGAAATGACTTAGATGATTTCTGTGTTAATTATATCGATGATATACTTATATTTTCACGTACTTGGGAAGAAAACATTCACCACATAGAGAACAACTCGAACAATAACAGGTTATAATAATAGTTTTTATTTACCGTATCAGTTTTAAGTTTTTGTTTCTTTTTCTTTAGCAAATTTTCATTGGAATAATTTACTAATGATGATGATGATTTTTTTTAATAAAAAGTAATAGGTATTGTTTTGAACACAATTTTTTCACGCCCTTTCAAGAAAATAGGAGAAAGAGACGTTGCAAAAAGACGTAAAAACACTAAAAACGTTAGTGTGAAGACAGACACCTCAAAAAAGAAAAAAAATAACTTTCTTTAGCTAGAATTCAGTATTAAATGTTGAATATAATATACATACATATATATTTCTAAAGAATTTCATTAATGTACTAAAGTACTGTAATTCATGTTAAAAAATCAAAAAAAATTTGATTAAAAACGGGAGAAAACTAAATAAATTTAAATGACAGTCTATTTTTATTTTATAGTTAGTTTTTTATTTTAGGTTAGTCTTTATTTTATTTTTTATAACAATAAAGGGAATAATGCAGCTTTCATGAAATTTAGGTTTGCTGTTTTGTTGATTTCATAGTTTTTTAATTTTATACTTCGGGGTATAATGAATAGTGTATTTCTAAAGTAGTGAATAGTATTTTTCTTAAAGAAATATAATAAATTATCAGTCCTATTGAATATTGAAGCTTATTCTGCTGAATTAAACTATCAAAATACTTTATTCAAACAAAGAACAGTCTCTTTAGTATTCTTTATTATAAGTCTTAGCTAAACAGAGTTCAAAATTGTTTTAAGAATAAATAAATAAATAAATTTTTTAAAATGTTAAAAAGCTTACTTTGAACCATTCTAATGGTCTGATATTCTCAAAACGCACTCTGATAAAGTATTTGTTTGCCACTGAACCGGACTACAACCATATAAATACATCGAAAAGACCATAATTATAAAAAAAAACTATTTTGTCAATAAAAAATAAAATAATTTTTTTTTTTCGAAATTTCCAAAAAGTGGTATTTTTACTTTTGGTCGAAGAATGTTCAGGAATTGTATCAAATTTTTTGCACTTCACATAAGCGAGATAGAGGGGGGGGGGGGGGGGGGAACGTTTCAAACCAGCTTCAAACTCGCCTACGCTCGCCCTATCAAAGTTATAACCAAATAATTATATATTTTTGTAATCAGCTCGACGTACCTTTTCATATGATACTCCTCACGGTGTCGAAAAAAAAAAAAAAATGTTTAACCCTTAAGTTTTTTTACCCTAATTTTTTTGAAAAATATTTTTTTTAAGTCGCTATATTTTTAAAATATGTGGGCAGGTACAAGACACATCCATGCCAAATTTCTAAGTGATCGGACGAAAGGTGTAGCCGTGAGAGCACGCGAGAGGACGGACGGACAGACACACGCAGGAAAATATAAGGGTCCTTGGTTTTACCTACGGACCCTAAAAATGTAATATTTTCCAGACTGATTCCTGTTATTTAGGTTTCTGGTTTTATATATTTCTGTTTTGCAAGTTTAGGTTGTACAAATGAAAAGAATTAATATTAACTCAACTCTTCAGTTCCAAGTCTTGGGAAATAAACAAGTAGTTCCCTTTTCTTTTTACCTACAATACTTAAAAACACTAAAATGTTACCTTTATACATTAATTTACCTTTATACACGTAATTAATTTCTTAATTGCTATTATACAGAAAAAAACTACTAAACAGTAAGACATACAAAGTTCACGAGTTAAAAGTTATAACCTTCTCTTGTTGATAAGGTTCAATTGTAACCTTCCGGCGCAAAAATTTTTCGTGGTTTTTAGCTTCTAGTTGGAAAAGTTGGTTTGGAACCAACTTTTCTCGCGTCATGTTATGACTGCTTATATAGATTATTCTGAAGCGCGTAAAAAACGCAACCTCTGAACCCACCTTAAAGCTTTATAGTTCATTAGATGAAAGTTAACTATTGCTGTTATAACACATAAATGAAAATTTACATTAGGTTATATTTTATCGTGCTATTGAACATAAATGTTTGTATGAGGCGTCGTTACATTTATGAGCCTGGACAAGAGACAAGCCTTTGTTAGGGATATTGTATTATGCAGTATAGTTATGTGCATTATGCGAATAAACCAGTGAAGCAAACCTTTTGCGCCAAATACATAATAGCTGATATGAGAGAATAAATTTAATACTGAATAGTAAAGAGTCATAAGTATATTGTCAAACACAAATACATAATACATACATAATAGTACTTAGTATTTAATTAGAATATATTATTATTTACTTAGAGTTATATAATTTATAATAATTTCAAGATAAAAAGAACTTTTTATATACTACGTTTTTAAATTTTCTGTTGAATCGTATGTAATGTTGATAATATAATTGTTATTGTTGTATAATAAAAATAGTTCCGAATGTATTTACTTCACATAAATGACAACCATCTAGAGAGCTGATCTTAAACCTATAAAAGGACAAATCTTTGTACAACGGATCTCCCCAACACCAAATCTAAACCGTGCCATCGATATATTTAAAATAATATAAATAGTAAAATCGATAAATAATATAATCAATATTTCCTGTTTTGCTGTCATTCAATGTTTATCTATCACAAATTTGAGACCCGTCAAAATGAAGATTGCGTAAATATGGGACATGGCAAAACAAATAAAATAACTTGCGGATTTTTTCCGAACTAACTTTCCGTACAGCAAAATTTGCTGAAACCCAATTAAATTCTGCTGAAAGATGGCTAAAAGTATTAAAATAATGCATTGTCATCGTGTTCTGAGCTATGCTAAAAATTTCAAATGTCTACCTATTCGGGAAGTTAGTTAGAAATCGATTACCAGATTTGTACCGGACAAACAAACAAACAAACAAGAAAGCAAGCTAATAAAAACGTAGTAAAAATCAACCGTGGTTTCACGAACGTACAAAATCAAGATGGACCAAACATCAGCTTGATTTGCCCCACATAGAGTCTCCTTTATGAATTATTTTCTAATTTGAATTTAACATAATTTAACCTCGAATGGAATAAACATTAAACCGAGAGGCACCGCATCTTAAATCAGAATGAAATTTAGATTTCAACTTGAAATTTAATCCGATGCAGACATTGAGCCAATTCCAAGTGTACAATGAGATCCATGTTATTCTAAAAGACAAGCAGATCCGAGTTTGTTTTCATTTAAATACGAAGTAATACAATTGAAGCTTTGATCCAATGTTTTTATATTCATGATGTCCCTTTTTTTGGAAGAATAAAAATGTATCCAATGATCCGTCTGTAGTTTTCAGAAAACATTGCCATTTGTATTTTGGGGAAAGACTCCAAAAAGATACTTAGATATAGATATGCCTTGATTCATAACCGTTGCCAGACTGTGAACATGGAAAGCCCACAACAACAAACATGGATGATCAACTCAAATCACTAAACTATCTGCTATGAGTTGCAACCTTTGTAATTGAATGGCGAACTACTGTACGGATGGCGCAAATAGTTTCGAACCAGTAAGTAACGCGTTAGGAAACAGTTGCCGGCAACTCAATCTGTCGACACGCAAATGACAGGTTTTTCAGTTGCTTGTCCGATTGTGTACATTGTCTATTTTTATTTAATACTTTAATTTATATTATTAATATTATCAGTTTTCTTCCGTTGCAGTAGGTAAATTGAATTGTTGAACGAGCGTAGTGAGATCTTTATTTCAGAGACTTGGGCATTGAAAGGTTTGTTTGTTTGTCTAAAGATAAATAGTGTAAAAATTGATCGATTTGAACTAAATTCGGCACACAGACACATCTCATAATTTTTAATAACCGTAAAGTTTTGAAAATAACACACTAAATATTTTCAAGATGGCGGCCAATATGGGGGACAACTAAAAAAAGTTTTAGTCAGCGTGGCATGTTATACATCGTTTTTAAGGTATTTAAGATTTTTAAAGAGTAAATAATTATTCAAATTTTACATTTAATATTTTTAAGATAGCGGCTAATATGATGAACGACAGTAAAAAGGTTTTAATCGGCTTGGCATGTTATAAATAGTTTAAAAGGTCTTTAATAAGAACAAAATAATTTGTAACTATTAAAATATTTAATTTACTATTTTCAAGAGGGTGGCCTATATGATGGATGACTAAAAAAAGCTTTAGTCCGCATATGTTATATATAGTTAGGTATTTTATCTACGATTGATACGAAATATAAACATTGTATCTCTGTTTAGATGCGTAGAAAGTGATTCATACGAACTTGTATTCATTGCGCATGCGCGTTTCATAATTCGTTTTTTTCCGCTCTAGTACGGTAAAAAAAAAAAAAAAAAATCTCCACCTTAACGCACGATTAGTGAGTTTGTTTACATTAAACAAAACTAATTTGCTGTATGTTTAATTAAAGTAATTGTTTATATCGAGTTTTTAGTGAAAAACAATGATTGATTTATGTCATTTTGACGGAAATGAGGAGAATAATAATACGCCTCCCGAAATAATTAATTCGGCACAAAATTCAACTAATGAATTAATGTCATCTTTATCAGAAGAGAAATACGAACTTCCATGCAGGAAGTTTATTAAATATTTTATTCTATATTTATTATTAAAATCAAACAATCGTAGATAAAGTACGGTAAGCAACTCGTGCGAGTTGCGAGACTACCCTCGCTGTCGCTCGGGTGCAAACTCCACGCTCGCATGCAAGATGCAACTTTCCGCACTAGACGCGTAATGTACTATTAAAGGCCGGTTGCAACAGGGGCAATTTTTATTTAATAAAGAAATTGCAGGCTCGCTTCCCTCAACAATAACGGATCAATTTTGAATTTGAGTGAAACCTCTTATTCTTTTATTGATAATAGTGGGTTTTAATTTCTTTATTGTAGTAAAAACATTATTCGCATTTGGTGAAACATGCTTTATGGACGATGGTCGAATGTCCTCCACGCTAGAATTTATTCGTTCACTGTTTTGAAACGTTTCGGTTCGTAATAAAAACTATGTGAGTTGATGGTTATCGAACTTGTCAGATGGATAGGGTGCAAGGAAAAAATAAATGTTTTTACAAGCTTGTGTAGGAAAACAATTTAAAAGAAAGCTGGAAGGTTCTCAAGGGGAAGGTTAAGCCAGCATGGGATTGAAGACATCTTCTCATATCTCTGCCATCCGAGGATTACCTATAGCCTACACTAAATTCTATATTAGTTTGTGTTTTCCACAGATTTCCATAAAAGCTTTTAAATACAAAATAACAATTTTCTTGGGATCTAATGTGTATAAGTTTTGTGAATTATAAGCTTGTTACCTATTAATAATATACATAATTAACTATACAAATAAACGTGTGGTGTCGCGGGACACCAGGTAGGAACGAAGTTCCTTACATCTTTTTATTAAATACAAATTATAAAATCACACTGCTAAGTACGTATACGTTGCTAACTACTTATACATGGCGGAGTTAGAAAAAGACAAAATAAAAAATAAATAACTGTTTGTACCTAGCGGAGTTAAGGCAAAATTATAAATATGTATTGAATATTGAGAAAAAAGTTAATCATGATGAGTTTATAGTTAATGAGTATGTTTATAATTAGGAGGCAGTGTAGGACTGTTTTCTACCTGCCCGGCCTACTAATTTAAAATATTATAAAATATATCTCTTCCCTACTCAAAAACGTCTGCTTGTTTCAGGTTGAAATTTTACATGCCTGTTTCAATTGGACTTTAGACGATGTGCAAGAAGTTTTATTAAAATCGTTACGTTAGAACGTAAGATATCGATAAAAACGTTGTTTTCTTTATTTTAAACGTTTAGGTCCGCTTTAATAAATTTATATTTTACGATTTTGGTAGTATTCATACTACGGAAAGATTAATTTTTAATTTAAATCAAATTATAATTATTAACAACTACGGGAAACAACCAGAGAAAAATACACTCCAGCGCTGGGATTTGAACCACAGGCCTCTATACAGGTACTAATTGGGTATTTTATAATTATAAGCGTTATTTCTCGATCTAGTTCTTTGTCATTAATGTTGACTTCTCAGATTTGTGGAAAATTGAAAGCTTAAATTCGGGACAAGGTATCATTAACGTCAGAGAAATTCATTCTCCTGCGTAGCTTAGTTGGTAGAGCGCTATACTGGAAATATAGAGGCCTGTGGTTTAAATCCCAGCGCTGGAGTGTATTTTTCTCTGGTTGTTTCCCGTAGTTGTTAATAATTATAATTTGATTATAATAAATTTAGCGATCTTTATCACTTCATAGCATAGTGTCGGTGTTCATTTTACTAAAACAAAAATTAAAAAAGTTGTGTCTCATTAATAGATGAAGTTAGAATTTTTCCCCATTCTAAAATTCCAATTTTAATTTTGAAGCTTAAGCTTACGCGAGCGTTGTGCGTGAACGCTTGGGCGGATAAAGTTGTCCAACGAACTCAGCCTGGGCAATGGTAAAATGAATTTGTATATCCAATTTCAATTAACTCGGTCATCTTTTACTCAAGTTATCGTCATGGGTAGAGGTCGTGACGCTTGGTTTTGTGACGGTCGTTTTTTTCGGATTTACTCCCGGGCTCCAGAACTGCCACAAGGAACTTCGTTCCAACAATTATAATATTAACAAAATTTATTTGCTCAAAACTATAGTATTTTTCGACCTAAAACAGGGCCAAGCTTGTCATGACCATCTTATCGGCAGTATTTATTTTTGCTCGCACCCGCATTAAGTTACTGCGCGGCTTGGTGCGTTATATTGCATTATCGCCAAATCTGCACTGGTAATAAAGATTCCGTCACTCTGCTTTGACCGGGACTGAAAACGCATACGCGAACAAGCACGATTTCTTTATCTACATGAGGGTTTGCGTCCGAAAGATTCTATAAGAGACGTCAGTTGGGTGATACTTTGTTTGTGTTCGCGGCTTATCGTCTGAAACAGCACTAACGCTCGTAGAAGGTGTTGATACGTCTGAAACAGCATTAATGCTCGGGGAAGGTGTTGATATGTTTGAAACAGCACTAATACTCGTAGAAGGTGTTGATACATCTGAAACAGCACTAACGCTCGTAGAAGGTGTTGATACGTCTGAAACAGCACTGACGCTCGTAGAAGGTATTGATACGTCTGAAACAGCACTAATGCTCGCAGAAGGTGTTGATACGTCTGAAACAGCATTAATGCTCGGAGAAGGTGTTGATACGTCTGAAACAGCACTAATGCTCGCAGAAGGTGTTGATACGTCTGAAACAGCACTAACACTCGTAGAAGGTGTTGATACGTCTGAAAATCTGATTATTCTGTTTTTTGATTTCGAGTTTACAAATTTTAAATAATATCTCCACACAACACAAACGTTAGAATTAATTTAATTGAAAATGTTCTAAATATTACGTTCTAGTCTCGGTGAAATTTTATCAGAAGGGGGGAATGGAATTAAACAGATGTTACAATCTATAACATGTACTAAAATAAGTGGATTCAAATTTCACATTAAATTGAAAATTCAACAGACTACATATATGAACCGATACTTTGTACTCTACACTAAACTTTACTTGAATCATTATAATTATAACAGAGATAACTATAAACTAGGTCACATGTTTACTGTTAAAAATGGAGCAATTTTAAATGATTTCTTTCTTTTTTTTACTTTTTTAAAAAACGCAGCAATAAAAAAGTTTAAATGGAAGTAATATGGCATCTAATACTACTTGACCTTAATTATAATGGTGGTGTTAAGGACGCCATAAAATTCTTACGATATGCCGTTTCCATACCTATAAAAAGGATGATACCTAATACCACCTCTTATATCTTTAATACTTGAGAATAAGCTTATAATTATTATTGCAATTAAAACCATTTCATAGCTATTATAATAATTTTTTAAAACATTGTAACTATTTTAGAGAAACTGAAGTAATTATAATTATACCTTATGATTATTAATAAGGGTTTTCACATCTTGCTCAGCGGTAAAAAAAGTTGCTGGTTTAATTAGGAACAACAAAAGACAAGCAAAGTTTAAATTTAATCTAGGTTTAGATGTTCGAACTATCAATATTATTTTGGCCGCCACTCCTTGGTCAATTTCCTGGCGCTTAAATCTCTGACAATATTTATCTCATTATTATTTTTATCTCCTTACTTATGGACCTATAAGTAATAGTCCAGGAGATAGCGTGCACAAAAGTGCCTGACTGACATCATGATAGAATTTTGTGTAAGTGTACCTAAATCTTTTTAAGAATATGTGGTCGGCTAAGTTCATCTGAGGGACAGAGCTTGGCAATATGGATTTGAATAAAACAAACCGGCGGAGGGCGGCCATGTCCCACTAATTATGGTGGACAATATGATTTTCATGATCCGAGTACGAAATTAAGACGGAAAGTCAAGTTGACGATAGTTTGTCCCTTAATAGGTGATAAAACCGAAAGTCAAGTTGACAATAGTTTGTCCCGAAATAGGTGATAAAACCGAAAGTCAAGTTGACGATAGTTCGTCCCTTAATAGGTGATAAAACCGAAATTCAAGTTGACGATAGTTCGTCCCTTAATAGGTGATAAAACCGAAAGTCAAGTTGACGATAGTTCGTCCCTTAATAGGTGATAAAACCGAAAGTCAAGTTGACGATAGTTCGTCCCTTAATAGGTGATAAAACCGAAAGTCAAGTTGACGATAGTTTGTCCCCTAATAGGTGATCACTTTGATTTGGAGTAATATTTGAATATCTAACCTATTAAGAGACAAACTAACATCAACTTGATTTCTGGTCTACTAACTAATTTTGTACTCAGGATCATGAAAATCACATTGTCCACTATAATTGGCGAAATATGGCCGTTCTTCAGCGTTTTTTTTTTTTTTTTTTTCAAATTCTTATTACCAAGCTATGTTCCGCAAATGAACTTAGCCGACAATATATTCTTAATAAAAGCCACTAAATGATTAACTTATACACAAAATTCTAGCTTGTTGTTAGTCAGACACTTTTTCTGCACGTTATCTCCCTTACTATAAGTGGTCCTTCTATTTGTCTATTTTAAATGTCTCTCTTTTTTTTTACAATTACATACACATTTTATAATTTGGGCGATGGTCTATTAGAAACTGTTTTTTAGTCTCTTAAAATTTCTAAACGCTTCGGGTTGGACGATAATAAAAAAAACAGTAATCTTACAATAATGGTTCCTATACTCCCTCCCCTTAGGAATTCAAAATTGAATTCCTAGGCCACTGGGGTGGTGAAAAATGTAGTGCCGGCGCTGGGAGAGACGTTTTTCTTTATACCTAATTAGATATTGCGGAATTTTGTTGAGTGCAAACTGATTGATTTTGCTTTTTGAGCTTTAATAAACATGGAGACTATTCTGATTCAGGGGTGGTTTGTGATTCAGGAGTAGGTACGATACATTGGTTTAGTAGGAGAACATTTAATTGTCTCCAGACACAGAAATCAGGTCGGTAATCGAGTAATTAGCATTCACTGCAATGTTACATTCACACATTACGTGTAGATTAATCTGACAGAACGTATCGTATCAAAGACAATATTCAATTAATAATGGACGTGTTAATCAGTTAATAAACACATTATAATTAGTTAATTAGGAGTGTAATTGTTTTATTTTCTATATTAAGTTTTGGTTGATGGTAACACTCAGAACATTGATGGCAAACACCTCAGAAAATTGATGACGTAAATAAATTCCAAAATCTTACCGATACAGTTAATGAGTATGCAAGGCAGTATGAGGTTGAAGACGTAGAACATGGGTCTACGTCGGATCTGTATTATATAAGTGATGTCGGGATATGGCTCTGGACAGCAAGAGTAGAACTGGACGTGGTGATTTGCGTCGAAACTCAGCAGGTCGAACTCTCCGTTCGGCTGATAGTTGGACACGTCTCCGTCATCCGACTGCTTCACTAGCTCCACCTGATGCAATCAATTAGAACAAATGAGTCAATAATGAGCCAATAATTGCCACACTTTTAAATAACATTATAGCTAACTAACATAGTGGATCAACAGTCCGTGAAGGGGTGAAGGGCCTAGGTCTTCCAAAGGGCTAAGGACTTATACACTTATTTATAATGAGTTGATTATAAACAAAATTGAAAACAAGCTTTTATTCGTATTCTTCTCAGCAAACACTTTTATCTGATACCCATATCATGGGCGTGCTTAAAAAACAACTAGTCCTCCATCTTGGGCTACCCGCCATATTGGATTTAGAATGAAGTCACTTAGCTAACCATGCATTGTCATCCAAACTAAACGTTAATGCAAAATTTCAATTCGTTCGGTTGAGGATAACTGCTATAAAATTCAGTTGCAAGATTTGACCCGAACATACATTCATACATACAAACATTGTAAGTTAAAAAAAAGCTTGTAAAATGTATGATACGGGGATAGTGTGTAGCTCCATCAGCATCATTAACCTTATAATTGGCATTCCCAACCAGTTAGTCGCTACTTCACATATAAGGAGCTACCCATTTATGTAGGGATGCTGTGTGATTACTGCGCAGGGGGTTCACAGGAATTGAACACAGATTCTTTTTTCATTCATCCAAATGCAACTTAACTTAATTAATTCGCCAGCCCACGCTCTCGTTTCAGAGCTGAAATAACATGATGTAAATAATAAAAAGAACGAATTCCATTCTAATTCGTTTGTTGGGGGGGGGGGGGGGGGGGGGGCTCGCACGGGTGGGAATTTACCCTCGGGCCAGCCCTGAATTCGACAGATTAAAAACTCTGCTTCAACTCCTCTTTCTCTTTCATATTTCTACTCATCTTCTCCGTCATCGGTACTGATGATGACTGATGACCTGGTTAAACTTGGTACAGAATAGTGTTTTGAGTGTATGTAGAGAGATCTCTTTCTTTATACTTAATTAAGTGAGTCAATTTTAATGTTAAATTAATACTTTAATTCATGTAAAAAATCAATTCAATTTTAATAGATCTAAAAAACGAGGAGAAAATTAAATAAATTTGACAATAATAGGTTGTGAAAGTATACAATCATTAAAGTATACGAAATAGGACACGAGGAAGCTATGTGTCACACTAATTGGTTTGGACTAATTTTATTTAACCACACATCTCAAGCAGCACGACTGATCCAAAAGACATCCCTGGGATATCCTATTGTCCAGATTTCATCCCGTCCATAATCGTTCATCCATAGGTTTCTCTATTGGATGTCCATGGTCTTCCCGTATTGAATGCATCTTAAGGGTACCTAATTAAGGGTGTGCTATGGATATCCAATATCCAGTAAAGGTCACTTTTGGGCTCGCTGAATGAAACTAAGATATGAAGAATAAGAGCTTAAGTGGAATTGAGGTCAATAAAATAGTGTAAAACGAAAAGTCTCTCCACAAGATGAAAGTTTAGTTCTCACAACTAGTTTTTGGCCTCTCAGCCATCATAAGTGCTGGTAACAAGTGAAGGAAAAACCCGACATTGAGTCACTTTTGTGCTCTCAACACTTATCAACTCATTGATCTCCTCAACAGATTGTAACAGCATTATCTATTTTGTTTTTTTATTGTTGCAGATATAGGAGTTTGTTAAGAAGTGTGTCCCTTAAATATTCTTAATTCGTAATGATTCTGAAATCCATAGGCTTAAGGAAGAAAATGCAAATTTTCAAAGTGCTCTTATCGCAGTAGATGGAAGGAATCCTGAAAAGGGTGCTTTTAATCATTCATTGAGCGAACTCCGGGTTGATTTTCAGGCATGAAGAATCACAAAGTACAGCGGTCCATTTGTCGGAACAGATGTTTCCTCCTACTCAGACAATCTTCTCTCTATAACAGCCATCTAAGTTTAGATTAAGTCCGAGTCAACATCAACTTCTTACAGAATATAAGAGCACTAACTTTTAGCACTTACTCTTTAGAAACTAATTTATGCATAAGAATTTGACGATTTATCAATACAGAAGAATAATTTAACAATAGATCCACGCGTTGTTTCAATTTACTTTGAGAAAATATTATTTCATCAATTCATCTATTGTTTAAAGGTCACATTGTTGAAACTTCATTCTCCGTTTACTTACTCAGAATCGTCGAACTCTTAAAATTCATTGGGTAGATTTGAGTGGATGAAGTCATAAAAGAAATACATTTTCCTTCTGTTATATAATAAAGCAACCAGTTAATAATCTATACATAGTTAAATTTTTTTTTTTTCTCATGCACATAAGTAGTATGTAAAGAGAAAGTATTATGATGGAGCGAAAATTTGATTTACAGATTTTGATGGATTTATACGTTTTTAGGTATCTTGAAAAATGTCAGTTGTCTGTCAGCTGTGCTGACGCGTAGAGCCTGAACTAACATGACTTAAATTTGGCAGTCTTCGAATATGGGGGCACGGGCCCCCCCCCCCCAAAAATAGGAATAACGTGAAAAAGAAATGATTTGTCTAAAATGGTTCCAACAATTTTTATTGAAAAATTCTAAAACGTATTCTATTTAAAGACGAATCTAGTCATATAAGTCGTTTTCCAAGAAACAACTTTGAGACAAGATCAACAAGTTGTGTTTTACTCTACAATTTTTTTCTTCTACCATTTTTACTTAGCTTCAATTAATTAGACCATTTATTTGATGATATAGGTGTTTAGTCTCAAATCAATCCTTCCCTTCACTTCCTTATTTCCTGAACGGTACTCTCCGCGCCATCTGGTAAGAGGTTTATGAACTACATAGCACGACCCTTAAGTGCGAATAACAAATGTGATTATTTTAAAAAATGTCTAACTAATCACGAGTTTATTACTATTAACGATTATTAGTAAATATTGCCAAGGTAAAGAAAAAACACTTCACAGTCGTGTAGCATATGCTATTTTTCCTAGGTAGCAGACAATGAAAAAAAAAAACATTAAATATCTATCAATATAATTATAAAAAATATTAGTACATACTTAAAATTTTGAGAAAAAGAATCCTTAAAGAGGTTGCACTATAAAAAAGATAAATAAAACGCATTGACATCTAGTGGGTTTTAATCGTACTAAGAAGCATGTCTAATTGATTGCAGCGCTAAAAACGGCCCTTTTGATAACTAATACAAGGATTAAAAAAAAATTTTCAATACAGTTAAGGAGTAATAGTTTAACTATTTTTTTTTTTTTTTTTTTTTTTTGGCTTTAATAGTATTTCACAGCCTACCACAGAAAAAAGTAATTTATGTAACTAGGTAGCAAAATGGAATTTTAATGGCGAGTGATTAAGATCACACGCCTCTGGGCCAAAAGCCGGGCTGTGAAAATTAACTGCCGAGGTGAATCCGAGGCTGGAAATTTACCTTATTGGCAATGTATACATGAGGCAGAAACGTTTCCTTTGCTGTCTTGATGCATACAATATTTTATCTATAGGCTGCTGAAAGAAACAGCTTACCATTTTATTATATTTATTAAGTATGTATATTAATACCATAACAACATATTATTAACTATGATATATTTTTAATTAAAACAAAAATCAAAAGACATTTTCATGTCTTGGCAATGGCACATAAACTCGAAAAGCGTTACTAAAAATCGACACCAAAAAAGCCATACACATGTAACAGGGAGTTAGGAGGATATAGGAGGTGTACAATCTCTTTTTATTTTTGTTCTATATACTTTTTTGTATTTATTATAAAAATATGGGTGAAGAAGCTAAAAGATTACTTCTTAATAAACTGGAAAAGAATAAAAGCACCAACTTTATTTCTTCGTGCACAACAATGATCGATTTAATTCCTAATTTACAAACGCAAAAAATCAGCAAGCTCGATTTTTTTGAAATTTTCATGTCTTTACGTTGGCACATAAAGTCGAAAAGCGTTACCAAAAAACGACACCAAAATGCTTTACACAAGCGTTACCCAAAAACGACACCAAAAAGCGTTACACAAGCGTTAACAAAAAACGACTCCAAATGTCTCACTGTCTAACAGACTCGTATACAGCAATTTTTTTCTATACTCTCTAGGCAGTAAAATTACATTTCCTTGTCCGAAATCAGTTCAATAATGCCTCATTTTGCTGCCTGAAGTTAATAAAAATAAATGTTTCTCAATAACAATTCCAACAATTTAGATTAAAACAAATTGCACAAAATATAGTGCAATTATTGTAGGGTTACATTGATTGCCCAGAATAGGGAGGCTTTATATACATATATAAAGTGTAGATAATATATTTAATTACATTAACTGGTTCAAATTTGGCGTCTTTTCTTGAAATCATTAAAAACTTTGAAGAGTTGACAATTATCTCTTTCACAAATTTTATCTTGCCAAGTATCTTAAAGTGAATTTATAAGGTTTTTTCAAGCGCCTCTGGAATCTCTTGAGTCAACTTAAAGGCCCAATATTAAATAATTAAAACTGAAAGGGGGGGGGGGGGGGGGGGGGGGGGGGGTAAAGCGTTTTGGATACAATTGGATAAGACAAAACTTGATCTTCCACGACCCTCTCTGGCTTCTTCCAAATACCTTTGTTCTTGGATAGATTAAAGCCGAGCCCTTTCCCTCAAAAAAGTTCTTTACGAGACCCCCTTGGCGTTTTCTTCTATACACCGCCAAACTTGTGCAGATTTCTTCAACCCTTCGACCCTTTTAAGCCCATTTTCCGTTTGAATGAAAACAAAAATATTAAATATTTATCTGCGTAATTAATCGATTATAACTTGAGAGAAGCTTACGCTCTGTGTAAGCCCTTTTTATTAAGTACGGTTTTCCTTTTTTTGGTTCCAGTGTAATAATATTTATTGAATTTTGAGGAGAAACCCTTTAACTTAACGCATTAATTGAATTAAGCATCTGCTTGAATTGGCATTGCCAAGACTGTTTTCATAATCTACGAAAACAATCTTGGCAGATTAACGTCTATAAATACAAATATATCAAATTAGCTGCTTTGGCTAATAAAAAGTATCAATGTACGTGAAAAAACAGCTTTATTATTCCATATGAAATTAAGGTAGTTCCGTGTGACTTTTGATGGGCTTGTATCGTCATCAGTAACACAACCCCATCTTTCTTTCAGAGGCACTTTAAACTACATGCATAAACCGACCCATATAACTACAATACACAAGTTATTTTACTTCAACTTGTGGTGCGGTGCAGCAACTCTCGTAGAAAAGTACTCATATCGACCATATTTATTTTCAATAAGGTTAGAAGGAAACATTTTTCGAGGAAAAACTTCCATACCTTCTTCTATAGGTACTATATACCAAAAAAGAGCTTAAATGATAAATAACAGCTTAAGGATGTGTTTAGCATGCCATTTAAATATAAATTGTTTATCAATATTCGTATTTCAGGCATATTTGTTATCAAAATGCTGGGAAAAAATTTAAATTTTGTGATTATAAGTTACACATTCTTTTCTGCCGGGAAGGAGTTATTTTTATGGTAAATTTTGATGTAATGTTTTATAATAATTAAATTTAATTACGACTATTTGAAATAACTAACAAATTCAAAACACTGGACTTAGTAATTATGAATTAATGATTAGATCCTTTCTTTTCTAAGTTTTTGGAAAAACCCGTGTGAACAATGTCAAGATTCTCGAAGGAAGAAAAAGAAAATACGTATCGAGTGAAATATGAGTACGAGAAAGAAAAATAGGAGGAAAAAGAAAACCTTTCAAAGTAAAAATTAGTTAGAGGTGGTAAAAGTAATGGGGAAATTGGAAGCTATCAAATTAATAGGTAGAGAAACAAACAAAACTTGGACACTGAAATGGATATTTTATTCTGGAAATTCTAGCTCATTCTTTCATTTTATTAATGCTTGTTTTAACTAAAGGTACTTCTTTAGATGCCTTGAAAATTCTTTCATTAGTTCTTCTCAGAAATAGTTCACAAAGCTTCGCAAACAACTATTTTTGGTAATAAAAAAATGTATTAACGTTATAACAAAATAAATTGAATTAATTTAAATTGACATTTTATTCTTTTTTTAAAAAATAAAAGACCTGCGTTATTTTTTCTTGTTTAAACCTGTGTAAATTAAAATGTTACCAGATTTTAACAATTCTCAACACCTCATAATGAATTCTATAATAGAACTGTGAAAATAGTCTTCTAAATAGTGTGGCACATAACTTCCTTGCGTCTAATTGTAGAGTAAATGGTCGCATGAGAATAAAATAATGACATCCCACAGAGAATTATATGTGAATTATATATATATATATATATATATATATATATATATATATATATATATATATATATATATATATATATATATATATATATATATATATATATATATGCATTTCACGCAGTTGTGAACACTTAATGTGATTAAACAGTTCTTATGTGAAAGGGCTAGTTACAAGCCCGAAGGAGTAGGTCGAAATATAGCTTTTGAAAAAGAGAGTGGGTTTTATTTAATTAATTAAAATGAGTTGTAGTGAAGATCCTTTTAGGGTAATAATAAAAAACGTCGATTATCTACGGCAACCCTTCTTATGTTGAATCTCTAGTCTGTCCCGTTACGGACGTAGTGATGTTAAGTCAATTTAGACAGGATGTTGTGGAGGAGATTATAGAATGTTGACGACGGAACATATTATTGTACCTTGATAAAATTTTTGTATTACCACCTTAACGATCCTCACAACACCGAATTTTAGGTATGAGTTTACACTTGTAAGTTAGTTCTTGATGTATTAATGGTAATGAAACGACTTTTTACAGCAAATAAATTATAATTCAGGCTTGAGATGGGCAGGATTGCCGAAACGTTGCCGTAGATAATCGACGTTTTTTATTATTACCCTAAAAGGATCTTCACTACAACTCATATTAATAAAGGGTACCACTTTAGACTAAATGTAATTAATTAAAGAAAACCAAATAAACCTTAAAAAAAAAACTTTAATGAGGAAAATTTATAAAACTACCAAAAGTTTTGTTGCTTGGACCGGTTTCGATTCCCCGTGGGGTCACATTTATTTTATTCAATATTACGGTTAAAAATAATGTGGAGAGCTACTTTCGACAAACCATCCAATTATACTACGTTTTTATTAGCTTGCTTTCTTGTTTGTTTGTCCAGTACAAATCTTGCAATCGATTTTTAACTAACTTCCCGAGTAGCTAGACATTTGAAACTTTTAGCATAGCTCAGAACACGATCACAATGCATTATTTTAATATTTTTAGCCATCTTTCAGCAGAATTTAATTAGTTTTCAGCAAATTTTGCTGTGTGAAAAGTTAGTCATTTGTTTTGACATGTCCCATATTTACAATCTTCATTTTGACGGGTTTCAAATTTGTGATAAACATTGAATGAACATTGAACAGCGAAAAAGGAAAAGTAAACGAAGAAATTAATTAATTGACGTGTGACAACCAAGTTTGTTTAAACTTGTGTCCTAGGTATCGGTATAATTTATCTGCATCTGTACTTCATTACTTGTACACATTTTTCTTCTCTTACTGTCCCTACACGGGGGCATATATAAATGGCATGGTTTAGATTCGGTGTTGGTGAGATCCGTTGTAAAAAGATTGTTCCTTTTATAGGTTTAAGATCAGCTCTCTAGATGGTTGTCATTTATGTGAAGTAAATAAATTCGGAACTATTTTTTTTTTCACTAACATTATATATAACAATGACAATTATATTATCAACATTCCATATGATCAACAGAAAATTATAAGTATATAAAAAGTTCTTTTTATCTTGTAATTATTATCTATGTGATCATCCTAAAGAACAACATTGTTTTGTGTCTCCGAATTAAAAAGAACTGAATGAAGCAACATTTTTGGTCCTTTGTCTGATTGTTAAATTTTTGCGAACCAACATATCTTAAAAACTACTCGTCCGATTTGAATGGAATTTGTACAAGTTTATCCATATAAGTTTCAACCTTATACGCCCATTCGTGTATCTTCCACTTGCGCACAAACATACATTTATTTACACCTATATCTTCAAAAGCCTTTATCCGATTTTCCAAATATTAGGGTTTGATAACTGTATGATTCTGTATGAAAAAAGTTATAATTTTGGATTAGTAGTTTAGAGGGACTAAAGTAAGTCTTATCTTCCCTGAACTCAAACAAGTAAGGCGCGCTTCATGTAAGTACGTGAGGCGATTATCGCCGGTTTCTGTACGATTAAGTTAAAATTATTTAGTGTAATAGTCACATATTCTTTTTCTACACTTCAACACCTATAAATTGATGTATAACATGTCATGGTGACTAAAAACCTTTTTAGTCTATCCACTATATTTGCCGCCATCTTGAGAATATTAAGTGTGAAATTTTAATAGTTGCATATTCTTTTTCTACACTTTGAAACCTTTAAATTGATGAATAACATGTCATGGTGACTAAAAACATTTTTTTAGTCGCCCGCCATATTGAAAATATTAGGTGTGGAATTTTAATAGTTGCACATTCTTTTTCTACATTTCAAGACCTTTATTTTGATGTATAACATGTCATGGTGACTAAAAACATTTTTTTTATTCACCCGCCATAGTGGCCGCCATCTTGAAAATATTATGTGTGAAAACCGAAAAAATGTCCATTTTACGTTTCCATGATGTTTAAATACAGATTGAATACGGGTAGAATACAGTTTTTGGATCCTAAGTGTCCATGGAAACCTAGATTCAAAACGGATTAAGTACGATCCCGATCCCGATACAATCCACTAAATTCTGGGATCGTATCTGGATCTTAGTTGCATGGAAACACTTAACTCGATCCTGACATGCGCAGAGCGGTGTTGTGAGCGAACCTAGGGTATTTCTGTAGAAACTGTAGTCAAATCTGTCAAAATACGTAATAAAAAGCATGGTTATAAAAGGTGAAGGTTACAAAACGATTTATAACCTTTAACAAAAGTAACCAAGAAAAAGGTTAGTTTTTTTATTTCGTATTGAATACGGATTCACTATTACTTATGGAAACACCTAACTTGTTAAATCCCAAATTTGGATTCAATCCGTATTTAAACATCATGGAAACGTAGTATGTCACAAATGCCGAGATGCACCTGTGTGCCCAATTTCATGTTCCTGCTATACTAGTTTATGAATTGAAACAAGCAACGGACAGACACCAACAGACAGACAGACAGTTTATTCCTGCCAAATTTCTTTCGAATGTTGTATTAATCGCTTTATTTTGTATCTCGATATTTATAATGGTTTACTATACCTGTAAATTAAGTAAAAGTTAAAAAAAGAGTACTGTTAAAGATAAGTACTGTTTAAGATAATGTCTCATCTAGGCAGCTGTCTCGCGAGGATAAACGTTTTACCGATTCTTAAAAAACCTTTAAATGTAGATGTAGGAAAGGAAAGTTTTGAGTTTTTTATTTCTTGGTTACAAGACATTGTTAAGATGGAGGTCTATAGAGAAAGTTTTATTGGCACAGGGTTGTACAAGTGTTCCCTTGTGCACCAAATTCACCTCACAGCCTTTTTTACTTTTTTCTTACCACGTTTTTTCTATTTGTCGAAACTTTTTATTTTTTTAAAAAAAGCAAGTTTAAAATAAAAATAAGTTGTTTTTTTCCTCCGAAATTACTTTCATTTACTGGGAAACTGCTAAAGGTTTGAAAATATCTGTAAAAAGTAAGTTTGGTTTAAAAAAATGAGATACATTGATCATAATTCTATCTTAGTCTATGAATGAATTCTATTCTAGGCATTGTGAAAGAAATAGTACATTAGGCGTCGAGTGCGGAAAGTAGCATTTTGCATGCGAGTGTGGAGTTTGCACCCGAGCGACAGCGAGGGTGGTAAAACCACACGAGCAATGCAAAATGCCGTTTTCGCACGAGTTGCGTACCGTACTTTATCTACGATTGTTAGATTTAAATAATAAATACAGAAACAAATAAACTTGCTGTATGTAAGTTCGTATCTCTCTCTTGATAAAGATGGCATTAATTCATTAGTTGTATTTTTTGCCGAATTAATTATTTCTGGAGGATTATTATTCTCCACATTTTCGTCAAAGTCACTTGATTCACTCATTGTTTTTCACTAAAAACTCGATATAAACAGTTACTTTAATAAAAGAACACCAAATTAGTTTTGTTAAATGTAAACAAACTCACTAATCGTGCGTAAAGCTGAAGAATTCCTCTTCTTTACCGCACTAGTGTGGTAAAGAAGAGGAATTATTCAGAACTATGAGACGCGCATGCGCAATGAATACAAGTACGTAAATAATCACTTTCTACTCATCTAAACACAGATATAATGTTTATATTTCGTATCAATCTTAGATAAACTTTTTTTTTTAAACAAAACCATTTTTAACATAAAACAATTTTTGAGTAGTTCAGCCCCAAACGTTTTGTTTTGGCAAGTGTATTATTTATGTATACTTGCCAACTTATAATTCGCATCGCATCTTGTTATGGTAGAGATACACATGCCTCTAGTTTGTACAAAAACATACCAGCTACTTGCACGTGTATATGTTAAATGGCATGCCTGTAGCTAGCAAGCAAGCAGATAAAAACTTAATAAAAATCCTTAGTATGCCAGTTACTGGCAAATACCCTCTTTTGGCATGCAAGCTACTTCCCCAATTTGACGGCATGTGTATCTCCGCCTTGTAAAAACCTTTTTCCGTTTTGAAACTAATTTTAACTGAATCGTTAGCGAAGTACCGATCAACGTGGAAGCTAGATCTAAACACTGTTTGACATAATATCTGTTTGGAGAAGATCTACTGATGATCACTTGATGATGAATGTTGTCTGGATCGTTAAAAACTGATTCTAATGTCTGGATCGTTAAAAACTGATTCTAATGTCTGGATCGTTAAAAACTGATTCTAATGTTGTCTGGATCGTTAAAAACTGATTCTAATGTCTGGATCGTTAAAAACTGATTCTAATGTCTGGATCGTTAAAAACTGATTCTAATGTCTGGATCGTTAAAAACTGATTCTAATGTTGTCTGGATCGTTAAAAACTGATTCTAATGTCTGGATCGTTAAAAACTGATTCTAATGTTGTCTGGATCGTTAAAAACTGATTCTAATGTCTGGATCGTTAAAAACTGATTCCAATGTCTGGATCGTTAAAAACTGATTCTAATGTTGTCTGGATAGTTAAAAACTGATTCTAATGTTGTCTGGATCGTTAAAAACTGATTCTAATGTTGTCTGGATAGTTAAAAACTGATTCTTATGTTGTCTGAATAGTTAAAAACTGATTCTTATGTTGTCTGGATAGTTAAAAACTGATTCTAATGTTGTCTGGATCGTTAAAAACTGATTCTAATGTTGTCTGGATAGTTAAAAATTGATTCTAATGTTGTCTGGATCGTTAAAAACTGATTCTTATGTTGTCTGGATAGTTAAAAACTGATTCTAATGTTGTCTGGATCGGATAAAAATAAAGATGATTTGGATCTTAATATTATTACTTAATTTATTATAAAGAATGTTCACTTTGATGTCTAACACATAAACATAAATAATAATTGACAACATGACAATGTTAATCATTGTTTATGTATTTAATACACATAATGTATTTAAAATACATAAACTTGCTGATTCGCAACTTCCCTCTCTTTAATATTATATTTACTTATTTTCAAACTCCTTAATTTTTTTGATTTTTAAAGATTCTAAAAAGTTCCTTAATAATTGTGGGCCACAACTATCTATGGAAAATCAAAATCATTAGGGCCCAATGATTTTGTTAGGGAGTTTACCAATTGCAAATTTGAATTTTGGTTTCCTGTTATTTCATCCGCCATCCTTCCTTGCTTTATTTGAATAATTTTTTTATGTCTTCGCATTTATCTGAGGTCCGATCTTGTATATCTAACAAAAATACCCTATTTAATATTGTCAATGATTAATAAATTTTAAACAAGAGGAATATATATATATATATATATATATATATATATATATATATATATATATATATATATATATATATATATATATATATATATATATATATATATATATAAACATACAAAAAGGAAAATACAATTAGCAGTCTCTTGGAGAATATATTATTTTGAATTCTGTAAAATTAATTATGTAAAACAAACGTATTAAATATAAATATTCCCAGTTCAAAGGTAAAATATTTTATTTTTTAATAAAAATCCATGAAATATCCATTTGCTCAACAAAAAACGCTGGCTCAACTTCGGACTGCAGGAATGGATTCAGTCAAATTAACACTCAGAGGAACACTACATGTTATTAAAGCGAGTGAAGTTTGCAACGTGTGCAACCAGAGGGAAACAGAAACTTTAGGCCACATTTTCTTCAGGTGCCCAAGTTACGAGCATCAAAGAAAAAAGTTACTCCCGCTTCACCTTACAGACAATGAACTGACTGACAATACTAATCTGGCCTCGCTACTTGGACCACAAGCAAGAACCAAGCTGCTAACATTTTTCACTTTATTTTAAATATCTTGAAATTACGAGCATTTCTTTTGGACCCATGAAATAATGTTTTAAGTTATATTTTGTTTAAGCGATTTTATTATCATTTTTATTTTGTTTTATAATTGCGTTACAACGTGTATATCAAGAAGTGTTATATTTATTTATATTTTTTATTTAAAGATCTTTTATTTTTTCATATTAAGTAAAAAGAAAAAAAAGAAGAATTAATGTAATGAAATATTATAATATATATTAAGAAAAAAAAGTGAACTATACACAAAAATTATAAATTCGAATTATGTGCTCCAATTTGTAATAAGCTTCAGCTTCTATACAAATAAAATTATTCTATTCTATATAAACATCCAAAAAGGAAGATACAATTAGCAGTCTCTTGGAGAATATATTATTTTGAATTATGTAAAACAAACGTATTAAATATAAATATTTCCAGTTCAAAGGTAAAATATTTTATTTCTTAATAAAAATCCATGAAATATATACACTCCAAAGAATTTGTGTAGACTATGTCAACGGGATTTAAAATTAAGTCAGCCACTCATGTCAAAGTCTTTATCACAAAATAAAGTCTTAATATTTTCTGGATGAAGGAATCTTAAAATTTTAAAATATCTGACTATTCCTTTGTTAGCCAACGTGTTGCTTTCCTTTCATTTTATTTTTCAAAGTATTTACATCTACAGTTATAAACGCAAATATCGTAATATTAAATAATATATTTTTCAAAGAAGTTATTAACATCTGCTCTGGCTCTTTTAATATCACTCTGAAGGAAAGAACGATATTTAAAATATATTTTTAAAACCTATATCTTGATCTCTTTTTGATAATAGGATATTTATTTAAAATTCAATAAAAAAATTATTTTTATATAATACCTATATATGTATAATATTTTTTTTATCACAACATAATATATTTTAATCAGAGTAATATAACTTAAAAGTAAAATAATAAAATAGGATGAAATTCTAATTCGGTTGTTGTTTAGGTACCTCAACCTAACATTTTTTTATTACTATTATTTGTTACATTGATTGTTACTCCCCTATCTTTTTTTAGAATATAAATGACTTTGACCAAATAACTATGAAGACAAAGGAATGTTAATTACAATGTACTTAGGGACAAAGGAATATCACACTTAGGGGAGTAACAATCTAAAGAAGATCATTCCGTTCACTTTCTTTAGATTGTTACTCCCCTCTGTTTTTTAGGAACGAAGTTCCTTATGGCACGTTCTGGAGCCCGGGAGTGAATCCGAAAAAACGACCAAAATCACCGTCACGCAAAATCCGTCACGAAATCTACTGATGACGATAACTTGAGTTAAAGATCACCATAAGTTAGATGAAATTTGGTACACATGTTCATTTTACCAATGCCCAGGCTGAGTTTGTCGGAAAACGTTATCCGCCCAAGCGTCACGCGCCTCGCTCGCTTAAAAGTAAGCTTCAAAATACGGGAAAAAGTGTTATTAAGGAAGCCTGTTACTTGACTTGTTTTGATTACTTTTGTTATATATGTCAAAAATGTCACTTTGTTTTGTAAATAAATAAAATATAATCATGTAAAATTTCACCCTGATACAAGCAGAAGCTGTAGAGTAGGGAAGAGATATATTTTAAATTAATTGGCCGGGTAGGTAGAAAACAGTCCTATTTCAATCCAACATCCTTTAACAAACATACTCTCTCACTATAAACTCATAATCATCAACTTTTTTCTTATATTCAGTATATATTTATAGTAAGACGCTTGCTTTAATTATACAAATAATGGTTTTCTTTTAATTTTGCCTTAACTCTGCTAGGTACAAACAGTTCGTTACTTTTATTTTTGTCTCTTTTCATATCCGCCATGTATAAGTAGTTAGCAATGTATACGTACTTAGCAGTGTGATTTTATAATTTATATTTAATGAAAAATGTAAGGAACTTCGTTCCTACCGGGTGTTCCGCGACACCACATGTATTTTTTTTATAAGGGGAGTAACAATTTAATGAAGCGCCGTTGTTTACTCTTTTACTAGGTCGCCCGAGCTTAGAGAAGAATATATGATATTGAATTGTTATTTCAACTTTTATATATCTTGTCGGCAACAATAATTGGCAATTGGGTAATAGTTTTCATGTAATGGCTACCTGCTAGAAGCGTCTCTACTTTTCTTTAGTCCCTACTGTGGCTAAAAAATGTTTATCACAGGAAATAAATAAATTTAAGTTTAGAAACATTCAATAAATAAAATAAATGGACTTAATTAATTTTGTAAATTTAATGAAGGAATAATCATCGGATCAAATTCATTTGAAATTAAATTTAATCGGCCTAGAGGTCAAAATGTCAAATTTAGATCCCACGCTAAAACTATTATATATTAATGAAGGAATATAATCGCTATTTGAAGTTTCAAATTTCGTACTATATATTATACTACCTAGGAGTTATTGATGTAATAATAATAAAGGATTTGCTAATAGTAGGCTGCCAGATATATATATAGATATATATATATATATATATATATATATATATATATATATATATATATATATATATATATATATATATATATATATATATATATATATATATTGTTTTTAGCCAGATATTATATTTATTTCTGTAACCTTTTTTTACTCCTGCACACTCGTATAAATAATTTAAAAAACCGTTTTAATTATTATTATTTAAAAGTCAAATTAATATCAACTTAAGGTCTACTTTTGGTCTACTAACTAATTTTATACTCCGGATCATGAAAGTCACATAGTCCACCAAAAAGGGTGGGACATTGCCTCTCCCCACCAGTTTTGTTCTTTCTCATATAAAGAGAAACTATTGTGATGACACGAAAATATGATTTTGGTGGATTTACCGTGTAACTAAACGTTTTTTAGGTCTTCTGAGTCCGAAAAAGTGGTTTAAAAAAGAAGTCTGTCTGTAGTCTGTGCAGACGCGTGGCCTAAACTGCTGGGCCGATTTTGACGAAATTTATCATACATGTTCAGAACAATCATACCCCTAGGTGAAATCGAGAAATGAATTTCTACTCTAAATTTGGAGACGCTACCCCCAAAACCTCTGAAGAAACTTGAAAAGATATTATTTCTCAAAAACGGTTCTCCGACGATTTTAATTAAAAAATTCTAAAATGTAGTCCATTTAAATACAAATCTAACAATATAATGAGCCGTTTTCCCGAAAAAAAAATGTAGTTCCTGAGAAAATAGCTTTAAACGCTGACGGAGAGAGGCCGGGTTCGATTTCCCGCCGAGGAGAAGTTATTTTTATAATACATATTGAGAAAATGTTCAATAATAATTAAATGCACCTACGAAAACTAGTAAATGGAAAACTCTGGGCTAAGTAATTATGAACTCGTATATGAGAAAGTTGGTCTGAGTTGCCTCGGACCGATTTTTATTTTATTAATACTAATTTTTTTCTAAGCCTATTGCCAAGCTATGTTTCACAGACGAACTTAGCCAATCACATATTCTTAAAAGGCACCATATGATTAGCATATACACAAAATTGTAGCTTTTTTGGACTCTCCTCTCTTGGACAGTAAAAACCAAGTTAAATTAATGTCATTCTATAAAAATCTTGTCTGCCTTATAAAATATAACACTGGAAATTATATAATTCTTCAAATCGAAAATACCAACTTCTCAGATAAATAAAACAAATAAGACGTAACTGGAAGAGGGTAGTTATGTCACACTTTTGTAAGAAGATGTAAAACTGATGTTGTTATAGTTAAATTGTATGAAACTAAGCAGCGTTATGTAAAATATAATTTCGGCTCTGGTTTGCCAAGCATTGAATATAATTCAATGTTGTGATGGGATGTCGCATTAACAGAATACAGATTAGGTATAAGGGACGTATCTTCCCAAGAAGCAATCCTATTTCCATTTTTATTTTTTACGGTGTCTCTGTTACAAGACGTTATATAATGTAACGTGAGACACAGTGATTGATTACTTCCATGATATATTTTTATTTATTTCAATCTCAATTTTTGAAGGAAAAAATTTAAAGATAATTCTTGGGCTTGCGGATAAAATATAGATATTGCTTCTCAGCTTACCGATGGTAACGGATGCATTGAAGAATAACTTTCTTTATGTCTTCGAATTCGAAAATTTCAATACAGAAATCAATTTCGGATATCAGAAAACTTTTTGTCTCATTTCGGACCTTCTGTCATTCGGCATTTTTGCGAACCAACATGATTTTGATTAAAATAACGATAGTAGGTGACAATCAGCCTGTTTTTGGTATCATATTAATTTCAACTATCTTGAGTAAAAATGGCCGATTGGAAAAACCTTTTAAAAAAGCTGTTATGTCATAAAAAGATGCTAACTTCAAAAAATTTCAAAGTTTTTGTGCAGTTGGTTTAGATAAAAGTCGTTTCTTACGTACCATATAAATAATGGCCGCTAAATATATATATATATATATATATATATATATATATATATATATATATATATATATATATATATATATATATAAAATCCAAATACCACTCATTGACTGACTGACTGACTGACTCTCACTGATACATCACGATATCTCTGAAACCACTGGATCTATGACCATGAACTTTTGTAGGTGTGTTCCTCTTACCTCCTAGGTGCTCCCTAAGAAATATTTTTAAAATCCGCCGTCTTGATTCAAGATGGCGGCCATTTATATACAAAATTCGACAAGACATATCTCCGGAACCAATTCCACTAGAACCTTGAAATTTAGAGGTTAGCTTCCTTTTATGAAATAAGTAACTTTTAATAAATGGTTTGCCAATCGGGCATTTCGATTCAAGAGGGCGGCCATATATATATATAAATGTCAAGGTATGTGTGTGTATGTTCTTTATACAAATCTACAGTTTTAGTCCGATCTAGAAATTTGCACACTTGACCTTCAAAGCAAGGGGGAAATCACTGTCTAGATGAATTTTCGAAATTCAAATTTTGGTACACAGGGGTACAGGGTACAACTAATGAATACGGGGTCAAAGGAATGAATACCCTAAATGATGCAAATCGTTGATAAGCTCTTTAAGAGTACAGTAATTGTTGTTATGTACAGTTTAATCATATGTATTTACATTTAGGAGGGGGGTAAATTTGGGATATTTGCAAATTATCTTAACAAAGAGGAGGGGGTATAAGTGGGAGGAATAGAATCTAGATATTCTCGCATAGTAAAATAATTTAAATGTTTCTTGATGATAGTTTATAAACTTATCATACATATTAAATTAACACTCCTTAGCGAAGCACGGGTATCCAGCTAGTATATATAATATATGTCTATGCTTGTAGAATGTATAAAAAATAGCTTCGAGAACTTCTCAAATTCACTTGCTCTAACTATTATTATTTATTTCAACGATTGTTCACATTATTCAGTATAAATCATTGTGCGAAAATGAGATTTAACCCAGGAAAGCGTCTTGGATGGTTTTGTTGGTAGTTTAAATTGACCAGTCTACGGTCGAACGACCACAATAGCTAATGCTTAATGGTTTATACGACCATAATCACCAACTAAATTGGTGGAAAGCGGTCGGTATAAATCATTAGCTATCGCGGTTTTTTGATGGTACAATTATGCCTTTAGAGTTTTATTGACCAGATCTCTATATAGACAATTATACAACCGATTGATTTCAGTTAAGCCCACTTTGTCAGCTTTGCAGAAAAGCGAACGAAACTAAACCCTCTAACTTTTTAATTTACTGTTTAACTCTGGAACACTTTCAACCTTAAACCTTTGTTAACTCATTTGTTGCCTTTAAACTTATAAAAAGAAACCGTCTCTCACAAACTGTAACTTTTTAAACACTTTTAAAAGTTGAAAGTTAGATTAAATAAAGAACGGAGATGAAGATCGTAAAGTCCAAGTTAATAGTAAATGCTTTTTATCGGTTAGGTTTCGGCCCAACATTCTTAGGTTTTAGTTTCGATTCTAGGTCAGAGGGAATTGATTATGTGGTTCATTGGAGCAGAGTTACCTCACAACT
Source organism: Gerris lacustris (assembly GCA_951217055.1). NCBI lineage: Eukaryota > Metazoa > Arthropoda > Insecta > Hemiptera > Gerridae > Gerris > Gerris lacustris. The sequence goes on along the minus strand of OX578280.1, from coordinate 63,710,228 downwards.
TGTTTAGATTCGTGCTATTTCAAGCAAATAAATCCATTTCAAACTTGACATCACCATTTCCCTTTGTAGATTCTATAATATATAAGGCCTATTGGTCCCAATTATTGTCCCCTCTCCAACGTTTATTTAACATACTGTATTGCTAGTTTTTAATAATTATATGTAATACAAATAAGCACCTTAAGAATTAAAGAGGAAAAGTATCTCCACGTAATATATATATATTTATAAATATATTACAGCTTTCGGCCTCAATAAGGCCATCTTAAGTGCCGAAAATGGTGGAAACGTAACAAGACCGGGTCTTGTGCCAGAGCCTGGCTTTGCATGACTCCACCTTATGAGCTCTTTTGGTTGATTTACGTTCCCACCTTTCTCGGCACTGAAGATGCCCTTATAGAGGCCGAAAGATGCTTTGATTGGAGAGACTTTTCATTTTACCTTTAATGATGAACTCCACTCACGGAGCGTGAGTGGAGTTCCTATCTTCATTGAGGATGATGATAGAATCCTATCTTCCTTGAGAATGATGATAGAATCCTATCTTCCTTGAGAATGATGATAGAATCCTATCTTTCTTGAGAATGATCCATGCTATGGGTTCGATGCGTCGGGATTTTCAAAATCTTCTTCTGATCTTGGTTTATTAGGTTCTGGTTTTCGTTGCAAGCTGTAGAATATAAAATATGTAGCTCTTGAGAAAATATTAACTTGATATCAGTCCATTCCTAAAATTGATGAACTTATTCGTCTACTGTAAATTACAGTCGTTAGAAGTTAGAGCATTCGGTACAGCATTAAAGCTGTGATAAACAGAGGAGACAGTCTTGATTGTTTAAAAAGTGTTTTTCGTAAATACTTAGTACTTTCGTAAAACACTAAATTACACTCTTAAACAGGATACACTTATCTAGAGAGATATTTGGATAAACTACTATGACCAGCCCACTTTAACTTCGCAATTCATTTCTCTGAATCCGAATCGGAAATTAAAATTGCCTAAATATTTGGGTTAACAACTTTGCCTCCTCTTAAACTACAGTATTTAATTCTCTGAATCTGAATCAGAATCAGCGTGCACTCTAGCTATACCCTAAAAGGGGCCATACACGAAAGGGAAATCCTCAAGGAAAAAGCCTCGGGGATTTCCTTGAGGATTTCCTCAACCAAACCCTCGTCCAAACACGGGAGGATTTCCTCGAGGAAATCCGCAAGATAAAAACCCTTCGGGATTACTTTGAGGATTTCCTGTTGTCCACAGGTGTCCTCAACACCGCTCCACACACCTCAGGAATTCCTCCTGAACGAGTCCAAACTTTAAGGATTTCCTTCTCATGGCCGCCTTTTAGACTGCCTTATGCTGGTGTCGGACTTAATATAGACGACTCATATTAATGATGACGATTGTTTTATAAATGCTTAAAAGTGCTTTAGAAATGAATAAGTTATTATTTGACGTGGAGTAACATTTTATTCAAATATTGTTCGATGAAATAAGTTATTTCCAAGATACATCTACTTAGATGAGTAAATTTTTTTATGGGATTGTATAATTATACCTTTTTAAACTCAAGCTTGGTTGAAGACGTATATTAAGTTTATTATAATTAGGATACAGAGATAGAGAGGGAGAGAAATGAGGGGAAAGATTAGGAGTTGAAGTATCTCTAACATCCCATACATCGTTATCTCTAACGACGTCAAGCCTGTAATGTAAAACTCATATGCAACATCTCCTCTAATTAATGTTTACACCCGAAGAGAAAACACTAATTATATCCATATACTCTTTTAGGACCTACTTAACCATTTTTTCAACAAATAATAATTAAATAGTATTATACGATAACTCTTATGTTAGATATGGGAGTTGGGAGCGTCTATGGAAGTCATTTTAAGAAAAAATGAAATAATCTCTCCACGTACAATTAACTTTTTAATAGCCAAAGCAGCTGCATTATGGGTCGTTTCGGCATTGAATATTTTTACTTATTGAATATATTTATTTATTATTTTATTTAGTAGTAAATTACCCTCTATATATATTTGTAAACTGAGGATTTCTCCTTGACTTGGTCTTTTGGGTACGATATATTTTCGTTTAAAAATTAAAGTTTAAACATGTTTGAACATTCAGTAATATTACAGCTAAAATTCTCGTAAGAATCTTTGTCTAAAAAGTTAATATAATCAAACTCTACGTACCCAAAAGACCAAGTTAAGGAGAAATCCCCAGTTTACAAATTTATTTATTATAATTTTCTATATCTTGTCGCAATCTTTATCTAATTTAATACATTGTCTAGTATTTCATACACTATACCTTTAAAATATTTCGAATTCTATTATCAAAGTTACTTCTAAATGCGGTTCCACAATAATAATTAATTATTACAGATAATATATTAAAAATAAAACCCTAAAAATTGGTGATGTTGTAAAAAGGATACTTTCAATTCTGACGCGTCTATTTCAAAAATTACTTGGCACAGTGGCGTATCGAGTGGCTGGGTCTGGGGGGGGGGGGGCTCATTTCAAATCTCTAAATTCGGGGGTGGGGGATGGGGGCATTTGTAGTGGTAACAAGAAAAGGGAACTACTTATTCAACAAAGCAGCGGACCCCCCCCCCCCCCCAAAAAAAATGTACAACTAATACACAAAAAAAATCTCTGTAAAAAACATCTGTTTTAGAACGTATTCGTTAGAAAATGTTATGCTGATGCTTACTGCAGTACGATGTCTTACTATAAGTCATGGGCGTAGTCTACAGTTAATTATTGGGGGAATTTTGAAAATATGACATCTCAAAACAGCGCTTTTATGCATTTTGGAGGTGAAATTGAATATGAGGTGAATGTAAAAAATATGTATTAAAAAAAAAAAAATTACGGCTGTTTTTTTCTTGATTTTTTTACTCTATTGTGTCGGGGGGGCCCCCCCCGACCCAAACGCACGTGCACGTGCTCTATTGTTTATAACACAGTGCTAAAGCTATAGTTATAACATAGTTCTATAACATATAATTCGGATGTGTGAAGATTAGAGGTGGTTAGAGGTTCTTTTTCCAAGATGAAAATCGTTACTTTGATATATATATATATATATATATATATATATATATATATATATATATAAACATACAAAAAGGAAAATACAATTAGCAGTCTCTTGGAGAATATATTATTTTGAATTCTGTAAAATTAATTATGTAAAACAAACGTATTAAATATAAATATTCCCAGTTCAAAGGTAAAATATTTTATTTTTTAATAAAAATCCATGAAATATCCATTTGCTCAACAAAAAACGCTGGCTCAACTTCGGACTGCAGGAATGGATTCAGTCAAATTAACACTCAGAGGAACACTACATGTTATTAAAGCGAGTGAAGTTTGCAACGCGTGCAACCAGAGGGAAACAGAAACTTTAGGCCACATTTTCTTCAGGTGCCCAAGTTACGAGCATCAAAGAAAAAAGTTACTCCCGCTTCACCTTACAGACAATGAACTGACTGACAATACTAATCTGGCCTCGCTACTTGGACCACAAGCAAGAACCAAGCTGCTAACATTTTTTACTTTATTTTAAATATCTTGAAATTACGAGCATTTCTTTTGGACCCATGAAATAATGTTTTAAGTTATATTTTGTTTAAGCGATTTTATTATCATTTTTATTTTGTTTTATAATTGCGTTACAACGTGTATTATGAAAAAATAAAAGATCTTTAAATAAAAAATATAAATAAATATAACACTTCTTGATATACACGTTGTAACGCAATTATAAAACAAAATAAAAATGATAATAAAATCGCTTAAACAAAATATAACTTAAAACATTATTTCATGGGTCCAAAAGAAATGCTCGTAATTTCAAGATATTTAAAATAAAGTAAAAAATGTTAGCAGCTTGGTTCTTGCTTGTGGTCCAAGTAGCGAGGCCAGATTAGTATTGTCAGTCAGTTCATTGTCTGTAAGGTGAAGCGGGAGTAACTTTTTTCTTTGATGCTCGTAACTTGGGCACCTGAAGAAAATGTGGCCTAAAGTTTCTGTTTCCCTCTGGTTGCACGCGTTGCAAACTTCACTCGCTTTAATAACATGTAGTGTTCCTCTGAGTGTTAATTTGACTGAATCCATTCCTGCAGTCCGAAGTTGAGCCAGCGTTTTTTGTTGAGCAAATGGATATTTCATGGATTTTTATTAAAAAATAAAATATTTTACCTTTGAACTGGGAATATTTATATTTAATACGTTTGTTTTACATAATTAATTTTACAGAATTCAAAATAATATATTCTCCAAGAGACTGCTAATTGTATTTTCCTTTTTGTATGTTTATATATATATATATATATATATATATATATATATATATATATATATATATATATATATATATATATATATATATATATATATATATATATATATATATATATATATGTTCTATTAACATTCTCATTTATCTTTACATAATCTAATTAAGAAAATTCCTCGAAGCATGTATTATGCTTTGTATTTATTTCTAATTTAATAGATTTAAATTAAGGTAATCTCATATATATTATAATTTATGTACAACATTGCTTAATAAAATACAAATAGAACATAACTTTATATTAATATTGTTATTTGCATATCTCTTTATGTTGACTTTTCTTGTAATTTTTAATTTTCTGTTTGAAATTTGAATGCTATCCTCCAAAATATAAAAAAAATTCATTTATGTATTTTATTCAGCTTAATGTCGAAAGGTCCATCTGGAAAGGAATTTTTTGTGTCTCCGATTTCAAAAATTCTAGGAAAGAAATTCGTTTAATACATAGGGAAACATTTTCGGCCTCTTGTCCAACCTTAACCACATCTTAAAAACTTTTCGTCCTAAATTTGGATGTTGGGTCATAATTAGCCCATTGTTACTGATCCTATTTTAAAGAAATTTTGTTGGTTTGTCGAAAAAAGTTGTTCGTAGTAAATTTAATTTAGCTTTAAAGTTAGTGTAACCCCACTGGTAGGAATCGAAACACATCCAAATCTCGACCATTCTTCCAATAATGGGTCCCGAGGAAGCTATGTGCCACACTAATTGGCAGACTATTTTTGTAAATTTTATTTAGTAGTTTGTTACCCTCTATAGTATATTTGTAAAAAAAAGAAACTTACGATTTCTCCTTGATATCATAGTTCAATAATTCACATGCCACACAATTTTCATCACATGCTATAATATTTCAACCCCTTTGGGTCATTTTCAAGCTTTTTACATCAGATTCCAGGCATTTACATCTCTTTTTTGCAATTCAGTTAATAACTATAGTTATTTTCATTATAGCCAAGGGAGTAGAGTTAGGCGTAATTCCCTGAGCTATGAAGATGATTCCTAAGGCGAAAGCCGAAGGAATCATGAATTTAATTCCCTCGGCTTCACCTCGGGAATTAAGTATTGCTCTGGGAATTATGCCTTTTTGCTCTCGTGGTGCGTACAAGATTTTACCTTCAGAAGGGAGAAAAAAAACTTTAAAGGCTAAACTTTTAAAGAGTAAACCAAATATCCCTTATACAATATCCCTAGCATATACCTAACCCTCCCAGTAACCATCCAACTGCTCGGCGGAGAGGAGCTTTTCGGCTAACAGAATAAAATCAGTGAATAGGTCTACAATGCTTAATGACAAGCTGAACAGTTTACTGTTAATATGCACGCAAAGCGACATAACGCTAGAAATTAACTATTCCGATTTAATCGACGATTTTACGAAAGCAAAAGCAAGAAAAAAGGCAATCGTAGATCCACACATGCGGTGTTCATCGAATACCCAACATTTGTTCTATCTGATTATTATTTTAGTATTATCATTTGTATTTATTATGAAGTATTATCATAGTATTTTTGTTATTTAGTAATTAGTTTGGATATTATAGTGTATTAAATTGAGTTCCAAAAACCCAATATTAGTTAATAAGAAAAGTACTCCAAAAAATAATAATTAATTAAATTTTGAAATAATTATGTTAAGAATTGACATTTGACATAACTTGTTTTATATTTATAACTTGCCATATTTACTTTGTTCAAGAAAATGTTCAAATAAATTCAGTTCCACTCTCGCTATAAAACTCTCAACTCTCTTTAGGTTATGGAGCCCAGACACTATCAAAAAATATTAGTAATATCTTTCAAATTTAAAATCTGTCAGTTTTTTTTCAAAAAGTCAAAATCTCAATATTTATTTAAATAATAACTAATTGAAAAAAAAAATTTAATTAAAAATGAGTTCGTTTCCATCAAATTTTTCATTCAATCAGTTTCCTCAATTTAATGGTGAAAATTTTAATAATTGGAAATTTCGGATGATGGCTATACTTGCAGCTCATGGTGTCACAGAAGTATTAGAAAAAGATGAAGATCCAAAATCAAAGGATATTGAAAAATTCAAGAAATCAGATGCTAAAGCGAAATCAATAATAATTCAATGCATTGGTGATAAACATTTGGAATACATTAAAAATTCAAAAACTGCCAAAGAAATGATCGAAGCACTAGAAGCCATTTTTGAAAGGAAAAGCACATTTTCAAAATTATATCTACGAAAAAAACTTTTGACATTAAAATTCAATCCCGAAAAGAAATTAGAAGATCATTTTGTGGAATTCGACGATCTTATAAGGAAATTAGAGACTATTGGATCTAAAATGGATGATAGTGATAAAGTGTGTCATCTCCTACTAACTATGCCAGAAAAATTTGAAACGGTCATAACAGCTATTGAGACGATGACAACTGGTGTAACATTAAAATTTGTGAAAAGTCGCCTTTTGGATGCCGAATTAAAATTTAAAAATAATCAAGAAACTATGATACAAAATGAAAATTTATTTAGTGCTAATAGGTCAAGATACAATCAAAATCACCATACATCATATCCGCCCAAACCTTTTAATAATAATAATAAACATTTTGAAAATAAGAAGAGAGAAAATTATTCAGAGAATTATAACAATAACTACAGAGGAAATTACAGAGGAAGAGGAAATTTCTCAGGAAGAAATAACTTTCGAAGAAGACAGGGAAATATACAGTCAGTGCAAGAAAATTTATCTTTTATAGTAATGAGTACAATCAACTCAAAACCAATATGTGAGAATATTCAATTTATTATTGACTCAGGTGCTACAGATAATTTAGTGATGGAATCAATGGAACCCTTCATGGAAAAAATTGAAAATTTAAAAAATGAAGTCAACTTAAGAATTGCCGATGGAAAAGTGTTAGTGGCCAAGAAACAAGGTGTATTGAGAGTGAAATATAATGGACTTAATATTAATATTGAAGCATTGATCGTACCAAAATTAAGTATAAACTTGCTATCAGTCAGAAAACTAACATCAACAGGTAAGAAAGTAACATTTCATAAATATGGAGCTAAAATTTGGAATAAAAACTTTTATATTGAATGTACAATGATAGGAAACCTATACGCTATAAATTTTGAAAATCCAATTAAATCAAATAGTATTTTAAACATTAGAGACGAAAATTTATGGCACAGAAGACTAGGTCATCTCAACAGAAAAGGCTTAAAATTACTAAATTTACCAGTAAGCAGTGAGAAATGTGACAGCTGTTTACGTGGGAAAGCCACAAGATTACAATTTAAAAGGGTAGATCATCCAAAATCACACAGAATAGGTGAACTCCTTCATACTGACATTTGTGGACCTATATCAATTGAAAATAATGACCAAAAATACTTTCCAAAAATTAAATATTTCCAAACAATTATTGACGACTACTCACATTTTACTAAAGTATATCTTTTAGAATATAAAAATGAAGCTACAAAAAATTTAATCGGTTACATTAAAGAATTAAAAACACAGTTTAATCAGAAAACTTGCAGAATAAGATGTGACAACGGTAAAGAATTCATCAATAATTATTTCAAACAATTTTGCTATTCTAAGGGAATAAAAATTGAAACAACCATTCCTCATAGTCCCCAACAAAATAGCGTTGCCGAACGAATGAACAGGACGTTAATAGACAAAGCCAGAACAATGCTCATAGAATCAGGCTTACCCAAGCTTTTATGGGGTGAAGCAATTCAAGCAGCGGCTTATCAACTAAATCGAAGCCCAACAGACGCATTAAACGGTGGAGTACCAGCAGAAAAATGGTATGGCAAACTGGACTTAACAAAATTAAGAGTATTTGGATGTAAAACTTGGACTTATAAATTACCTAAATCAAAAAAATTCGAAGAAAGGGCTACAGAATCAAGAATGGTTGGATACAATATAAATGGATACAGAGTTTGGTTACCAAAAGAAAATAAAATTATTAATGCCAGAGACGTAAGATTCGACGAAAATTCATTACCATATAAAGAAGATGTCAAAACAGAATCTAAAAATATAATTTCTTGGACTAGTGATAATGAAGATTTAGATGAAATTAATAAACAATCTGATACAAAAACTGAAACAGACAGACCAAAAAGAAATATTAATAAACCTGCTAAATTTAATGACTACGAACTTTACTCAGCCTTTTGCTTAATAGCAGACAATGATCCTGTAACTTATGAAGAGGCAATAAATAGAAGTAAAGAATGGCAAGATGCTGTGAAGAAGGAACTTGATGCACATCAAAGATTAGGAACCTGGGAAGAGGCACAGTTACCCAAAGGAAAGAAAGCGATCGACACAAGATGGGTATTCAGGACTAAAGACGGAGACTTGAAGAAGGCCAGATTGGTTGCAAGAGGATGCCAGGAGACATGTGAGGAAAATGTGTATTCACCTGTAGCTCGATTATCGACGGTGCGTATGTTATTTTCACTCGCTGTCACTAATAATTGGCAAATCAAACTATTTGACGTACCAACAGCATTTTTAAATGGATATTTAAGTACGGACGTATATATAAAAGCTCCTGAAGGTTTAGCAGATAGAAAAAAAATATATAAATTAAGAAGATCATTATACGGACTAAAAGAAGCTCCTAAATGCTGGAATGAAAGATTAAATACATTTTTGGAGAAAAACAACTTTACGAGATCAAAGAACGACTTTTGCTTATACGTTAAGGACAAGACACTAGTACTGGTTTATGTAGACGACATTTTAATTACAGGACAAGATACTGACGAAATTATTAATTTACTGAGGAAAGAATTTAAAATTAAAGACTTAGGAAGATGTAAAAATTTTATTGGAATGGAAATTAATCAAGAAAATAACGTTTTAGAAATATCTCAAAAGAAAATGATTGATAAAATTTTAGATAAATTCAACATGAAAGACTGCAAAGGCTCACGGACGCCTATGGAACATAACTTAGAAGTTAATTTAAACGCTGAAATTATTGATGTTCCTTACAGAGAACTTATCGGAAGTCTTATGTACATTGCGGTAGCAAGCAGACCCGATATTACTTACGCGGTGTCGTATCTAAGTCAATTTTTAGACAAACCTAACGAACAAGTTTGGAAGAATGCTAAGAAAATACTGAAATATTTAAAAGAAACTAAATATGTAACATTAAAATTTAAGAAAAATAATAACTCAAAAATTCTAGAAGCCTATGCTGACGCAGATTGGGCAGGCAGCAAAGTCGACCGGAAGAGTGTCAGTGGATCAGTTATTTATTACCATGGAAATCTAATCGCTTGGTTTTCAAGAAAGCAGAAATGTGTTTCACTGTCATCTACAGAAGCTGAATACATCGCAGCAGCAGCAACGGCGGCAGAGCTCATATCTATAAAAGGAACTGTTCAAGACATGGAGGCTGTCGAACCACAAGATGTAACTATGTTGGTTGACAACCAGGGGGCGATTGACCTAACTAAAGGATACGAGAACAGTAAACGAAGCAAACACATAGATATCAAACACCACTTTATCAAAGATTTAGTCAACAAGAAAATTATAAATATTTGTTACGTTCCATCAAATGACAACCGAGCTGACATAATGACAAAACCGTTATCGCTCATTAAGTTTACAAATTTTAGATTTCTACTTGGCTTATTCTAATTTTTTTAAGAAGCCAATAAGCCATATGTTTTGTTTTGTTTTTATTTATTTATATTTTGCTTTTATCATTCATGATTAATAATGATTTATATAACATTAATATTATACAAATAGTATAATATATTTAAATATTATATTATGTATTTATTCACATATATTATTATTTATTTATATATATTTATTCAATGTCATATTATTTATTTACTTGTGTATTATTTATTTACATATATTTATCTAATGACATATTATTTATTTATAATATTTTTATTTCTAATTGTTATTTATTATTTGAATCAATTAAATTAACATTTGTAGTTAAGTGCAATTCATGACCTTTCTCTGAAGATCAAAAATTGAGGAGGAGTGTTAAGAATTGACATTTGACATAACTTGTTTTATATTTATAACTTGCCATATTTACTTTGTTCAAGAAAATGTTCATATAAATTCAGTTCCACTCTCGCTATAAAACTCTCAACTTTCTTTAATTATTATATAATAATTATTTGAACAATTTATTAGTGTTTCAAAAATTATCTTCTTACTCCAACGTTAATTATTACGTTTAATTTTTTTCTAAAGTGCAATATTTACCATAAAAGATTTAATAGCAATATTATATTTATGATAATATTAAACATATAACACATTTGTATGAGCATACAAATAAGGGGGGGGGGGGCGCATCATGACGGGGTGCCCAGGGCGCAGTGAACGTCTAAAACGGGCCTGAGAACATTTATTCAAAACACGGAGCGTTTTAAAACAAAACAAAGAAATATTTAAAAACAGCTGATTGCGAGTCATGTTTATAATAAACAGTGTTGCCAACTTAAATCTTCGTAAAAATCCGTTTAAACGGACTAAACTTTTAATAGAATTAAGTTGGCTGCACTGAATTTACAGGGAGTTATGCCATAACTCCCTGTGGCTCGGCCAGGCAGTTAAAACAACACCCTAAAAACCAGGCAGTTAAGTTAACATTTTTCTCCCGCCTGGAGGTAAACATCTTAAAATTACAAACAATTAACATATTAAAATTTGTTTGGTATTATCCTCGAGAAAATTGAATTTTGTCCTAAAGCTTGTTCTAATGTCTATGTGTCCTGTGCTATGAAATATAGTATGTGATGAAAATAGTGTGGAATGTGGATTCTTGAACTATGCTTGAGTACCCAAATAGACGATAAGAAGAAATCCTGAGTTCTTTTTTACAAATAAATATCATCTACGATTGATACAAAATATAAACATTGTATCTCTGTTTAGATGGGTAGAAAGTGATTCTTTACGAAGTTGTATTCATTGTGCATGCTCGTTTCATAATTCCTCTTTTTCCCACCTTAGTGCGGTAAAAAAAAGAAGAATTCTTCACCTTAACGCAATATTAGAGAGTTTGTTTACATTTAACAAAACTAATTTGCTGTTTGTTAAATAAAGTAACTGTTTATATCGAGTTTGTAGTGAAAAACAATGAGTGATTTAAGTGATTATAACGAAAATGAGGAGAATAATACGCCTCCCGAAATAATTAATTCGACACAAAATACAACTAATGAATTAATGTCATCTTTATCAAAAGAGAAATACGAACTTACCTACAGGAAGTTTATTAATTTTTTTTCAGTGTTTATTATTAAAATCCAACAATCGTAGATAAAGTACGCAGTCGTATTTTTATGCAGATTTTTCCAAGTTCAATAGCCGACACTTTTTTCCCAGGAGCTCCATCCCTATTTTATAAATCCGTAACACGTCTTATTAAACGCAAAAAAAAAAAAAAAATGTCGGGCTAAACTAGGTATATAATTACTTATTTATTTATTTATTTATTCGACTATCACAACACTATTACTTTAACACAACACGTGCTGCGGAATTGCATACTTAAATTTTAGGTCTGGCATGGGGGGGGGGGGGGGGGGGGGGGCACGTGCCCCCTGTGCCCCCCCCTGGGTGCGCCACTGCTACCCCCGCTGTCGCTCAGGTGCAAACTCTACACTCGCATGCAAAATTCTACTTTCCGCACTACACGCGTAATGTACTATTTTTTTACAGTTAATATTTTTTTGTTGAGATTTTAAACATTATTTTTCTAATAATTGCTCTGCGACCAAACATTATTATTATAAAGTTATATTAAAAGGAAAAAGCTAAGATTTTATTTAAAAAAAACATCTTTAACACTGCAAAGTTTCATGATTACCTCTTTTGAATCAAAAGTTATTGAAAACGCACAAAGTGACAGACACAGGAACGAAGCTCTAAGGGATTTTTTTTTCGTTTTACCAACGAACCCCTAAAAAGAGAGTTGTGAAGTGAGTTTATGTAAAAGAATTTCCGAGTAAAATAAAACGTAAGTAGGTTGTTGCCTTGGTGGCTTTTTATTTAAAGATTAATGGTTCGAACCACAGCCGTGATTTCCTATATTTTATATTTTCTTATTTTATTTGTTAAACATGTCTCCAAGGTTTAAACTTAATGATTAACAACTTTTATTTTCACTTGAAAACAGTATTCTTTAACTTTTTTTTTTTTAAAGTCTAGTTTTTATATAAAACATTGATTCATCAAAAGTTATTATTTGTAGCTTGTCCATAATTAGTTATAATAAGAGTCTGAATATGTTTAATAAAGCCAATCAATAGTCATTTTGAGATTGTTGCTCCCCTTATAAAAAAAAATAACAGAAGGGAGTAACAATCTAAAGAAGGTGCACAGAATGTTCTTCTTTAGACTGTTACTTCCCTTGTAAAAAACAGATGTGTGATATTTCTTTATCCCAAAATACATTTGAATAATAATCCCGTTTTCTTAACAGTTATTTTGTCAAAGACATTTATATTCTAAAACAACATAGGGTAGTAACAATCTGAAAAAGTAACGACAATTTAATTAGTCGTATTAAACATAGATCTATTAAATTTTAAAATATTGCAGTCATAGATTATCTCCGAAAGGATTGAGATACGTGTGAATCAACCACAAGCATGAAATGATAAATTTAATTTATTTCTGTGTGTGTTTAAATCAGAAGTTCAGAAAATATTCAAAACATTAAATTTTTCGTTCTCCACCGGTCTGTTTATTTTAACAGTTTATGACCAAGCTAAGTCCCACCGACGAACCTAGCCCATCACATAATCTTAAAGGGCACCAGAAGATTAACTGATACACATAATTCTTGCTGAACTTTTAGTCACTTTTATGCACTCTTTTTAACCTCTTGACTATGAGTCTTAAAAATAGGCTGAGCAAGTAGTAGTAGTAGTAATAAGGGTGGGGAGGCCTAGCCTAGCAAACAGACCATCTTTGGATCCTTTTTACCAACCCCAGACGTACCCACACCCCTAAAACCACCTCCACCTCATCCTCAAACCTTTTAGTTTGGATTATGAAGGAGAGGATATCTTGCCACTTCAGTGTTTCAAGTTTCTCTACACCAATTCCCCCTTCCCTAAGATATGAAAGCGCAATCTTCCATATCCTTCACACACTCCCAGGAAATGGTAAGCCGTTTCCTCCTCCTCACCACACACTGGACATGTGGTGTGGGGGTCCTATTCTACTTTTAGTAGTGTCAGATGTCTTCTGAGCCTGCAGTGTCCAGTTAGCACTCCAACCAGATTTCTCAGGTTGGTCCTGCTCAGTTCTAACAGCCATCTGGTTTTCCTATTGCTTGTTTTCGGCAGTAACATCTTAGACTGCCTGCATCCCTCTGTTCCTAACCATTCTTTTTCTGCTTCGTTCCACACCCACTTCTTAATGGCTGATTTGACCTGACCTTTCGACCAGTCAACTGCAGATTTCGGTCCACAGAAATGCAAGGAGGCTCCTATTTTTGCTACTTCATCTGCTTTCTCGTTCCCTGGGATCCCTTGGTGTCCCGGGACCCAGAGCAGTATTACCTCTTTAATCTCTGCCAGCAGCTCCAGTGTCTCCCGACACTCCCTCACCAGTGCAGAGGTTGCACCAGGGGTGTCGAGAGCGTGTAGTTCCGCTTGGCTATCCGAGCATATAGCTATAGACTTAACTGTCGCTTCCACCACCTCTGGCTGTCTTGCCTAGGATGGCATAGCTTTCCACCTGAAAGACGATGGTAAGTGTGCCTAACGGGAAACTCTCTCGGGTGCCGGACATTTCTAAGAACAGTCCCGTCCCCGATGGTTTTATTCTTTGAGCCATCCGTGTATACCACCAGAGTCTCCTTATCGAAATCTATCTCTCCTTGTTCCCATCTGGCTCTTGATGGTATCTCTACTTTATATTTCCTCTTAAGTTTTAACTGATGGTCCCTCTTGACACTCTGATCGCAGCATAGGCTGAGCAAAATCTAGATTTTTCTATACAGGCCGGTGGATCTAACAGTTCGAGGAACGGTTTCTTCAACTAATACTATACACATGACCGTCGCGTGGTTTGTAGCGCTCCGAGGCGAGATTAAACTCGGCCCCCTCCCCTCACCCCAGAGGGCAACCCAACCTCCCACGGGTAAGCGGTGAATGAAATTGCCACGGACTTTTAACAACAACGCCAAACTTTTTTCTTGGAGGTGCCAACAAAATCTTTTTATATGTTAAAATATGTATGAACAAATTTTTTTTATCGCATTTTGAGGGATAACACAAGTTAAAAAAATAACGTGGATACGCCGGCAACGATGCCTTGCGAACTTCCCACTCCCACCATTTTGTTATATTTCCATTCGGTGTTAAACAAATGGAACTTGTCATCGTTATACCAATAAATGTTTTTATTTTGCGTTTCGTTAACGTCTTGTGTTTTTATTTGTAATTTGGTTTGTTCCAGTTTTGGTTCGGGGGGGTTACCCTAGCTCTTAAGACCGAACTGGAACACAACGGGAGGTATTGCAGTGGAAATGGTGGAAGGTATTATAGTGGAATAGGCGGGAGGTATTATAGCGGAACACGGCGGGAGGTTTTATAGTCTATACTCTATACACACACTTATAATATAATATGTAGTAGTGTTGTAAATATGTAAAAATTAGTTTTTTATAAAAATATTTCTTAAATTAATTATTATTAGATAATAAGGCCTAACATAGAGGAATTGAAAAGCTTAGCTTAGTATTACAAGTATAACCTTGATTCTCCTTATCATTTTTATCATTTATTTTTATCAACTCAAAATCAAACACGTCTTGCCTAATACGCAACAAATTATCTTTTGTCCCGAAGAATGCCAAGCTTAACATGTGCTGAACAAGCAGACCCCACCCCCTGCCCCACGCTTTAACGTGTACTTAGTGACTCTAGTGTCGATTCTAAACAACTTCTCCCATGTGCTGAAATTTATGATGTAGAAAAATGAAGAGTGAGAAAAAAAAGAAAAAGTTTTACTCACCTTCAGAAAAACTGACATCAGATACCGGAAGAAATTCCTACCTATAGAAATCGGTACAAAATTGCATGCACCAAATTTTTAAAAAAATAAACAAATGAGTCCTAAAGTAGAAATTAAAAGTCCTAAAGGCCCTTAAAATGATATGAAACACAATAAAAAAAAAAAATTAAAAAAGTGGTCTCGTGACACATAAAATAATAAATACTTGATTCAAAGAGCATCAGTGTAAGATTTGAGTCATCCGATCAGAAATAAATCCGACAGTAATTGCGGATGCTTCACTATGAGAGATGAAAGCCAAAACTTAAAAAATACTAATCAAATCTAGCTCCAACTAAGGTACAAAATAAGTCGTAGGATCAAACTTGTAGTTCTTTTAAAATCAGTAACTGAGTGTGTAATCAGTTTTTCGATACGGCACTGTTACTTAAAATAACCTTTTATCTACGATTGATACGAAATATAAACATTGTATCTCAGTTTAGGTGCGTAGAAAGTGATTCTTTATGTACTTGTATTCATTGCGCATGCACGTCTCATAGTTCTGAAGAATTCCTCTTCTTTACCACGCTAGGGCGGTAAAGAAGAGGAATTCTTCAGCTTTACGCATGATTAGCGAGTTTGTTTACATTTAAAAAAACTAATTTGTGGTTCTTTTATTAAAGTAACTGTTTGTATCGAGTTTTTAGTGAAAAACAATGAGTGAATCTAGTGTCTTTGATGAAAATGTGGAGAATAATACTCCTCTAGAAATAATTAATTCGGCAAAAAATACAACTCATGAATTAATGCCATCTTTATCAAGAGAGAGATACGAACTTACATACAGCAAGTTTATTTTTTCTGTATTTATTACTTAAATCTAACAATCGTAGATAAAGTACGGTACGCAACTCGTGCGAAAACGGCAGTTTGCATTGCTCGTGTGGTTTTACTACTCTCGCTGTCGCTCGGGTACAAACTGCTACTTTCCGCACTCGACGCGCAATGTGCTATAACGTTGCGTCCGCCTTTTTTAGGGTAAAAATTAAAAATTTGAGTTTCGATAAATTCAATAAGCTTTAAATGGAATTTCAAGTTTCTCGCTATTATGGAAGTCACTTATAATTTTGATGATGAGTGAATAAATGAATGTTTGAGTCAATAACATAAATTCCAACTTTGGAAATCTCCCCTGTTGAAGAGGCTGAGTGTTAAGGCCTCAATTTCTTACAGTTTCCTAAACTACATAAGCTTAAACTATGTTTAAAATTTCAAAAGCCTATCGTAAGAGCAAGCAGAGATATGAGGGTGAGAAAAACCAAGTGAATTGGTTCAAGTAAAGATACACAACATTCTTACTTGGCATTGAGCACTACCGTGTGCTTATATGTATATATATATATTTTTAAATTTCATCCCTAAAATCCAAAAGTAGATAGTCCTAGATTATTTTCAACCGTCTGTGCTTTATAAATTTTGCTAAATTTATGTTTTAATTCATGTAAAAAATCAGAACTATTTTGACATATTTAAAAAAAGAGGGGAAAATTAAATAAATTTGACATTAATAGGTTGTAAAAGCATAAAATGTATTAAAGTATACGAAATAAGACTCGAGGATGCTATTTGCCACACTAATTGGTAGACCATTTTTGAAGGAAAGTGTCAAGGAACATGTAAAAGCATTATCCCTCTGAGGCTTCTAGAAAACCCTTAATCCACTACTGGTCAATTTCTTCTTCAGAGTCAGTTTTATTTTGTATCATAATTTTATAAATCTTAAAAATTGTGTAAAATGAATATTTAAGTATTGATTAAATTGGATATAAACGTCAGGTCAACATGAAAGGCTAAATGCCTTTATATACATACAGCCTTTATAGTCTTGCAGGCTTCAGATTCATTAGAGCTAATCCTGTGGAAAAGCTCTCGGAGTACAATATTAATTAGAAGACATTTACCTGGAGGTACCTCGTCTGCACGTAAAGCTTACCCTATCTCTAATCAATGCTTTCTTCAAGGGCTTCCTTGGAGATCTTCAAGTTAAACTAACAATTACCCTCCCATTCAATAATAAACATCAGCCCCAAGTAACGTGGCACTTCTTGTTCAGATTCTACCTCAGCCAATAGATTGCACTCTGTTTCTCCACCTTGTGCTTTAACTTCGGTCCAAGTTAAGTCCTGTAAGATCAAAGTCTTCCCACTTTCCAGTCAATAATCAAAGCAACTTGACTCGTCTAACCGAGACTTGGGTATATCTAGTTTAAAACAAGACAAGATTTCCTTGTGCTAAACTCAACATCTCTGCAATACCTTCAGTAGTGCTTGCGTATTCGTGTTGTTTTTAATGAGACTAGAAGGGAAAAATCAATCGATTTCCGGTAGATTATTAAATAAGATTTTCCAGCATTCCTCACATCATCCAAAATAGAGTTCCTTAAGACCCCCATACATGGTCAAAATGTTTGCGCAAACATTTTGACTGTGTATGGGGCTGTTTGATGTTTGCGCTAACATGATGTTTGACGTGTATGGCCTAAATTTGCCCGACATCAGGTTTGCGCGAAATGTTTGATCGTGTATAGGGTCCTTTAGAGAAAAAAAAAAAAAAAATCGACATCCACATTCCGTCTTCTTTTACTCTTGTCTTTTTCACTCAACTATTTTTAACTCACAAATGATAATAAATGAGCCGGCGCTAAATAGTACCGTTTTAGTTTTGATGTAAGTTAAATGTAAGTTCAACATAGATTTAGTACCTATGATATAGTGAATAAAGAAAGTAACAAAGAATAACCGAGAACAAGAACAAACGTTCGGAAACAACTGTTTGTCTAGAATGCGTGTCGTCGTATGCGATTGTTTGCAAACCCTGTTTACGAATGCGCGTCCGGTATGCAGTTGTTTGCAAACCCTGTTTACGAATGCGCGTCCGGTATGCAATTGTTTGCAAACCCTGTTTACGAATGCGTGTTTAGTTTGTACGAGGCTTTAGATTTCAGTTTTGCAATAGTGATTACTGTGATTATTAGGGTAGTGTGTGAGATTTTTATGTATTTCAATGATTATTGAACTAGTAAACGTATTTGTTATGTAGTACCTTTAATTTGTTTACCCTCATTATGCTATCAATACTTAAACTGTACTTATGACATAATGATTGTTGTTTTTATATTTTGTTGTTCATCAACTAAATAATGATTGTTGTTTTTATATTTTGTTGTTCATCAACTAAATAATGAATGGTTGCTGTTCCTTGCCTATCCTCTCATAGTGTTTCCTCATTCTTATTATTTATAATTACACTTAGAAATAGAAGAAAAATGTTTTTATTAAAAAAAATAAATTGATTAATTCTTTTATATAGATATAATTCTAAAGACGACGTGTTTCTTATACGTGAACAATGGGAGTTGAAGTTATAAAAATAAATAGAAATGCTTTTATCCCCAAACATAAATGCCGAAAATTCATCTTATATTATGATCACGTTTATCCCAGGAACTTGACAATAATATCTCTTCATTTCCTCTCATTTAGAGTTTTCGAAATTCTATGTGACAACGCGCGCCCTTCACCTGGACATTCGTGAATCGTTTCTCAGTTTATGATTCAGTGAGAAATTGAACACTTTATCACTTTTGAAACAATTTGATCGATATTGCAGGTTGTATCTCATCTCTGTGGGATTTCCCGATTAAGTTAGCGTTCGGACTGCTTCTTTGCAGACTCCAAATCCTTTATGAATCCAATCAATCTATGTCAATCCGTTTATAACAATGTTTAGGATTGTTTTCATTGAATTCGCAGATGCTTTTTGATCTCAGTTGGCTGTTATTAAATTTGGTTTGTATATTATGGTCTTTAATAAAGAAGAAGAAGAAATAAAATTCTAACGCTTTTTGGTGTCTGCTGGGGCGCGCAAGCGACTAATGGAGTAGTAGTGAGAAGCGAAGAGAGTGAGACGTGGGGCAGGTCGCCGATCGGGAGGGCAGGGGTGGGTATGCCCTACCAAGCGCGGTAGGGAGACACTATACCTACCGAGAATGGGCAGACTCGATTGAACACCTTCTATATCTTCCTAACTCCCTGTTACTCGTGAAACGCTAGTTTTTTGGTAACGCTTTTCGTGTTTCTGTCCCTTAGGCAAGGCATGAAAATGTCAAAAAATGGCTTCATTAACCAGTGTAATCTACCCAGCCGTATCAAGATGGCGGTCATTTAAAAGTTTTTTTTAGCTATAACTTATGAACCATTTATTATAATCATGTGAAACAAACGCCTTTATATTCATTTTTATTGTTCAAAGCAATGAAACTACTCCCAAGTGTCTAGCCCAATTCGTTCCTAAGATAGGTAATAATTTTTTAAGATTTTATTTTTTTGGGAGGGGGATTTTTTGTCACAAAATATGTGACTTATAAAAAATTCCTTAAAAACTATTTTTTGAAGTAAAACTTCTTTAGGCGTAGTAGAGTAAATTGGCTTGGATGAAACGAAACATGAAAACGAAGTTTGTGTTTCGAGACTAATCTAAGTGAATGATTTTTGAAGTGAAATTAACGAAATTGCATGAAACGCAGTTTTTGTTTTGAGTGATGGATTTTTTTATCAACTGCTGACTTAAAGGCAGTTGATAAATGTCCTGCGTTGCCAACAGTTTAGTAACCTTTACACGTTACGCCTCCCCCTCTAAATACGGTTGCCGTGGCACGCTCTTATTGGTAAAATATAGTATTAAAATGTGAAAATCAAGCTACCTCCTTAACTTACTTACTAAATTCCTAGTACTATATTTAAATACATCAGGCTTCTATTAGTTAAATGTAGTACTAAAAAGTGAAAATAAAGTGAAAACAGATCAACCTCCTGTTATATCCTAACTTCCTAGTACCTCCTATATTTAAGGGCTTCACATTTTTCTTAGCATTTCTAACGTGACCCCCCCCCCCCCAAAGTCCAAAAACATCTGCATGCTAAATTCAAATTTTTTCTCTTGTTTACGTTTATACGTGGCCAGAGTCTAGTAAGTCTTGATATTCTGGAGGAGACCTAGAGTCTTCTTCTTCTTAAGTTCCTTCTTAAGTCTTCTTCTTAAGTCATCTTCTTAAGTCATCTTCTTAAGTCTTCTTCTTAAGTCATCTTCTTAAGTCTTCTTCTTAAGTCTTCTTCTTGAGTCTTCTTCTTAAGTCATCTTCTTAAGTCTTCTTCTTAAGTCTTCTTCTTAAAACATTTTCTTAAGTCTTCTTCTTAAGTCTTCTTCTTGAGTCTTCTTCTTAAGTTAAAGATGACTCTTATCATGAGCAACTCCCTTTGAAAACGATCTTTGTAATGGATTCGAAACGTCGGGATTTACAAAATCTCTGACGCTGTCCCCTCCAGAAGATTTAATCTTATTGATATCAAATTACTCTACTAGATAGAAGAGTGCCATTAGAACAGATTGAAACTATGTCTGAATATAGGATTGCTTGAAGATTTTTTTGAATAATCTCAGATCATGAAGGGAATGAAAGGGTATAAATAAGTTACCAAAGGAATATATAAAACTTAGTAGAAAACGTAGTAGAAGCAAGTTGATTAATATAAATTACCTGATATCCGTCGTAGGTCCATGAAGCCCACTTCATATGACAGCTCTGTATGTCGAAAGGGAAGTACTGTACATCTATGTAACAGCTACTCTTGTATATCCCATGGCTTAGCCACAGAACCTCCCCTGTATGACGCAGTATTACATTACTGTTGATAACTGCGCTGCTGTACTGAGGATCCGCACTAAAAACAAATCAAATATAACAATAATCATTAATATTATTGAACAAGCGTATTGAGTTTTTCATTTCAAGAAAACATAGGATTTTACTTATTTTTTTTAGGAAGTCATAAGATTTTTATTTTATACGTGTTTGTCTAATGATAACTGGAGTAGACATTGACCGATTTGAAAGGAATTTGGCAAACAGGTGTATCTCAGCATTTGTTACAACTGTATAGTATATGTCACACTTACTATTTTTAATATGGTGGGTGTTCGGACCAGGGAGGGTTAGTCCTGACCTGGCCACGAACTAGTATGCTAGAAATAATAATAAAAAAATAACACAATGAGCCAGAGCTAGTGGACTGTACATAGCTGTATTTTGAATAGGATACGTAATAAAATATGTTTCACAAATGAGCCTATTATATTATAAAAAAGATTAAATGAAAAAGCTTATACATTATTACAGAGATATTGGCTCTGGAGAGTTGAGAAGGGTTGAGCTGAAGTGTGGCTGCCTGCAGTTCCTCTCGTGGCTTGTAGGAGATGCGAAGATCCCGTCAAAGCTGAGCCAAATAACTCTTCTGGACGTCAAAGAAGAGTTAATAAGTAAATATTTGCCTGGAAGCCAGGACAAATGAGCTAACCCCATATACCTGGGATTAACCCGCCGAATAACTAATAAAATAACGATGTTGACATGATTATTGTATTGCCATCGGAAATACATAATCTGTGCAAGTTTCAGCTTTCTAGGTAGTCGGGAAGTCGGTCATTTTTACGTTAAAAGATTTGCCGCGGAAATACAGGTCAAGTTAATTAAGAGTGTGTAGTAAATAAAGCGATATATAGCCACTTGCTTACTTTGAGTCAACCAACTCCCATTTATATGTATCTCAGTTTAACTTATAGCTTATCTTTGTCCCTAAGAAATTTTGTGCACAAATTAGAAGAAAAGTCTAAATTTACCTGGCATCCAGGACAAACATATTAAACCTGGATGCCAGGGACAACTATCACTAACAGGGTTCTTAAATCACACAGGCATGCTTGCTTGCTGCCAATCTAAAGACTGAATAATTTCTCCATAGTTCTTGAAGGTACTTGTGGTGGATGA
Source organism: Gerris lacustris (assembly GCA_951217055.1). Classification (NCBI taxonomy): domain Eukaryota; kingdom Metazoa; phylum Arthropoda; class Insecta; order Hemiptera; family Gerridae; genus Gerris; species Gerris lacustris. The sequence continues at coordinate 63,687,955 of OX578280.1, read as the reverse complement.
ATGAACTTAGGTTACAGGTTGAGATGCGTAGCGGGTCTAGTATCTAGAAGAATTTACTTCATAAACTATATAATATATAATATATACCTGTTAATTGATACACATAAAAGGCTTTAAAAATGCTGTATACATTAAATAAAAAGAGGAGTTCAGGTTTTCCCTTAAAAAGGAGATTAATTTTCCTTGATGGTGAACCCCTTTTTTTTTTTAATTTTTTTATGTATAGACAACTATAGGTTAAAAAAAGACTTAAAAAGATACCTTAAAAGATCCAGAGGATATATATATTTATCTATAGTTTTCTATACATATAAATAAATAAAAAATGAAGTTTAGAAGATACCTATCAATTTTCTTATTAGTTTAAAACTATTGACGAGTAGAGAATTAGTTATTTATGTAACTAGGCAGCAAAATGGAATTTTTCTGACGAATGATTAAATTAGCCTCCGAGCCGGAGGCGAGGTCAGGCTATGGAAATTAACTCCCGAGGCGAAGCCGAGGCAGGCAATATATCAATATGAGGCAGAAATGTTTCCTTTGCTGCCTTGTTGCATACAATATTTTTCCTACTGGCGGGAGAAAAATGTTTCCTATAAATAATATTTATTTCATAATACTTACTTACTTATCAAATACTATTATTGAACTATTCAAATGAAAAAGAAACAAGCGACAATATCCAATGTTACAGTTATAAAAAATGAATTGACAGAAATACAGTAAAAACAAAACAAAATTAAATTGTGATAATAGATGAGCTGCAGTGTTGCACTAATTGAATTATTTATGATTATTTTAAGACCTACTATTTTTTGTAAACTTTTATTTCTTTTATCTTTTTACTCCATTCTATTTTATAAATATAATCTATAATAAGTATTTATAAACCTTTTTTTTTATAAATTCGTAATATTTTTAAGGTAAATTGTTCAAATAATTTAGGTTAAAGATGATATAAAAGAAAAGGTTGTTTGTTTATTTATTTGTAGCGGGGAATGTGGGCGTGGCTTAGCCTGGAAAAATCCTCAGCAAAACACGATTTTGCCGCCTAGGCAGCAAAATCGTATTTTGCTGCGTATTGTAAAGTTTTCTTGAAACCTCAGAGAAATTAAACTTTCATGCCTAAAAACAGTTCAATAATGCGTAATTTTGCTGCCGCTAGTAGGAAATAGTTATTTATGTTACTAACCAGCAAAATGGAATTTTGCTGACAAGTTTTTAAGTTTTAGTTCCGAGCCGTAGGCGAGGATAGGCTAAACAAATTTACTGCAGAGGCGAAGCCGAGGAAGGAAATTTTCTATTTTACTGACAAAGCGTAGCAAAGTCAGGAAAATTACATTTTGACACACGATGCGAAGCCGCAGCATGAAAATGTTAATTACCTGCTAAGGTGTACCTTAGCAGGTAATCTTTAAATGAGTCAGAAATGTTTCCTTTGCTGCATAGTTACATACAATATTTTATCGTCTAACGGCAGAAAAAATACACTAATTATTATATACCTTTTTTCATTGATAAAATATTTAAAATAAAGAAAGTTGTAAATATACGAAAGTTTGAGTCATAAAGTTAAAACAAAACAAAGGCAGTTTTGCCACTTTTTTTTATTAACAGCTGTTTTTTATCTCAATTATAACGATTTTTTAAAAAAAATAATCACTTTAAAATAATAAAATTTGTTTTATTATTTTAATTTTTAAAAAAGATATAACTATTTAGCAGAATATTAGGTACGCTTAAATATATAAAAATGAACAATGTGGGTGAGTTCATAAGCTGCGATGTAGTAACCTTTTCTTAAAATTTTGCTGCATGTTTATTATTTTGCTGCTTGTTTTTTTTAAATATTACAAAAGAATCAAGAAAAATTACATTTTGCAGATTGAAAACAGTACAACAATGCTTATTTTGCTGCCGTGAGTAGATGAAGAAAATGTACGTATTATGACAATATTTTCAAACTGGCTGCCACAATTAGTAATGATTTTAATATCTGAGCATGGATCACTAATAATTCAAACTTGCTCAAACATTTATAACTTCAAATAATATGGCTAATTTTTTTTTTTGAAACTCGTAAACATCCATGCAAAAGCAGGCAGGGCCTTGGCCAGCCAAGGGGTTAATACAACTATATAATATGTACCTATACAGATAGTCACGGGTTTAGTATGTCGCTACCATTTCCATGGTGATGCTTTGTGAACAGATCACCGAGTGGTAATGTGAATTTAAGATATTTATAAAAAAAATTAATTTTAGATTATAAATGATTTCCTAATCATCGTGTGGATACAAAAAAAATTGCCGCTTCAAACATTTTTAGAAAAATGTATTTACAAATACACAAACAAGATTATAATGAAAACACTTAGAAATATCTAAAACAAAATCAACTTATTTTAATGGTGTGATATAGATAGAGAGAGAAAATAAAAGCTATACACCTATCACTGGAAGCTTATCGATAAAAGCTAAACTAGAAATTCCATTAGAATAAAGGGATAAACTATTTGGAGATTTGTATTAGGGCAATGGTAAAATACAATGCGAGCAATAATGCTGAATGTATCTCATGTATAAATTGCTCTTTTTTTTATTGACTTTTTTCTACTAATACATGATTCATTCGACCATATTATGATTTTATCCAATACAAAACAAACTATAGCTTTTAAGCACCTGATTTATATATATATATATATATATATATATATATATATATATATATATATATATATATATATATATATATATATATATATATATATATATATATATATATATATATATATATATATATATATATATATATATATATATATATATATATATATATATATATATATATATCTATAATATAAGTGGCAATGTCCTGATTGACTGACTGACTGACATAGAATCAACGCACAGCAAAATCTGCTTAACCGAGAGAGGCGCGCGTGTGTGTTCTTTACTCAAATCTACCGTTTTATTCCGATTTCAATGAAAATTTGCACACTTGACCTTCAAAGCAAAGGGAAAAGGGGAAGGTCACTGACTTCATGCATTTTCGAAATTTTGATTTTGGTACACAGGGGTACGGGGTACAAATGTCAAAGTAATGAAAACCCTTCACGATGCGTATCGTTGAAAAGCTCTTTAAGAGTGCTGTACAATTATTGTTATGTACATTTAGGGGGGTAAAATGGAAAACATATATCTATATCTATATGTATAAAAAACAAATAATTGTTGTGTCTATACATTTTTTTTTTGTGTGTCTATAATTTTTTTTTTTATTATTATTTTTTTTTTAAATACCTATATTAAATAAAACATATTAATACATAAATAATATTTTAGTACATTAATTTATCTATTTTATTGATTTTACATTTTAGCTCTACATAAGGTCATCTCCCCACTAGAGAACATGGAGGCCCGAGCTGTGGAGAGAGAATATGGGGTATTTCCACTGAATGAGTAGTCCTGACAACGAATTTAAGTTTAGAAAATTTGATATCTGTCTGTCTGTGCGTCAATCACGTCCAAATGGCTGAATAGATTTTGGATGTTCTTGGGTACAGTGTTAAGCTTAATTCCGCGGGTGGTAGCTAGGTAAAACGATTTGGTAGCTTTATATGGCTGAGAACGGAAAATACCACTGATTTTCCTATTTAAAAATTTAGTCGGAATGAATTACTAATTTGGGATATTAGCAAATTATCTTATCAAAGGGGAGGGGGTGTAGAAATAAGGGGGAAGGATAGAATCTAGATATTCTCGCTTTGTAAAATAATTTAAATGTTTCTTGATGGTAGTTTATAAATCCATTAAATTGAAAATAAAACACTCCGTAGCGAAGCACGGGTATATATATATATATATATATATATATATATATATATATATATATATATATATATATATATATATATATTTATCCCAGACATATTAACTATAGTGTAATTGGAATAATAAAACTTTCTCTCCACGTAAATTTAAACTTTTTAACTAGGCAAAGCAGCTTTCAGCCTTCATAAGGCCATCATCATTGCCTAAGAACAAACACATAAGGCCATCATCAGTGCCTAAGAACAAACACATAAGGCCATCATCAGAGCCAAAGGACAAACACATAAGGCCATCATCAGAGCCAAAGGACAAACACATAAGGCCATCATCAGAGCCAAAGGACAAACACATAAGACCATCATCATTGCCTAAGAACAAACACATAAGGCAATCATCAGAGCCTAAGAACAAACACATAAGGCCATCATCAGTGTCTAAGAACAAACAGTAGGTGGTGATAAATCAGGTGATAATAGTAAAACTCAAATTAAAATAAAGAAAAATCGATAAAAAAAAACCCATTTAGGTGATAAGAGTGATGGTTTACAATTTATAAAACCAGTAACACAAGTCAAAATTAATTCAAAACAATTAGATGTGAAGCAAAAGAAACTAAATTAAGTAAACCTAAAAAAAAGACTGCCAATTAGTGTGGCACATAGCTTTCTCGCATCCTATCATGTAATTTAATGTTATATTAACGTTATATTACTTTACAGTTTTATTGTTTATTATGTAATAGTACATTACGCGTCGAGTGCGGAAAGTACCATTTTGCATGCGAGTGTGGAGTTTGCGCCCGAGCGACAGCGAGGGTAGTAAAACCACACGAGCAATGCAAAATGCCGTTTTCGCACGAGTTGTGTACCGTACTTTATCTACGATTGTTAGATTTAAATAATAAATACAGAAAAAAATAAACTTGCTATATGTAAGTTCATATCTCTTCTCTTGATAAAGATGGCATTATTCTTGAGTTGTATTTTTTGCCGAATTAATTATTTCTGGAGGAGTATTATTCTCTACATTTTCGTCAAAGCCACTTGATTCATTCATTGTTTTTCACTAAAAACTCGATATAAACAGTTACTTTAATAAAAGAATAGCAAATTAGTTTTGTTAAATGTAAACAAACTCGCTAATCGTGCGTAAAGCTGAAGAATTCCTCTTCTTTACCGCGCTAGCGTGGTAAAGAAGAGGAATTCTTCAGAACTATGAGACGCGCATGCGCAATGAATAAGTTACGTAAATAATCACTTTCTACGCATCTAAACAGAGATATAATGTTTATATTTCGTATCAATCGTAGATAAAAACTATTAATAGTTTTTAGCGATCTTTAACACTTCATAGCGGTGTCGCTGTGGTTTTACTAAAAAATTGTATTTGAAAAAAAAAATGTTTGTCTCATTAAATAGATGAAGTTTGATTTTTCTCCCGACCTATATTTCCAATTTTAAATTTGAAGTTCATGTTTACGGGAGCGTTGCACATGAACGCTTGAACGGATAACGTTGTCTAACGAACTCGTCCTGGGCATTCGTAAAATAAACATGTGTACCAAATTTTTTCGTTTCAGGATTTGAGGACACACAGACCGACAGACAGACAGACTGACAGACTGACAGACAGACAGACACGAGACCAAAAATATTCCCTAATGTCTGAAACAGATTTCTGTCTTGGAACTTTTAAAATCGGAGACATAAAACTTTTTCCTTCTCAAAAGTGAATACAATGCTTCCGTTACCTTCGGTAAGCTCGGAAGGAAAATAGCAATAAAATAACAAATTTTTAAAAAACTAAACAAATGGCACAGTCTTAAAGTACAAATTGAGTTTTTTTTTTAATGATACTCTTCACAATACAAACTTTTTAGAAAGTAGACACGTGACACGGCACTCGGGAAAAAGTTTTATCTACTCGCGGCAGCAAAATTAAACATTACTTAACTGTTTTTAGGCTGGAAAGTACTATTTCCCTGATTTGTCATTAAAGTATTAAAAACAGGCAGGAAAGTAGTTAAAACAGTCAGGAAAATACTTTCTCTGCCTAGGCAGGGAAATATTTCCCTGCCTAGGCAGAGAAAGTAACAGTGTTTACCACTGCGTGTCATAACCTCTTATTTTGGCAAGAACAGTTTATACTATTATCTCTATCTTATAACATTATATATTATAGTTAAATAAGTAATATTTAATAATAAAATATTTTGTTTATATTTGTTAATTCTGTTAAATAAGTTCAATGATTAGTAGATCTTTAATTAAAAAACAATTAGTAGAGTCACTGACTATACTGTAGTGTCATGTAAACATTGAACATCCATATTATTTTTATTATTGACGTCATTCTAGATTAGACTAGCTACTTTTCTTGATGTATCCTAGTTACTTCTTTTCTTTTAAGCAATAGAAGATCTTTAACAGTTTTATTAATTTTTTAGTAAAAATATAAATCAATATTTTATATTGCGTGCATTATTCATTCAGAAGTTATGTGTGTTATAAACGTGTGTTTTGTATTTTGTTGTTATAGATTGAGTTTGCTTTTCACTTATTGTTATTATTCCGAGTTTCTTATTTGTACATTAATTTTAGTTACTACATATGTTATTATCTTTATTAATATGACACATAGTTATTAACTATGTTATATTAATAAAGATAACATTTTAGCAGCTTCATTTTTCTGCCGCAAGTAGATAAAATATTGTATGCAACAAGGCAGCAAAGGAAACATTTCTGCCTCGTTTATTCATTGCCTGCCTCGGCTTCGCCTCGGCAGTCAAATAGGTAAATTACCTGCCTCGGCTTCGCCTCGGCAGTTAATTATCATAGCCTGTCCTCGCCTTCGGCTCGGAGGCTAATCTAATCACTCGTCAGTAAAATTCCATTTTGCTGCCTAGTTACATAAATAACTATACTCTAATGTTCGCAGTAAATAGGACAAATTTCCAATCACAAATAAAATCGGTCATTAATTGCAGACTATATAAGAGATAAGAGTAAAAAATTAACAAAATATTAATAAAATCTAGCTCCAACTAAAGGTACAACCGTACAACCGATAGAGTAAGCAAATTTTGCATTCTCAATAAACTGCTTTTGTTAAGGAAAAAAATAATTGTGTCTGCAATTAATGACCGATTTTATTTGTGATTGGAAATTTGTCCTATTTCCTGCGAACATTAGAGTAAACTTTTTCCCGCGTGCCGTGTCACGTAAAAGTTTGTATTGTGAAGCAGTAGCGTACACAGAAAAAATTTTCGGGGGGGGGGGCCCAACCTAATTTAACTTATATGCGGGTTTAGCATACCCCATAATTTATTTTTATTAATTTATTAAATTGTAATTTCTCCCCCTTTTCAACACTTTAATTTCAATTTCTAACCTCATATTTAATTAAATTAAAATCCTATGAGGTAACACCTCATTATGTGATGTGATCGTTCTAAAGAACGATTATGTCTCCGATTCCAATAATTTCAAGACAGAAATCTGTTCCAGTTATCAGACATTTTTGATCCCGTTTCTGGGTGTTAGTCTGTCTCTCGCTCAATCATGGGGAACAATTCTTAAAAACTACTCTTTCGATTTTAATGAAATTCGGATGGCAGTTAATTAGCAAATAAAAAGTCCATTGTTGGTCCTATATAAGGTCCAATCTTCTGGTCCCATTTCCCTCCACCACATTTCTCCATCTGCCACCATTTCTCTTCCACATGTGCACACACATACATTTATTTACACCTTATCTTCAAAAATATCCATCTGATTTTATAAAACTTATCTGATAGAAGCTCACAGATTAATTTTAACTGTCTGCGCTGTTTAAATTTTGGTAAATTGATACTTTAAATCATGTAAAAATCAAACCAATTTTGACTAATTTAAAAAAGGAGGGAAAATTAAGTACATTTTACATGAATAAAGTATCAATATAGCAATATTTTAAGAGCGCAGACGGTTGAAATTATTCTTGTGTTATCTAAACAAACCACTACTAAACTACTACTTTAAACAAACCATTAAAATTTCATAAAAATCAGATGAGTACTAATGGAGATATAGGTGTAAATAAATGTATGTCTGTGCGAATGTGGAAGAGACATAAATAGGTGCAGAAGATTGAAACTTATACGGGATCAGCAATGTTATAACCTGGCTAATTATGACCTACCATCAAAATTTCAATAAAATTGGACGAATAGCTTTTAAGATATGTTGGTTCGCAAAAATTGAAGGACAGGCGGACACGGGACCCAAACTGTACCCTGATGTTGAACAGATTTGTGTCTTGAAATTTTTGAAATCGGAGACACAAAAATTGTTCGTTCTTCAGAACTGTCACATATCTTCCGTTTCCTTTGGTAAGCTCGGAAGCAAAACGTGATCCACACTGCAAAAGCAAACGTGGATTTGGAGCACATACGAATTTCAAATTTTTATCTAGAAGAAAATTCTTCTCTAAGAAAATTAAATACCTATTGCAAAACAAAAGAATCATTCGCTCAATCGCTGGGTAATTACATGGGACATTTAACATCAAATGTTTTCTGAACGCTTTTTGAGTTTTTAGATTTAAATTTACTATTACTATGTAATATGAATCAGTTTTTTCACAAAATGAAAAACCGATTTATTTATATTGCCTCTGTTTACCACTACATGTCGACGAACACTAGTCCGACCTGAGTCAGCAAGAGGGGAATGCCGCATAGACAAGAGGACCCACGTAGCGTTCTACACACAATCCTGGTCCAAAACAAAAATTTGCTACTGAAATCCACAACCATCATTTTCCCGTTTAAGCCAGTCTAGTGTGCATATTTTAAATCAATTAATTTAATTCCATCGGCAAAAGTTCGAGTTGACTCGGGCCTCATTTAATTTAATGTGCTTAACACCTAGACCTAACCTATGCTATTGAACTGGACTAAAACCACAAAAAAAATCATTGAATTCAATTGGCGAAAAATCGGGCCCAGCCGAAATAGGGTCGATCAAGTTTAATTTTTAGTTCCACTGGCAAAAATCAAGGCCTAGTCGGCAAATGAGCCGATTTATTTCATGTATCTTAATTTAATTCAATGAATCTAATTCCATCAGCAAAAATCTCGGTCCAGCCAAAATCGGGCCGCTATAGTGTTTAATAGTTTAAGTTTCATCGACAAAAATCCGGGCCCAGCCGACAGTCGGGCCCGGGGGTATGGTGTTTAATAAATTTAATTCCATCGGCCAAAATCCGGGCCCAGCCGACAGTCGGGCCGGTATAGTGTTTAATAAATTTAATTCCATCGGCAAAATCCGGGCCCTGCCGACAGTCGGGCCGGTATAGTGTTTAATAAATTTAATTCCATCGGCCAAAATCCGGGCCCTGCCGACGATCGGGCCGGTATAGTGTTGAATGAATTTAATTCTATCGGCAAATCCGGGCCCATCCGACAGTCGGGCCGCTATAGTGTTTAATAAATTTAATTCCATCGGAAAAATCCGGGCCCAGCCGACGATCGGGCCGGTATAGTGTTGAATGAATTTAATTCTATCGGCAAATCCGGGCCCATCCGACAGTCGGGCCGCTATAGTGTTTAATAAATTTAATTCCATCGGCAAAATCCGGGCCCAGCCGACAGTCGGGCCGGTATAGTGTTTAATAAATTTAATTCTATCGGCAAATCCGGGCCCAGCTGATTTGGGGTGATTAAGTGTATACACACCATAAGATAATACTTAATTAATTTCTTTTTTTTGGAAAATATTTACAGCCAATTCGAATGCATCTGTCATTACTGTGTTTTTTTGGTTTTTAGTGTATGGCGGGTCTTAGGTATGTAATCATTTCGGGGGGGGGCCAGGGCCCCTTGGGCCCCCCCTGCGTACGCCACTGTTGTGAAGAGTATCATTTAAAAAACCTCAATTTATACTTCAAGACTGTGCCATTTGTTTAATTTTTAAGAAAATTTGGTACATGTACTTTTGCGCCGATTAGTATGATAATAATATAATACATGTAAAATATTACATGTACGTGTTAATTCTTTGTCGGTTAAAAATATTCATGGAGAAAATAGAGTAGCCTAGCTTCCTCCGGTGCCTCGTAAAAAATTGCTTGCATACGAGTCTGCAAGACAGCGAGACATTTTAATATTTTGGTGTCGTTTTTTGGTAACGCTTTTCGAGTTTATGTGCCTATGTAAAAACATGAAAATTTCAAAAAATTTGATAGCAGTGGAACTCTTTTCGACTTTCTTCGGCCCTACAAAGCGCGTTTACAGCTGGAGATTGGATTGCACACCTTCTATATCATCCTAACTCCCTGTTACACCAATCAATATCTCAGAAACGATTTCTCCCGGGAAAAAGACTTTTATGGTAAGGTTTATATTTTGTTGAAATTAGCCCTTAGTTAAGAAGGAATTTGCACATATTACAGATATACACGTCAAAGTACAGACAAAAAAATGAAATATTAACCAAAATATTAAATCGAATTTCACAGTACTTCTCTTTATATATGCTACAGTATATGGGAAAGTAAAAATGATTGAAATATTAACGTATAGAAAGACCTATCAAAGAAGTGTTGGATTCATCAAATATGAGCCATTTAGTTTTCAAGTTAACCTTCAAAAACAGCTTCCTGTAACATTTCTTTATATTTTAATTTAACAAAATCTTTTCCCTTCCTTTCTGGTGAATTATTTTATTTTTACGTTTTCCCCCCTCCGATGGTTATATAATAAAACTTTACGACTTGATTTGAATCTTTGACCATTATTTGAGAGGAAACATAGCGGGAGACAGTTGGGAAGTCAATAAAACAGTTATAGAAAACTATGAGAAGATAAGAGAGCTCCATTTATATAATGATTTGATGCTGTCGACCGTAACAGTCCTTCCTCTGCAAATATCCTCTTTAAAATTGTTCCAAAACCTTTTTTCAAAATATCTTAATATAAGTTAAAAACTTTAGTTTTGCCTATTTAATCAACTTTACAAATAGATAATGTAGGTGTACTGCATCTGAAGGTTGCGTGTTCATAACACGTCGGGGTCACCAATTTGTAGGTGCATTTTAAATAGAATATATATATATATATATATATATATATATATATATATATATATATGGTTATGCTTGTATGTTTACCTTTTACGTACTAAAAAATATAAGAATGACAATGGATTTTATGACGAAACGCAGCAGTAATTTAGTGTAAATGGTACACTAAAGTTTTTAAGGGTAGGGATCGAAGTATAAAAGGTTTTTTCTCAATGTTGTCTGATCTTCTGTCACGTATCCTTGATAGTCAAACTCCAATACGTGTGTATAACTCGATAATGTTTATCCTCTGTTAAGGAAAGAATCAATATTGTGGAGGTTCCTACTGCTCTATGTGAGGGTGATTCTTATATCTGGAAGCCCTGAATAAACTCAAGTAGATAGCCTCTTAAAGTTCTAGACTTGGTCTACCTTTAAAACCTCTTTCGTACTCAAACCATTTCAGACCACTTTTCATTTTATTTATTTTTGCTTCCCAGCATACCGAAGGTAACGGAAACATTGTGGTCATTCTCATGAACGAATTTTTGTATTTCTTCGACTTCAAATGTTCCTAGATAGAAGTTCCTTTCAGAAACATTTCTTTTGTCTCGTGTTTTTCTGTTGTTAAACATTATTTTTTTGTCTTGTGTTTGTCTGTTGTTCGACATTTTTTTGTCTCGTGTTTGTCTGTTGTTCAACATTTTTTTGTCTTGTGTTTGTCTGTTGTTAAACATTTTTTTTATTGTGTATATCTGTTGTTAAACATTTTTTGTCTCGTATTAGTTTGTTGTTCAACATTTTTTTCAAAATCCCACATCTTTAAAATCTACTTATTCGATTTTGATGAAATTTAGGGTTATATCATTATTATTCCACTATTGGTTTCATATAAATTTCGCACGTAAATGCACATTGCTGTCTCTTCCACATATTTCTTCTTTTTACTTTCTCATATATAGAGAAAATATTTTGATGCCGCGAAATTAAATTTTGAGATGTTGAAAGATTTACACGTTTTATCCCCCCCCCTTGAGTCCAAACAAGTGTTTTTTTTTTTAAATTTCTGTCTGTTGCCTATGCAGACGCCTGAAGCCTAAACTATGGCTTGATTTTGACGAAACTGGCATGTTCAGAAAAATCATACCTTGAGACGAAATCGAGAAATAAATTTTAGCTCCAAATTTGGGGCTGTTACCCACAAAAAACGGTTCCGACGATTTTGATTAAAAAGTTCTAAAATGTAGTTCATTTAAATAAGAATCTCTCGATAAAAGCATTTTTCCCGGGAAAAATCTAGTTCCTGAGATAATAGCTTTAAACGCGGACGGAGAGAGGCCGTGATCAATTCCCCACCAAGGAGAATTTATTTTTTTATGATATTTTAATTTATTATGATAACGTGATCAATTTTAAAGGACATACAGATACAGATACAGATTTTTAAGGACATAGAGATACAGATTTTTAAGGACATAGAGATACAGATTTTTAAGGACATAGAGATACAGATTTTTAAGGACATAGAGATACAGATTTTTAAGGACATAGAGATACAGATTTTTAAGGACATAGAGATACAGATTTTTAAGGACACAGAGATACAGATTTTTAAGGACATAGAGATACAGATTTTTAAGGACATACAGATACAGATTTTTAAGGACAAAAAGTTGGAGGACATACGAGTACTCGCTTCAGACAACAGATATCACAGCAGGGTGGTAAGGAAGGCTATTGAGATCGAGAAACAACCGGAGAACTTCAACAGAGAGGATGGTTTCACTCTCTCCCGGACCTGGAAACCTCTGGTTAGCACCTGTGCCAAGCAAAAAGCAAGATGCAGCGCTGCAGTCACTTCCAGTCTTATTACGTCACCCGCCCGACAAAGGAACACAGACGAAGGCAGCACCTGCCTGACTGCATAATTTCTGCATTTACATAGAAACACCCACAAAGGCAGCACCTGCCTGATTGCTTCATCTTCACAAAGAAACACCGACAAAGGCAGCACCTACGTGATTGCGTCATCCCGACAAAGGATCACCCAGAGTGCCGGAACACCCAGGTACCATCTACGATCTAGAAAACCAGTATAAGTACGCCATTCTTCTCTCCAGACGTCAGTGTATCCTGTGTTTGCTTCGAGTCAACACCACGATGCACCACACCCCTGAAGATGCTTCCTGTAGTGGAAGCGAAACGTCGGATTTCAACCCCTTCGTGACGCGGATTTCACCAGAAACCCAAGCTGTTTATGACGAATCTACCCGCGGAAGCCTACCGACCATGATAAATTTTGATATAATGTTTAATAATAATGAAATTTACCTACGAAAAAACGAAAACTAAGAAAAGGAAAACACTGGGCTAAGTAATTATGAACTCGTATATGAGAAAGTTTGTCTGAGTTGTCTCGGACCGTTTTTTTTTTTTTCAATAACATTTATACTTATCTTTAAAAGTACCTCTCCGATTTGAAATAAATTTAGATGTTTTGTTGAGCATTGCCCACAGATGTTGCCATATTAATTTTAACAGTCTGCGTAAATTTAACATTGCTTAAAAAATAGGTGTGACCCCACTGGGAATCGAAACTGATCTAGCCATCGTCCAAATCTCATTTAGCCATCCTATTTCCAATAATAGGAACCGGAAAAGCTTCGTGCTCAAATTGACAGACTATTTGGCAATGTGACCATTATGCTTCAGATATTTCATTAGACACTTACATGATTGTGACAGCCACTTGTAAGAGCTTTGTCCTTCCATCCTGAGGTGTTACTGATCTAATAAATACCTACGTCAGGTTTTTACTAATAACAATTCCATTGATACGCATTGGAAAAACAATTGTATCGTTCATGAACAACATGCAATCGCTCTGAAGAAAGGCAGCTTTTAATTAGGGTCAATGTTAAATCCACTATCAGTGTTGGAATATCTAAAGAGTTTTGCTAAGTTGTTCTATTTCTTACTACAAGTGAACAAGTTGAGGTTTACTACAAGTTATATTTGTACTACTATATCTTACTACAAGGCTACAGTTGTTATAAATTTACAAATGTCAAAGATTAGATACTATGTCTGGTTAAGTTTACTTCAACCTAGTTTCCTCATCCTTGGTATAAAGTTTCAACGATACCAAAACCTTTCTTACATTTTAGCTTGAAACCAACCGTCTCGAGTTTTAGTAAGACATTTGTTAAAACTAACCACAACGACCAAGTACTCGAAAACGGCTTTAAGCAGGATAAAGTTTATTCCTTGCTTTGAGCTATAAGATAAAGGAGGAATTTGTGTGGTTATGGTTAGTGATGCATATTAATCTTTCCTTGAAAAAAAAACCCAGTTTTTTATTTTTAACAAAATAGACTACCAATTGGTGTGGCACATAGCTTCCTCGCATCCTATCCACGTACTTTATTAATTTTATGCTTTTACAAGCCATTATTGTCTAATTGGTCTAATTGTTTCCCCCGTTTTTTCTAATCTGTCAAAATTGTTTTCATTTTTTACACGAATTAAAGTATCAATTTAGCAAAAGTTAATGAGCGCAGATGGTTCAAATGAATCTGGGGCTATCTGCGGGTTACTTTCGATACACTATAAAAGTTTCATTCAAATCAGATAAGTACTTTTGAAGCTATAGGTGTAAATAAATGTATGTTTGTGAGCATGTGGAAGAGAAACAAATATGCGCAGAAAGTTGAAACTTATATGGGGCTAATTATTGCCTACCACACAAATTTCATTAAAATCGGATGTGTAGTTTTAAAGATATGTTGGTTCCCTAAAATTGATCGACATACAGACACGAACCAAAAATGTTCATTGATGTCTGAAACTGATTTTTCCCTGAAGCACAATCTGTTTTTCCAATGCGTATTTATGGAATTCTGAAATGGATTTCTGTCATGGAATATTTGAAATCGGAGTAAAATATTTTCGTTCTTCAAAACGATCACATAGTTTCCGTTATCTAAGATAAGCTCGGAAGCAAAATAAATATTATACAATAAAAATTAATTACATAATTTAAGAACTGTTTATGTCACCCCCAACAATATTCTTATTCAACATTTTATTGTTAATGGATTACTAAATCCTATTGAAACGATCTGGAACTAGCCCGGTTTCTTGCTCCCTCTTAGAATTCTCTTGTTATGAGAAAACATCTTTTTTTTTATCGCATAAATTTAATTTAATTTTCAGAGCTAATTTATGTTCTCTTTTTTCAAAAACGAAATCAAGCTAAGGGTTGTTAGAAGCATTACGGACACCCTGCATAAATTCTACGGTAATATTTTACAGAGGTTAGAATACAAATTCTCACCTCTGCCTCTGAACACTTCGCTATTATTCTTACTTCGTCTTTCTTCTAGCCTTGTTCGGTGATGTTAGCCATTTCCATCCGGCTTAGTAAATTGTGCTATTTCTTTTCGAGCTCACCGACGGTAACATAAGCATTGTGATGGTTCTGAAGAACGAAATATTTTTACATCTGATTTCAAAAATTCCTCGACAGAAATCCGTTTTAGTCATCATCTATATCCTTCAATATTTTTGTGAACATAATCTAAAAGCTGTCTCAACTATCTATACCACTCGTCCGATTTTAATGAAATTTGGATGGTGGGTGATAATTAGTCCATTGTTGGTCTGCTATTAATATCTGCGCCCATTGCTGCGTTCCTCGTGTGCACTAATTTGTTTTTATTATCAACTATGTCAATCCGATTTTAAAAAAAAAGTTCGAATGATATATCGGAAGTAGCCCAGTGAAATAATGGTGAAATGAAATGATGGTTTTTATATTAATTTCAACCGTCTACGAAAATTTAATATTGCTTAAAAATAACCACTTGCTGATGGAAGTCTCATTTGACTTTGACGATAAAAGCTTGTTTTTAAAAATGTTCTTTTACTATTAATTTTTTTCTGTGAATTCATAATTTTTAAAAATTGGCCAACTACGTGTTTTATTTTGGTATGCATTTTTTTTTAAATTTTAATTATACAAATTAATATTTTACCTATAAAAAGTTCATGATAGTTTATTTATTTGAATAAAATTGATTTAAAATTTATTAGGGTAGTATACCTACATTTAAAGATAGATAGGAGTCTAAATATATATTTTGTGTTAGTTACATGCTTTAATTCCATTGGAGATTACATGGTTCATGATTTCAATTTGACATTACAGTGACTTACATGAACCACACTTTATGCATACATGTACGGAGCGAGAACATTGCCTCTGACTTGAGGATTACATATCGAATCACATGCATGTATGTCCTCACGACGGATCATACGCAAGCGTGTCCTCATAACGGATCATACGCATGCGTGTCCTCATAATGGATCATACGCATGCGTGTCCTCATAATGGATCATACGCATGCGTGTCACTCAAGCTAGAACTAAACTTTGCAAAATTCCAGGTGTAGAAAACTGATAATATAAAATACCATTTGAGTGGTGAGGAATAAATGAATGATGAGCGAAGATGAATTAATTGGCTCGTATCATTAGGGTTCAATGGGTCCATTACTTGCGTCTGCTCTTGCATCCTTCTCGCAGGATGCTCCGGGTTCGATTACCAAATTCGGCAAGGGAACTCACTCTCAGTGTGCACCCAATATCTTAATATAAATTAGTAGCTGCATGTTATGTAAAGTGGCGTCAATCTGTTCACCAATACTAATTGTACAAATTGCTGTCCCTTAGGCCCAATTCACACACGAGTGGTGTATGGCACTGGCGTGGCGATGGCGTGAGACTGGCGAGGATCGGTCGTGGTGCGTTTTATCCACACATGTATGGCGTTCAAGTGGTTTAGATCACTGCTACATTTTGTCCAGAACAATGTTATATTCCTCAGATGACGAGAAGCATTATTTGTTGCATATTATTAATTTTGCCAATATGCAAATTACGAGAATGAAGTTTTGGGTGTACCCTATGTGGTATGAGAAATGTAAAACTGGCGGAGCGTTCAACGTAATGCAGGAGCTAAACGAGTACCCAGATCGTTTTCAAAATTTTACCGGGTCTCAAGAATGTTATTACAAAATTGTAGCATCTTTTTCTTATTTTATTATTTATCTTAAAAACAAAAAAAAAAAAACACATAAAGAAGAAAGGAAACAAAGAAAGAACACACAAAGAAATGGATGGTTTGCAAGTGGCATGCCACTTCGATAAACCACGAGTGGCGTCGGAATGGCGTGTTGGAGGCGTCATGTGCCACCCTCTGTCACGCCATGCCAGTGGTCATTGGGCCATAAGTCCCAAACATAGAGGTGGCACAAACCAGGGCCACGCCAGTGCCATACGCCACTCGTGTGTGAATTGGGCCTTAGAGCAACAGCCCCTTCACGGGCTGTGCAACAGCCCCGGATTATTTATTAGGGTTTAATGCCTAAATGTTAAGTTGATGACAAATTGGTATAGAAATTATCTCTTTTATATTTTCAATATTTTGTTTTGATTGTGGCTTCTAGGTTGTTCTCTGTAATGTTGGAACTCAAAAACCTCCAACTTGACGGGAGAACACTCATGTTATATAACAAGTTAAAACTCGAAACCTTCATGTTATCTGATTTTTATTTCATTTCTGTTAAATGTTTAATGTGGTGGTGCAAAGGTTTGTGTGCTGAAACTAATTGTAGGATGACAGCCTCAACTTGTTGAAGTAGTTAGTCTAGTTAAACTCAGTAACGGCTGAACATGGAGTAGGGGTTGACATTCCCGGACACAGCTGTCACAGAGTATAGCTTGTAAAGTTCCCTCAGGTGCCATGCTTTCAACTAACATTTGTCCTTATTCAAATCTCTCTTTTTTTATTTATTTTTTTTATTTACGAGTTATAATTTTAGATAGCAAATCATGATTGGTTTTTCCTTTTCGATAAAAAAAATAAACTAGTGATGTGGATAAAGTACTCACGTAGAATTGTGGTCTTATATTGGCCATATTTAATTTCAATGCGACTACCATACCAGGAAACATTTTTCGGGGGGCCACACACCAACATATTCCTCATCTACATATAAAAGAAAGGGCTTTAATATTATATATAAAAAGCATAAGCTTTTTTTTCAACACCCTCATTTCAGCCATATTTTTTTTCAAGATGCCAGCAAAAAAATGAAAATTTTGTAATAATTATCTTAACTTTATTTTTTCTTACACTTCAAGATCTTCAAAACGATGTACAACATGTCATGCTGACTAAAAACTTGTATGTAGTCGTTCGACGTATTGAAAATATTAAGGTCCAAAAACTATGGAGTTGTCACAAATGCGGAGATGCACTTGTGTGCCGAATTTCGTTCCAATCGATAGATTATTACGACATTTATCGTTAGGCAAACACAGAAATGAACTCCCAAGTTCCTGAAATGAAGATCTTCACTACGCTCGTTTAATAAAAAATACCATGTGGAAGAATCTAAATTATATGGGGCTACTCCTTGCTACATTAGAACTTTTACCCTAATACATATTATTATTTTCTTTCTGGAGAAGATTGGGTGTGAGGAAATAAATTCATCTCCTCACCTCAGAAACATGTATGATTTATTGATTTATAGTTCTCCGTTAGAAGAGCTCTCAGGGAGCTGGAATGTTTAGTTTTGAACCTTAATGATTAGCGAGAAAGTTTTTTACTGTCTTTGAAGCAGAGGTGTATTTCAATCTTGCTTTTGCTTGTGCTGGAGTAAATGTATGTTTATTATTTAGCCAGCAATAGTTATTTACGCACCAAGGGAGTAAGTGATTGTACCCAGAGCGATGAAGTGGGTTCCTGAGGCGAAGCCGAGGGAACCATAACGTTCACTCCTGAGGTGGAGCCGAGGGAGTTAATTATTGCGAGGGTGCAAGTGATTTTTACTCCAAAGGTACGTACAAAATTTTACCTCCAGAAGGGAGAAAAAAATATGGAATGATTTTAATTTTAAATGATTTTATTAAAAAAAAAAATCATATTTTTATATTTATTTAAAACAAAAAAATAGTTACATAATATGTAACTAGAATTGTTAATATTATATATTATATAACATTAACAATTCTCTAAATAAGTTTAATCTCGATAAAATTAAATTATAGATAGTAATTATTTGAATTGCAATGCTTAAATTAAATAGGAGAATCAGCTGGAAGCTGAGTCTTGTACTGACAACTGATGTATTTACGTATGGATTAGGTTTTCTACATTTAGATATCATGTTTGTTTTACTGATGAATCACTATGGTAACCATTGTAGAGGTTACATGAGAATTTATATTGAACTCTGAAATAATTTACTGTTTGTCCAAAAAAAAAAACATTTAAAACTTGTCAAAAACTCACTTACTACATATAAACTTGTTTCCATGTGTTTTCAAAACCTTTTTGAAAATGGTTTTGGTCTTCAAAACCCCATGGAAACGGTGATTTCAAAACGTTTCGAGTTCAAGGTCACAACAGCAAATTTTAGGTTTTGTATTGAAACTGTTTTGAAAAAATAACTAAATTGAAAAAATAATTAAATTGAAAACAGATTTGAGACATGCGCAGTAGGTATGATGAGCAGAGATATTTTAACCTGACTTATCAAAAACTAGTCTGGGAGTTTATAGTTTTAAAAATTGTTGTGAAAATTGTTTTAGAAACTTCTCATGGAAACACTTTTGGTTTTAAACCAAAAAAGCTTTCAAAATGGTTTCGAAAAATCATGGAAACGTAGTAATAATTAGAGCAGTTTGATATTTTAACTTTGAATTGTTCAAACAAAATTGATTTTTTCTGCAATATTAAATAGTGAGACTTTGTCGATTGTGATGACAGAGATAGTGAAGTTGTTATTGGATAGAGTTCTAATCAGTACTGTCTAGGGATTGCAAAAGCTTCATTCAAATCGATTTTAAACCACAAATCAGATTTCAGTACTCTGTGGGTACCATGTGAATCGATATTTTCAAAAACGAGGCCAATAAAGGTCCATCAACTTGACTAAGTGAGTTACACCTCATGTGTTGTGGTCTTCAATAAACTACATTATCAACTCCGATAACTCGACTAGTTTCTACTGCGTGTAAACAAAAACAAAACTCCATTCTCTGTACCTTTTATAAACTCACCTAGTATACATTATTTTTTAAAACAAATTCAATTTATTTCTAAATTCTATTATTGAAAATAAAAAGGGTAAATTTCTTCCTCTTGTAACAGCACCATTACATTATTTTTACACTGTCTTATGAATTAATTTGTATTACACAGTAATATACAATTACTTTGAAATATAATTCTTATTAAGGCCACCGTACACGGTCAAAATGTTTGCGCAAACATTTTGACCGTGTATGGGGCTGTTTAATGTTTGCGCAAACATGATGTTTGACGTGTATGACCTAAATTTTCCAGACATCAGGTTTGCGCAAATATCATGTTTGAGCAAAATGTTTGATCGTGTATGGGGGCCTTTAGAGAAATGTATCACCTTTTCAAAGCATATAGTTTAAATCAAATTAGTATTAAAGAAGGAAGATAGACAGAAAATTACACTCCTCAGAGTGTACATCGCGTCGGTGTGTACATCTCTATGTCGGAGTGTGCATTCCAATGCCAGAGTGTACATCCCGACGGTGTCAAAGTGTACATCCCTACGTCACTGTGTACATCCCTAAGTTGTAGTGTACATCCCTACGTTGTAGTGTACATCCCTACGTTGTAGTGTACCTACATCCCTTCTCAATCTGCGCGTAGCGGGACTCCGTTGGTGATAATTTTCTCGACGCATAATGAACTGCTCTCCAATTATCATCCTCCTGCTTCTGTTCTAACACAGCTACTAGACCGAATGACGACGAACCTGCTGACACACGAGTCTTAATTTGGATTGTAGAGTGCAAGCGTCGGTGCACTTGTGAGAAGTTGTTTTATCTTTATGAAAGCGTTGATCTGTTTCGGATTCCACTCTCTTAGCTCTCCTTCTCTCGAGTCTTGTAACAGCTCTCTCAGGGATTTGTCACCTCCTGAATATCCGGCAGAAATTTTGTGTGGTACACAACCATTCCTAACAGGCTCCTTAATTCTTTTTTCGTGTTAGGTTTGGCCATATTAAGAACTGCTACTACCTTAGCCGGATCAGGTTTTATACCTTGGCTACTAATCACATGCCCCAAAAATTTGACTTCTTTTACTCTGAATGAACATTTTCTTTTATTCAAAGTTATTCCCGCTTTCTCTAATTTTTCTAAAGTGTTTCTCAACCTTACGTCGTGTTCTTGAACGGATTTTCCAAAAATTAAAACATCATCCATCAACACAACTACACCATCTAGTCCGTCTAAGACTTGGCACATTTTCCTTTGAAAACAATCGCTAGAAGGTTTCAGTCCCATAGGAAGTCGATTGAAGCAGAAACGTCCAAATGGGGTAATAAATGTAGTAAACGTTCTACTCTTTTCTGCCAATGAAATTTGAAAATATCCCTGGCGAGCGTCAAGTTTAGAAAAAATGTTCGCCCCCGCTAACCTAGCTAAACAGTCATCTACAGTAGGGAGTACATACCTATCCCGTTGTACTGCCTTGTTTAACTCCGTGAAGTCTACACATAACCGTACTTCTCCGTTTTCTGGCTTTGGGACAACTACTAAAGGTGCACATCATTCAGTTGGTTCTTCTATGTGTGATATGACTCCTTCCTCCACCAGCCGTTTAAGCTCCTTCTGTACCTTATCTCGTCTCGCTACTCCTATTGGGCGAGGATTTAATACCGAATAAGGTCTTACTTTTGGGTCAACTCACCTTTCATCTTTCCTAAACCGTTAAATAACTTCGGAAAACCTTCTTCTGGAGAATCCCGTATCATATGAAGCCATTGTATTATCCCTAGTCCACTTAAAGCTGGTCTGCCCAGAAGTCCTTCTTGCTGACCTTCAATAACATATACTTCGTCGGTAAATTTTTGATTTTTCCACCACAAAGTAGTTTTAAATTTACCATTTACCGAAAGTTTTGTAGATCCAGCTCCAAATAATATTCGGTTGACAGGTAACAATTTGTCCTTCCTAAAGTTCTAAACGAAGATTCACCAATCACAGTCACGTCGGCTCCCGTGTCAACTTTGAATTCGACAGATCGCCCCTTTATTTCGATCTTCGCCTTCCAGGATCCTGAAGTGCTTTGAACCGTCTCGCGTAACTCGCTTAGAAACCAATTATATTCACGAACTTCAGACGCGACCTTTTTCTTCGTGACGCATCTCCTACTCCAGTGCCCCTTACGGTTACACGTTCGACATATTGAGTCTTTCGCCGGACACTGTTCATGTGTTGGAAGCCGCATCTATTGCAGGGCTTTCCTTCACCTGATGGTCTTGACCAAGAATTTGATCTTCTGAATCCTCCTTCGTTCCGCTCGTCTTTACGCTTCCATACTCTTCCAACCTCGGCCGAAGTGGACGCGCCGTTATCTCGAACTACCGACTGCTGTTCTTTAACTTGCTCCGCTTGCTTTAACCGATTTACCGCTTTCTCTAACGTCAGTTCTGGGTCTAGCTGTAGTGACTCTGACAGCTGTGAATTTAAAATTCCCACTACGATTCTATCGCGCACTAACTCTTCTTCTATCTGACCGTATTCACACGTCTTAGCTAGACGTTGAACATCTCGTATGAAATCATCGGCCGGTTCTCCGTTAGCCTGACATCTTTTATTGAATCTTGCGCGCTCGTAGATAATATTTTTCTTTCCCGAAAAATGGTCATCGAAAGCTTTGAAAACAACTTCGAATGACTTTTTATCATCTTCCCCGAGTTTGAAAGATGTAAACAAATCGTCTGCTTGATTTCACATTAAATAGATAAGCGTACTGACTTGTTATTATACTAAAGTATTGGCTCTGTTCGGCCAGTCCCGAACACTCCCAATATCTTCTGAATCGTCGATTCCACGACAGCCATTCTTTTGATTTGAAACTAAACTCTACAGGAGTATTAATTGACAAATTTGACATTTGGGATACTGATACCGTATTTTTTGAAATTTGGCACACATGTTCAGAAAAATCATACCCCGAGGCGAAATCGAGAAATGAATTTTAGCTCCAAATTTGGAGGTGCTACCCCCCAAAAACTCTGAAAAAAAGTGAAAAAAAATTATTTCTCGAAAACGGTTCCGACGATTTTGATTAAAAAAATTCTAAAATGTAGTCCATTAAAAAACGGATCCAACGATATAAACAGTTTTCCCGGGAAAATCAAGTTCCTGAGGAAATAGCTTAAAACGTGGACGGAGAGATCCCGGGTTCGATTCCCCGCCCTGGAGAAGTTATTTTTATGGTAAATTTTGATATAATTTTCAATAATAATTAAACGTACTTACAAAAACTAATAAATGGAAAACATTGGCTAAGTAATTATGAACTTGTATATGAGAAAGTTTGTCCGAGTTGTCTCGGACCGATTTTTTCTGTCATAATTAACTCGTAATAATAAAACAAACTCACCGAACTCATGATTATCTGAATCCCCTGTCTCTTTTACCGATTACCGAGTTACCGACACCGCTGCCACCATGTTCAGAGACGTAATCTTAAGTAATAGTAAAACGGAACGAATACGAACGCAAGAGCAATATAATTAATACAATTAAAACATACCAAGACCAAGTGTCACTGGTTACTATGTCAACAAATATAAATAACAAAATGCTAGCGCAACACAATTATCATAAAATTAATACATATTTAATTGCAGTAAGGGCAAAATAGTCATGAAAACTTGGTTTATCATTACTCATACTTGGTTTATGACTCTCTTGGCAGTAGGATTGAACATCTAAAGAGTCCCTATGGTTTTAAAGGATGGATATGGATGGATATGTTTTTCTAGAGGAGGAGAAAGGGTAATTAATAAAATCTTAAATGCCATTATTCGAGTGAGTCCTTACAAAGGTATTTTATCGAGCTGAATAAAAATGGGACAATTTTCAGGACGATTGAATCATTCCTTGACGAGATATAATGGAAAAAATAATGTGTTTTTCCCAATTAAACCAATAATATCTTGATAATAAATTATTCAATTGACTTTTGGATTGTCTCATAATTTGATAAAAATACGTTTAAAATGACATCTCTCAAGAATAACTGTATTTGAAATTATATAAATTATCCCCTCTCCCTAAAAAAATATTGTTCCACCCCTTAAAGTGTTAGTGTCTCTTCATATTTTCTAATCCATGCCAAGACAAAGTGTCATATACCAAATTTCATGAATAGACGTCTTTTTATGACACCATTTCTGGTCTGTATTACCTGTGCTATTGCTTATCTGGGCTTTCAGCATTTTGCCACGAGGCTTGCTTAAGCTATGGCTGCTACTCGAAATGTTGATTCACAACCTATATTCTCGCCAAGGATGTTATATAAAGGGGATGGAATGTCAAGAAGGAATTTAGGGCAAAAAAGTGACGCCATGGAGGTAAGAGAAATTGGAGAGAAAAATCATACTGCGCATGCTCCTCGACCTTTGAACTGGGACAAATTACCTTCTTTAACAGGTTATAAACAAAAATTATAAACAAATTCTTAGTAACCTATAACCAAGAGGAAGGTAATTTGTCCCATTGGAGCTCATATTTTACATATCTTCATGGGGTAACTTATTTGCCACAATCCTCCATCCCCTTTATATAAGATCCTTGATTCTCACGTTGCCGCTTTAAACATGAATAAAAACCTTCCCAGTCCTTTTTCTTCTTATTATGAACGCCGTGCAAGCGCACAAGGATGGAATGCTGGGGGGAATCGTGCGGCGACTCCTCCCCGACTTCCAGCAATATATATTGTGATCTATTGAGCCAAAAACACGTGGCAAATCGCGTGGTGTGATAGATTTAGAATAGAGATAAAGACGATATATTCCAATTAAATCACTCGGAGAAGAAGAAGATTTATTTTTAGAACGTAATCATTAATATACTAAACACCAGATGACAATATGTTGGTTACAATTTTATTATTTCATTTATAATTTTATTTATATCTTTCTTATCTTAACATACGAGAAAATATGATAGTTCAAAAACATTATGATGTATTAAAGATAAAAGTAAATAATAATTCTCATAAAAAAAACTTATTTAAACACATTAAACACTTTGTAAGCACGTTTTTACGTTGAAACATATACGTACAGACTAAACGTTTGCTTATAAAACACATGAATTCATTCTCTTATCAATATTACATGTTCTTTATCACTATTTCACATATAAACTAGCGGTAAGGAGAATAAAGCTGAAGATATAGCCACCCTGATGCCGTGATTCTTGTCTCAACATTATATTTCATTCACTTAATGAAAGTATATAGCTAGCGTAACATTTTACTGTCACGAAGCTACATAGATGTAGAGGGATTTTAAGTCAAGGCATTTATTATGCTATAAAGGTCAAAGACTTTCTCAAAAACTTAGTAATAAACTGACTTATTGTTATTTTCATTTTCTTCCTTAAGGATAAAATCCCAACTAACAACACTATAGGCACTATATATGAAATTCCCTGTAAAGGTTGCCATAAGAGTTATATAGGAGAGAGTAGCCAAATGCTAAAACACAGAGTTGATCAGCATAAATATGATAAAAAAAAATGGTAATTCTAATACCGCGTTAAGTGGTCACTCAGCAGCTACAAAACACGAATTTGATTTTGATAACACCAAAATATTGGCTAGAGAAAGGAATACCAATAGAAGGAAAATGCTAGAAGCCCTAAATATAGCCATTAAACTGGATAAAACGGTTAACATTAAGACGGACTCTAGATCCTTAAACAAATTCTATAGTGGCATTTACCTATATAATTCAAATCATATTCTCCCGCTAAAAACATAATAGTCTGATATCAAAATGTTTTAAATTTTTACTGACTCCGCTTACTTTATAATAAATTATATATTATTAAAGGCTTGTAACTTAAATTAAATGAAATATAACAATGTATTTTTAATTTTTAATAAAATGAAATAAATAATGATAACATGATTATCAAACCAGGAAGGTTACATGATGTAAACAAAACCATGTTCTAAAAACTTGTTCTTTTCTAGTCTTTTTACTTTCTCATATAAAGAGAAAGTATTGTGATGGCGCGAAAATTCGATTTTGAGATTTTGATGGATTTACACGTTTTGAGGCCCCCTGAGTCCAAAAAAGTGGTTTTTAAAAAATGTCTGTCTGTCGTCTGTCGTCTGTGCAGACGCCTGGAGCCCAAACTACTGGGCCGATTTTGACGAAATTTGGCATACATGTTCAGAAAAATCATACCCCGAGGCGAAATCGAGAAATGAATTTTAGCTCTAAATTTGGGGGCGCTACCCCCCAAAAACTCTGAAAAAACATGAAAAAAAATTATTTCTCGAAAACGGTTCCGACGATTTTGATTAAAAAATTCTCAAATGTAGTCCATTTGAATACGAATCCAACGATATAAGCCGTTTTCCCGGGAAAAATCTAGTTCCTGAGATATTAGCTTAAAACGCGGACGGAGAGAGCCCGGGTTCGATTCCCCGACCAGGAGAAGTTATTTTTATGATGAATTTTGATGTTCAATAATATTTAAATGTACATTTGAAAACTAATAAATGGAAACACTGGGCTAAGTAATTATAAACTCATATATGAGAAAGTTTGTCTGAGTTGTCTCGGACCGATTTTTTGTTTTAATTTGTATTTAGATTTAAAACTTGTTGTTTTTTGAGACTGTGATAATGTTAATTATTAAATGGAATGTTTTGTGTTATGGTGATGATTATGATTAGTGCTTTGTTATTTTTGTTTAGTTTTATACAGTTGTTAATGTCGTTTTAAGAATACTTATCTCTTATCTAGTTTTTTAACGAAATCATCTTTGAAGATGGTAATGTAAAGCGGATTATATTCATACTTAATAAATTAGAATATACAATTAGTTATTTTGAATGTTAATTTATTATTATTATTGTAGATTGAACTGACGTACAAAGAAGCTTTGTGATACTTGACTCTGAATTTAGTACCGAAACAGATGATGTATTTTAATTCGTTTTACCAGGTAAAAATTTTAATTAAATTATTGAAGGAATTTGGATTAGAGAAATTTTTTATACTAATATTAAGAAAACTATAGCATATGTATGTTTGTTTTTTAAAAAATTTAATAAATGTTGTTTATAGGCTTGAAAATGACCGGCAAGGTCGAAACGTCGCCAACGCCTAAACTAATGTGAATGAAAGTTTTTTATTTACCCTAACAAGGATCCATCTACCTACTTTAGTTCATTTTCTTCTTTAATTTGATTTGTTGTTTTTCTTACTATTATATAAAATTAATTAAATCAATTTACAGTGTGTCCACGGATTGAGTGTATGTGAGGTGTAAATGACAAATAAATGTCGAGTTAAAATTTGAGCCTTTGGGCATCAGCTTTGCTTGGTCTTAAACTAAAAAGTGGAAACAATTAGTCCGTTTAATTGATTTAAAGGGTGTTGTTTCGATGATTTTTACTTTTCCTCACTACCTATAGCAGGAAAAGTATTGTTTTCACCCAACAAATGTTTTTCGAGATTTCAACGGAATTATCTGTTTTGGGTGCTTTTAAGACCTCCTGAGTGGTTTTCAGCATGACGTCTGTATGTATGTGAGTTATCATCGTAGCCCAAGCCCAAGGTATTTAACCTAGAGAGTTGAAACTTGGCAGAAAAATCAGTCTTTACCTGTAGTGGTGCCGCCCGGAAAATCAACTTTTTCCGCCATCTTGAACCCAGTTTGCTGAGTCAGCAAACATTTTAAATAATCAAAAAAGGGTCCGATCGATTTGAAATTTGCCCGAATGTGGCCTCTCTGTATGACAAACAAATCCACCAAATTTAATTTCGATATCAGCGGCCATTTTGAAGTTATCAATTTTTGAATTTTGAAACTTTGACGGATAATAATACCGAAAGTATAAATACGTTTTTGACATATAGCATATCGTTGGAACTTGAACAAATATAAAAAAAAAACGATGAAATTCCATTAATTAGTTTAAAAGTTATTAACTAATATAATTATTTATTAGTGCGATAATTTTGATGACGTCAAAGTTTGTTTACATACCTGTCAAAATATCGCCAAAATTCGAATAGTTGAATAAATGAAATAATCATTTCAAGATAAAAAGAACTTTTTATGAACTACGTTTTTAAATTTTCTGTTGAATCGTATGTAATGTTGATAATATAATTGTTATTGTTATATAATATATAATGTTAGTGAAAAAAAAAAAGTTCAGAATTTATTTACTTCACATAAATGACAACCATCTAGAGAGCTGATCTTAAAACTAAAAAATCGGTCCGAGACAACTCAGACAAACTTTCTCATATATGAGTTTATAATTACTTAGCCCAGTGTTTCCATTTATTAGTTTTCAAATGTACATTTAAATATTATTGAACATTTCATCAAAATTTATCATAAAAATAACTTCCCGGGCTCTCTCAGTCCGCGTTTTAAGCTAATATCTCAGGAACTAGATTTTTCCCGGGAAAACGGCTTATATCGTTGGATTCGTATTCAAATGGACTACATTTTAGAATTTTTTAATCAAAATCGTCGGAACCGTTTTCGAGAAATAATTTTTTTTCATGTTTTTTCAGAGTTTTTGGGGGGTAGCGCCCCCAAATTTAGAGCTAAAATTCATTTCTCGATTTCGCCTCGGGGTATGATTTTTCTGAACATGTATGCCAAATTTCGTCAAAATCGGCCCAGTAGTTTGGGCTCCAGGCGTCTGCACAGACGACAGACAGACATTTTTTAAAAACCACTTTTTTGGACTCAGGGGACCTCAAAACGTGTAAATCCATCAAAATCTCAAAATCGAATTTTCGCGCCATCACAATACTTTCTCTTTATATGAGAAAGTAAAAAGGACAAATCTTTGAACAACGGATCTCCCCAACACCAAATCTAAATCGTGCCAATCGATGTATTTGAAATAATATAAATAATATAATCGATAAATAATATAATCGATATTTTCTGTTTTGCTGTCATTCAATGTAAATCTATCACAAATTTGAGACCCGTCAAAATGAAGATTGCGTAAATATGGGATATGACAAAACAAATAAAATAACTTACTTAACTAACTTTCCGTACAGCAAAATTTGCTGAAAACCTAATAAATTCTGCTGAAAGATGGCTAAAAGTATTAAAATAATGCATTGTCATCGTGTTCTGAGCTATGCTAAAGTTTCAAATGTCTAGCTATTCGGGAAGTTAGTTAGAAATCGATTGCCAGATTTGTACCGGACAAACAAACAAACAAGAAAGCAAGCTAATAAAAACGTAGTAAAATAAATAAAAATAATAAATCAACATTATTTAAAGATGCCACTTTAGTGGCCTCCGAAGTGAGGAAAAGTTTTGAGGTACCCCGTACCCGTTTTTTTTTAATAACTGTCAAGATTTATTAAGTACCTTTGATTTAAAAATATCAAAAATATTTACTTAGAAAAAACGAGCTGGGCGATGTGTTGTTGTCAGCACATTTGAATAAACTTTGTATTATTTGCTTATTTTATGCTTTCGATGTTAAGTGATTTTTATGTCTCCAATTTCGAAAATTTCATGACAGAAATCCGTTTTAGACACCAGGGAACACTTTTGGTTCCGTGTCTGTCTGCCGGTATGCCGCTCAATATTTTCGAACCGACATATCTTAAAAACTACTTGTCTGATTTTAATAAAATTTAGATGGTAGGTTATAATTTTCTTATTGTTGGTGCCATATAAGTTTCAACCTTCTGCGCCCATTTGTTTCTCTTCAACAAGCGTACAAACATACATTTATTTACGACTATATCTTCAAAAGCACTTGTCTGATTTTTATGAAATTTGAACGGTTTGTCAAAATAGCCCGCAGATAGCTCATTAATTGATTGAACTAATTTTTTCAACTTCTTAGTTTAAGACCAAGCAGGGCTGATCCCCAAAAGCTCTAATTTCATATTTTGTTCTGACTTCAAAATTTGTTGTCATTAACCCCTCCCCCCACATGCACTCAATCCGTGGAAACACTGTGTTGATGAATATATTAATTATTCCTTTATATTATGTATTTATTCATTCTATCTATATATGTATGTATCCATTATACCCATTTATATGTATATATTCATCATTATCTACAGTGATAATTCCAACAGTAATAGTTGAAATTTACAATCGTTATTGTTGCACATTATATACATTTATTTTAATCTCTCATTTTAATAGTGTTATTTTGATGTTACTCGTTGAAATGATGCTGTTCTATTTTTAATGAAGTTTTTATTTTTTCTGATAAAACAATTCATAATTAAATTTACCCACTAATCCATTTCACTATTTTGCTTCCGAGCTTACCGAAGGTAACGGAAGCCATGTGATCTTTCTGATGAACGAATGTATTTTATATCTCCGATTTCAAAAATTCCAAGACAAAAATCCGTTTCAGATATCAGGGAATATTTCTTTCTATCTGTCTGTCGCTCAATTTTTGCGAGCCAACATATCTTAAATACTCTTCATATTTTAATGAAATTTCTATGGTAGGTTATTATTAGATTATTGTTGGTCCCATATTAATTTCTGCACTCATTTTTTTCTCTTCTACATGCTCACAAACATACATTTATTTACACCTATAGCTTCAAAAGTACTTATCTGATTTATATAAAACTTTTATAGTTTGTCGAAAGTAACCCACATATAACCCCAGATTAATTTGAACCGTCTGTGCTCTTTAACTTTTGCTAAATTGATACTTTAATTCATGCAAAAAAATCAAAACAATTTTGACAGATCAAAAAAATGGGGGATAAATTAAACAAATTAGACAATAATAGCTTGTAAAAGCATAAAATCAATAAAATATACGAGATAGGATGCGAGGAAGCTTTGTGCCACACTAATTGGCAGTCAATTTTAGCTGGTGTTTGATCAGCTGTTCACAATTTAACTGCACTGGACTGAACGGTGTAACGGTTGGTAATCTGGGTCAATTTTCTATTAACATTTATTGATTTAAATGTTGTGGAAAATTGATCAGGTTGGCCAGTTATGATATTTTTTTTGTAGGTTCATTATTATTTTGATTTCGTGGGTTTGAAGAAATCCCAATCACTTGTTTCTTTTTTTTACCATTTTAAGCTTTTTTTTATAAGTTTATTTTCTCTAAGCTTTAATAATTTTTATTAATTAGGCAGTATAGTTTTTTCCGTGGTCTGAGGACGCCATGCTGGCTTTGACCCAGGCAGAGGCTCTTGGAACGGCGTGGTGGCCGGCGGCTTTGGCCGTGGGGCCGAACCTCCCGTTCATTTTATTAGTTTAATTTGTTTTCTCAAAAAAAAAAAAAGAATCTTTCGTTTGTCAAGTTTAGTCTGTGTTTTTCCTCTCAATTTTCTACATGTAGAACCTCTTCAGAACCCTTCAAGTGAAGGTAAGCTTCTGTTTCTTTTTGAGTCGGCCATGGCCATCATGTCTTTTATTTAAGTTTTTTTTCTGATTCAGATTTTTTTTTTAGTAACAGCCTCCTTGTCTATTAATTTTTAGGGTGGTTGGTCCAGGGCCGAATTTGCCGAATACATCAAAACAGCATCCAACCATCTCGTCAAAAACTATTTTTTTTGTTACAATATAAGTATCTAATATACATACAATACAAATTTATTTCAACAGTCAATTTTATGTTATGTATTTCGGTGGGGTTGGTTCTTATCCCCAGTCAGTAAAGAACCTGGCGCTCTAAAATATATTTTCTTTTATTTATGTTAATTTTTTTTTCTTCAATTTAATCATAAAACCCACCCCAACTACCAACTGAGCTGGGCATAATTATAAATTAATGTGCTTGTCACAAAAGTGGCGCCCAACGTGGGGCTTTATTAGTTTAAAATCAATGGCTGTAGTATTAATTAATGTATGTTCAAGAAAAGTTACATAAAAAGATAAGTACTTTGTGTACTTAGTTTGGTAATTTGTCAAAATGATTTTTTGCCAGCAATTCATTTTAAATTTAATGATTCAAATCAGCCTTTAATGATTGAAAGGAAATTCACAATATTAATATCTGAACATTATGAGTTATGATATTGGATGTATATTCTAAATAAGAAAATGTATTAAGACTTACCTTGTTTATAGCTTTTATTTTGTAGTAAAATTAAATTCAATTGGAAGAATTAGAAACTTACATAAAAAGAAAAATTAATTGTAGTAGATTGATAGACCTGTTGTTAAATTTATTTTTTTGACCAAATTTGTGTGACAGTTTTTGGGTCAATTGATAATTTAAATTTATTGGTTGTTAGTAATTATGTTTTATTCTTTTAAATTATATAAGTTTCAAGTAACCTGAGAGGTAATGTTTTTATAAAAATTATAGTATTTGTAACTGCTAATGTATG
Organism: Gerris lacustris; assembly: GCA_951217055.1. Classification (NCBI taxonomy): domain Eukaryota; kingdom Metazoa; phylum Arthropoda; class Insecta; order Hemiptera; family Gerridae; genus Gerris; species Gerris lacustris. The sequence continues at coordinate 63,655,592 of OX578280.1, read as the reverse complement.
TAAGTCAATTTATTTACATTTTTCTTTACAAGAAAATGATTTAGAGTAATTATATTAATATGATGTTAATCTATGTAACTAACTATTTAATTTCAAATTTTTGTCAAGATAATTAATTGGCATTTATGTACAACTTAACATGTATCATGTCATTATTTACAGTGTAAGTAATTTTATTTTAAGATGGTTGGCTAGATATTTCACTTTAACTAGAAAATTCAATTTTAATTTGGCAATTTTAAATTCTTTTACTTAATTTTTTAACTTTTAAATTCACTTTATTTATTTTTTTTCACCACACTTATTTGTTTGTATCCGTTAAGTTTTAGTTTATTTCTTCTTTGCTTCGTCCTGACTTATTTTCTTGTAGCCTGAAAAGTCTGAGAATGGTTTAGATATAAAGACAGAAGAATAAATTATTAGTTTTATTTCGATGTTGTCCAGCTGATTTGTAAAGAGTGACTGATAGTCGATTTCGGACTCTGGTCAATTCGCACTAGGTTTTTATTTTTACGATACTCGCCGTTATCTCTCAGCAGGTGTGTCAATACTAGATTAAATAATCCGTTATTAATGAATAAGAAGAAGTGTTAAAATAATTTATTTTTAGATTCTGGTTCTTTTTACAAATCTCTATTCCTCCAACAGTTTTTTTCGGCCCTGTTTTACATTTTTTTCTTTCTCTTGTAACTTGATGTACCACTTCAATTTTTGTTTCTTCTCTCAGTTTCATTTTTTGCTGTTCTAATAATTTTATTTAGTGCAATTAAGTGAATAATTTAAATTCTTTTTATCCGTAAAACTTCTCTCTCTGTATGTACCACGATTTGCTTCATTTGACCTCTTTCATTTAAATCCTCCGTTAAATTTTAAAATTATTCTTATTTCTTAATTTTTATTTTTGCTTACGTTTTAATTTCTTTTAATTTTTGTATGGATGCGGTCACCGTAAGTTTATATGGCTTAGGTCATCTTGTTTGTTTTTCTTTGTTGTTTTTTTAATTTTGTGACCGATCTGCCCCGACGTACGTTTTATCGACGGGATTATTATTATTGCATTTTTTTCCCCCATTTTCTAGTAGACAACGGTTCGCCGGATCTATTTCTCTGCTGTATTTAGAGAAGTTCATGCTAGGAAATGATTGTCTTTTAATTTCCATATTTGATGTTCCCCTTTTATTTTAATCTTTTTATCTTTTAATTTATTTTAATTTTTGTATAGGTTCGGTTGCCGTATTTTGACTTTGGGTCACCTGTTAGATTTCTTTTTGTTTCTTTTAATTTTGCGGCCGAACTATGCCGGTGTATGTTTTATCGCCTGGTATTATTATTATTCAGTTTTTTCTTTATTTTTTTCTGGGACTTTGCGGTTCGCCGGATTTTAATCTCAAGATAGAGATTGTCGTTCCTAGGGAAATGTTTAGTCCCGTGTTAGGGTTGTTTAAGTATATTGTCTGCGGTTAGGGTAGAGCCCTCTCCGTTTAGGAGGACTTGGTCAAGTCTCCTATTGGAGTACTTCGTTGTTGTACGAGTACTTAGGTTTTGTATGGTCTGGGTGCACACAGATCACACGTGTCTTTTTCTCTGAGCTACTCGGTGATGCCGGATTTTTGATTTCAAGTGTTCTCGGTAGATGGTTGTTGGCCACTTCCATCTTCTCCGGGAAGAAATCTTCAGCTCAAGGGAAGACAATCTGGACACATGACGTTCTCTGTTTTGTGAACAATGAAATGTTCGGTTAATTCATAACCTGCCTTTGGTTTTGTTGTTTAAAATTTGGTACGACTACACCTTAGGGGATTTTGGTCAGTTTGCCGTCAGTCTATCAAATTTTAACAGTAGTCTTGTTAGTTAACGATTTCGATTGTGATTGTTAATCGTTTGTTCTTACTTTGTAGGATCTTATATAAGGGTCTTCCAGTTCGTTTAGGTACGTTGAAGACTTCTTTCAACAGATCTGCTGACTTTACCTTATGGGGATGTTTGGTGACTTACTCCGATGTTGGGTTGCTGGTAGTCATTCAGATTTGTTTAGGGTCATTTTTGAAGTGTATACTCTCTCTTTCACGTCTAGCACGGATTATTGAGTTGAGTAAGGTAGTCTAAACTTATGTTTCGGTGTTTCTGCGATAACTTTCTTGTCTTGGTTCACCCTGCGTCTAGGTAATAGTTATATCTATGCGGGCTTTCCACTTCCTTGGCAGTTATCGTTCATGGGAAGGTTTTCTAAAAATGGTGATTATTTGGTTTTGAGGTAAATCGTGTCTTGCGTTAGATACTCCTGCAGTCCTACATTTCCATACTGTCGGAATATTAATGTATCTCCTCGCACATTATAGGGCCTTTCTACAGATGTAGCGAGAAATTATTGCGATTGTAGAAGATTTTTTTTTTTTTTAATAGAGTAGTTCTTATTTTTTTTCGTTTTGGTCTTTTTAGGAACAATAGGTTTCGGGTTGTCTTTTTTTAATCTGAGTTCTTTTTTTCTTTTCGATAAATTTTGCAGACCCTTAAGTTCTTGTAGTAGACATTGAATGGTGATTTTTAATCATGTTAATAAATATTATAACTGAGATTTTTTTTGTTTCCTTTTGCTGGATAGGTTGCAACTTCTTCCCGAAGGAGGGGGGTTGTGTAACGGTTGGTAATCTGGGTCAATTTTCTATTAACATTTATTGATTTAAATGTTGTGGAAAATTGATCAGGTTGGCCAGTTATGATATTTTTTTTGTAGGTTCATTATTATTTTGATTTCGTGGGTTTGAAGAAATCCCAATCACTTGTTTCTTTTTTTTTACCATTTTAAGCTCTTTTTTATAAGTTTATTTTCTCTAAGCTTTAATAATTTTTATTAATTAGGCAGTATAGTTTTTTCCGTGGTCTGAGGACGCCATGCTGGCTTTGACCCAGGCAGAGGCTCTTGGAACGGCGTGGTGGCCGGCGGCTTTGGCCGTGGGGCCGAACCTCCCGTTCATTTTATTAGTTTAATTTGTTTTCTCAAAAAAAAAAAAAGAATCTTTCGTTTGTCAAGTTTAGTCTGTGTTTTTCCTCTCAATTTTCTACATGTAGAACCTCTTCAGAACCCTTCAAGTGAAGGTAAGCTTCTGTTTCTTTTTGAGTCGGCCATGGCCATCATGTCTTTTATTTAAGTTTTTTTTCTGATTCAGATTTTTTTTTTAGTAACAGCCTCCTTGTCTATTAATTTTTAGGGTGGTTGGTCCAGGGCCGAATTTGCCGAATACATCAAAACAGCATCCAACCATCTCGTCAAAAACTATTTTTTTTGTTACAATATAAGTATCTAATATACATACAATACAAATTTATTTCAACAGTCAATTTTATGTTATGTATTTCGGTGGGGTTGGTTCTTATCCCCAGTCAGTAAAGAACCTGGCGCTCTAAAATATATTTTCTTTTATTTATGTTAATTTTTTTTTCTTCAATTTAATCATAAAACCCACCCCAACTACCAACTGAGCTGGGCATAATTATAAATTAATGTGCTTGTCACAAAAGTGGCGCCCAACGTGGGGCTTTATTAGTTTAAAATCAATGGCTGTAGTATTAATTAATGTATGTTCAAGAAAAGTTACATAAAAAGATAAGTACTTTGTGTACTTAGTTTGGTAATTTGTCAAAATGATTTTTTGCCAGCAATTCATTTTAAATTTAATGATTCAAATCAGCCTTTAATGATTGAAAGGAAATTCACAATATTAATATCTGAACATTATGAGTTATGATATTGGATGTATATTCTAAATAAGAAAATGTATTAAGACTTACCTTGTTTATAGCTTTTATTTTGTAGTAAAATTAAATTCAATTGGAAGAATTAGAAACTTACATAAAAAGAAAAATTAATTGTAGTAGATTGATAGACCTGTTGTTAAATTTATTTTTTTGACCAAATTTGTGTGACAGTTTTTGGGTCAATTGATAATTTAAATTTATTGGTTGTTAGTAATTATGTTTTATTCTTTTAAATTATATAAGTTTCAAGTAACCTGAGAGGTAATGTTTTTATAAAAATTATAGTATTTGTAACTGCTAATGTATGTAAGTCAATTTATTTACATTTTTCTTTACAAGAAAATGATTTAGAGTAATTATATTAATATGATGTTAATCTATGTAACTAACTATTTAATTTCAAATTTTTGTCAAGATAATTAATTGGCATTTATGTACAACTTAACATGTATCATGTCATTATTTACAGTGTAAGTAATTTTATTTTAAGATGGTTGGCTAGATATTTCACTTTAACTAGAAAATTCAATTTTAATTTGGCAATTTTAAATTCTTTTACTTAATTTTTTAACTTTTAAATTCACTTTATTTATTTTTTTTCACCACACTTATTTGTTTGTATCCGTTAAGTTTTAGTTTATTTCTTCTTTGCTTCGTCCTGACTTATTTTCTTGTAGCCTGAAAAGTCTGAGAATGGTTTAGATATAAAGACAGAAGAATAAATTATTAGTTTTATTTCGATGTTGTCCAGCTGATTTGTAAAGAGTGACTGATAGTCGATTTCGGACTCTGGTCAATTCGCACTAGGTTTTTATTTTTACGATACTCGCCGTTATCTCTCAGCAGGTGTGTCAATACTAGATTAAATAATCCGTTATTAATGAATAAGAAGAAGTGTTAAAATAATTTATTTTTAGATTCTGGTTCTTTTTACAAATCTCTATTCCTCCAACAGTTTTTTTCGGCCCTGTTTTACATTTTTTTCTTTCTCTTGTAACTTGATGTACCACTTCAATTTTTGTTTCTTCTCTCAGTTTCATTTTTTGCTGTTCTAATAATTTTATTTAGTGCAATTAAGTGAATAATTTAAATTCTTTTTATCCGTAAAACTTCTCTCTCTGTATGTACCACGATTTGCTTCATTTGACCTCTTTCATTTAAATCCTCCGTTAAATTTTAAAATTATTCTTATTTCTTAATTTTTATTTTTGCTTACGTTTTAATTTCTTTTAATTTTTGTATGGATGCGGTCACCGTAAGTTTATATGGCTTAGGTCATCTTGTTTGTTTTTCTTTGTTGTTTTTTTAATTTTGTGACCGATCTGCCCCGACGTACGTTTTATCGACGGGATTATTATTATTGCATTTTTTTCCCCCATTTTCTAGTAGACAACGGTTCGCCGGATCTATTTCTCTGCTGTATTTAGAGAAGTTCATGCTAGGAAATGATTGTCTTTTAATTTCCATATTTGATGTTCCCCTTTTATTTTAATCTTTTTATCTTTTAATTTATTTTAATTTTTGTATAGGTTCGGTTGCCGTATTTTGACTTTGGGTCACCTGTTAGATTTCTTTTTGTTTCTTTTAATTTTGCGGCCGAACTATGCCGGTGTATGTTTTATCGCCTGGTATTATTATTATTCAGTTTTTTCTTTATTTTTTTCTGGGACTTTGCGGTTCGCCGGATTTTAATCTCAAGATAGAGATTGTCGTTCCTAGGGAAATGTTTAGTCCCGTGTTAGGGTTGTTTAAGTATATTGTCTGCGGTTAGGGTAGAGCCCTCTCCGTTTAGGAGGACTTGGTCAAGTCTCCTATTGGAGTACTTCGTTGTTGTACGAGTACTTAGGTTTTGTATGGTCTGGGTGCACACAGATCACACGTGTCTTTTTCTCTGAGCTACTCGGTGATGCCGGATTTTTGATTTCAAGTGTTCTCGGTAGATGGTTGTTGGCCACTTCCATCTTCTCCGGGAAGAAATCTTCAGCTCAAGGGAAGACAATCTGGACACATGACGTTCTCTGTTTTGTGAACAATGAAATGTTCGGTTAATTCATAACCTGCCTTTGGTTTTGTTGTTTAAAATTTGGTACGACTACACCTTAGGGGATTTTGGTCAGTTTGCCGTCAGTCTATCAAATTTTAACAGTAGTCTTGTTAGTTAACGATTTCGATTGTGATTGTTAATCGTTTGTTCTTACTTTGTAGGATCTTATATAAGGGTCTTCCAGTTCGTTTAGGTACGTTGAAGACTTCTTTCAACAGATCTGCTGACTTTACCTTATGGGGATGTTTGGTGACTTACTCCGATGTTGGGTTGCTGGTAGTCATTCAGATTTGTTTAGGGTCATTTTTGAAGTGTATACTCTCTCTTTCACGTCTAGCACGGATTATTGAGTTGAGTAAGGTAGTCTAAACTTATGTTTCGGTGTTTCTGCGATAACTTTCTTGTCTTGGTTCACCCTGCGTCTAGGTAATAGTTATATCTATGCGGGCTTTCCACTTCCTTGGCAGTTATCGTTCATGGGAAGGTTTTCTAAAAATGGTGATTATTTGGTTTTGAGGTAAATCGTGTCTTGCGTTAGATACTCCTGCAGTCCTACATTTCCATACTGTCGGAATATTAATGTATCTCCTCGCACATTATAGGGCCTTTCTACAGATGTAGCGAGAAATTATTGCGATTGTAGAAGATTTTTTTTTTTTTTAATAGAGTAGTTCTTATTTTTTTTCGTTTTGGTCTTTTTAGGAACAATAGGTTTCGGGTTGTCTTTTTTTAATCTGAGTTCTTTTTTTCTTTTCGATAAATTTTGCAGACCCTTAAGTTCTTGTAGTAGACATTGAATGGTGATTTTTAATCATGTTAATAAATATTATAACTGAGATTTTTTTTGTTTCCTTTTGCTGGATAGGTTGCAACTTCTTCCCGAAGGAGGGGGGTTGTGTAACGGTTGGTAATCTGGGTCAATTTTCTATTAACATTTATTGATTTAAATGTTGTGGAAAATTGATCAGGTTGGCCAGTTATGATATTTTTTTTGTAGGTTCATTATTATTTTGATTTCGTGGGTTTGAAGAAATCCCAATCACTTGTTTCTTTTTTTTTACCATTTTAAGCTCTTTTTTATAAGTTTATTTTCTCTAAGCTTTAATAATTTTTATTAATTAGGCAGTATAGTTTTTTCCGTGGTCTGAGGACGCCATGCTGGCTTTGACCCAGGCAGAGGCTCTTGGAACGGCGTGGTGGCCGGCGGCTTTGGCCGTGGGGCCGAACCTCCCGTTCATTTTATTAGTTTAATTTGTTTTCTCAAAAAAAAAAAAAGAATCTTTCGTTTGTCAAGTTTAGTCTGTGTTTTTCCTCTCAATTTTCTACATGTAGAACCTCTTCAGAACCCTTCAAGTGAAGGTAAGCTTCTGTTTCTTTTTGAGTCGGCCATGGCCATCATGTCTTTTATTTAAGTTTTTTTTCTGATTCAGATTTTTTTTTTAGTAACAGCCTCCTTGTCTATTAATTTTTAGGGTGGTTGGTCCAGGGCCGAATTTGCCGAATACATCAAAACAGCATCCAACCATCTCGTCAAAAACTATTTTTTTTGTTACAATATAAGTATCTAATATACATACAATACAAATTTATTTCAACAGTCAATTTTATGTTATGTATTTCGGTGGGGTTGGTTCTTATCCCCAGTCAGTAAAGAACCTGGCGCTCTAAAATATATTTTCTTTTATTTATGTTAATTTTTTTTTCTTCAATTTAATCATAAAACCCACCCCAACTACCAACTGAGCTGGGCATAATTATAAATTAATGTGCTTGTCACAACGGACGAACTGGATGATGCTAATAAATAAAAATTATCAACAAATAATAATACTAATTTATATTTTCATATGGTATTACTGTGTTAGGATTAGGATACTCCTTGTATTCTATAACAGTTAGAAATATCTGAACAAATTTCTTTAATTTGTTAACAGCAAATGATCAGGATCACGAAAATAAAAGTTTAATCTCTTGTAAACACTGAGACAGTGAGAAATGACCATCTCGTTAATGGAACTTAATAATGAAAAACCTAATAAGCTTATATTTCCATACAGATAAGCTATATTCAATTAATTACATTTGGATTAACAATTCTCTATAAATCCAATGCTGACTTGGAGTATATTATGCAAGTTCATTTATCGACATTGCATATCTAAGTTGGTTAAGAAGCTAACATTTGTGTAAGTACAAATGTAATTATGTACTTAATTAATATCAGGCTTTAAGTGTGTGTGCAGAAAACAGACAGACAAATTTTAATTAATTATATAGTTTTTGCAAGTAAAGTCTATAAACGTATAAATCTATCACAATACTTTTGTTACGGGATGTTTTAGGTTTGCCCAAATCAGTCAGAGCATGTGGGGTGGGGTTGCTAAATTCAAGTAAACGAAGAAAAAGAAATACGGTTAACAAATCTATATTTAATCGCATCAATGAGACTAATAATAATTACAATGAAAGGGGCTCTAAACCCAAAATATTATTTACATAGTTCAGTTCAGTGAATATGGGCAACCCTGGCGTTTCGGTACTGGAAAATTTGGGAGTGCACCTCTGTGGTGGAACAATGGTGGAACAGGCTAATTGGTTTGAGCTAAGCCGACCTAGGCAATCTAGGCAGTCGGGGATAACCTCTGGCCTGAGGGAGGGCGATTCAGAACTACCCCTCCAGAGGGGCATGGTGATCGGTCAGTTGGATTTTATCAACGAACGCCCCTTCCCGCTATTCGCTCGGCCAAACACAGCGCAGAATGACTTCCTAACCTAGTTTGAACCTAAATATTGCATCATATATCATCCTATACCAATGATAGGAGGGAAACAGTTTTGTCGCCCTTCAACAATCTTACAGTCTCCGCAGACAGTCCGCAAGGCAGTCTACAGACTGTTTTGTCGCCCCAAGCAATCTTTTGCACTGAAAGACAGTCTCTACAGACAGTCCACAAGGCAGTCTACAAACTGTTTTGTCGCCCCCAGCAATCTTTTGCTCTGGAAGACAGTCTCCACAGACAGTCCACAGGCAGTCTGCAGACTGTTTTGTCGCCCTCCAGCAATCTTTTGTACTGGAAGACAGTCTCCGCAGACAGTCCGCAGACTGTTTCGTCGCCCTCCAGCAATCTTTTGCACTGGAAGACAGTCTCCGCAGACAGTCCGCAGGCAGTCTGCAGACTGTTATATAATCACCTTCAAATCGCTAAACGAATTATTTATTTCTGTTAACAAAATTGTAATAAACTTATGTTTTAAGAGGAATTATTAAAGGTTAGTGTACTGCTATATGTTTTTTATATTAAAAAATTAAATTTTAAAGTTCATTTTTTAATTAAAATTGAGGCAAATATAAAAATGTAGGGAGAAAAAGAAATAGATAATTTTTGTTAAATGTTCCATCGAAGCTAAAAAACAAACTCTTAAATTTATTATTAAATAAAAAATAATAATGAAGTTGAAAAAACAAAACAACAGAACTGCCATTCGAAACCAAATCAACTAAATGAAATGATTAAAACAAAAAATAAAAACTGTTTTTATAAAATAAAAGAAAAAAACAAAAACAAAGAAAAAACAGAAACTGCTGAAATAATTCGATTTAAAGAATTGATTGATAAGAGGTGGAACAGCTGATAATTATAACGAATTATTTTTTAACCTTCCATCCAGGCTCAAGTTTCGATGGAATTTGAAAGTCAGAATTTTCATTTCAGTGTAAAGGTAGATATATATATATTTTTTTTTTATTATGTGAGATACAAATATTTTTTTATTTTACGAGTGAATAAAGGTGGAAATATATATATAAAAATCATAACATTTTGTTTAAAATTAAAAAATATTTATATTTTCAGTTCATTTACTTTCTTTCTCAGTAAATTTTTGTTGATATATATTTTTGCTCTGAGCTTACAGAAGGCATCGATTTTTTTTTTTTATACTTGTGATTTCAAAAATGTCAGGACTAAAATCCCTTTCAGATATCAGGGAACATTTTTGGTTCCGTGTTTGTCTATCGATTAATTTTTGCATACCTACCACCATATCTTAAAAACTAGTCGTCCGATTTTAATGAAATTAGGATGGTAGGTCATGATTAGCCCGTTGTTGGCCCCATATAAATCTATACCCACATGTTTCTCTTCCACATGCGCACAAACATATATCTATGTACACTTATATATATCTTTAAAAGAACTCTGATTCTGAAATTTGGATGGTATGAAGAACGTTGTCCGCACAGATGATTCCATATTAATTTCTACCGTGTACGCTCTTTATTCATGTAAAAATCAGAACAATCCTAACAGAAACACACGTGTAAAGAAATAATTCATAATTGTCAAGACAGAAAGTCTTTTAAAATTTAAACGTGTAGAGTGATATGGGAAAGAAAATATTTGAGTTTGTGAGGGACAGACAATAGAGAAAATTATACCTAGTAGAACTTACTTGGACAGGGGGAGACTTGGCTAAACCTATGATCTTTACTGATATTTACTAGGATGTGAGTTTAATAAGATAAATATGAGACCACTCTTAAAGCAATTAAGAAACGTAAGTACGATTTTGTTTTTTTAAATACGAAGATATACTAAATTAATACAGATCTTTGAAGATACAAGGTCTCCTTTGTACTACCACCATCAGTAATAACATGATGACGGTGACATAAGAGATTTTAGACATTAAAAATACGTGACTACATTGCTTCTTATAGAAGGAAAAAGGAATAGCATGATTCACATAAAATTTTCTCTTACGTTTTTACGGGAAATGTTGGAATAAGGGGGGTAGTATGGGTGGAGACAAAAATAGGTATATTGATCGTCTGAGTATTAATAGATTAAGTATAATAAACCCCCACTCTTATAATCAATTGTACAGTTTCTCGTAAAAATGTTTTATCTCCAGTAGGGAGATAAAGTTATGATGTTGGATTAGTTTAGATGGACTAAAGTAAGTCTTTTCTTCCCTGAACTCAAAATTAGGGAGAAAAAGTGAAGTAGGGAGAAAAAGAAGGATTGTCAACTTAATTATTTTATAAATAGTAAAGAATGAATGGCTAATGTAATGAAGTTGTTGAAATCAGGTTGGCGACACTGCTTTTTTGACCTTGTTTATCATTGTTTATAACCTGCATCTAAATAACCTTCTATTTGAGTTTAATTTCAATTCTTATTTGTTTTTAATATTGTATCTCTAATATCTGCTATTAAAAGTGCTAATAATTATTGTTATTTATTAAAATAATAAATAAAAACTGGGCAATGGATGAAAATGTGTATTTTCTCCCTACTGGAGATAAAATATTGTATGTACCTTGAGAGTAAAGTGCCATTATTCCTCTCGCGATAATTATCTCCCTCGAGTGCGCCTCGGGGGCTAATAAGTGTTAGTCCCTCGGCTCCGCTTCGGGATTTAAGGACCAAGGTTCCTTCGGCTTCGCCAAGAACCGACTTTTTCGCTCAGGGAATAATGGCTTACTTTACTCCCTAGGTGCATAAATAACTATTTAAACATAGTATCTTCTATACTGGATTTAAAAAAAAGGATTTTCTTCTTTATTGAACAGATGAAACGAATTTTGTTTAATTTTCAATGTGAATTAACATCGTAAAAGAGGCACATATATTCTGTGTTTGATGTCTACCTATGTATTTTATTTTATTTTTTAAAAAGCGTAAAAACTTTTGTCTCGATTTTTACTCTAAGCTGATAGAAGATTTTGTTTTAATTCCATGAAGGATTTTTTCTTCGACAAGCCAGAATATAAATTCTTTTGATGTTAGAAAAAATAAATGAAGCAAGTTTTTAAACCCCATCAAATTTGAGAGGTAGAAAAAGATAAATAAAGTGTATAAAAAAAATTAGACAGATAAATAGTTGTTATTATAGCACCTAGGGAGTAAAGTAAGTCATTATTCCCTTAGCGAAAAAGTTGGTTCTTGAGGCGAAGCCGAAGGAACCATGGTCCCTAAATCCCGAGGCGAAGCCGAGGGAATTAGAATTTTTAATTCCCGAGGCGCAGCCGAGGGAATAACTCTAATTAGCTCCCGAGGCGCAGCCGAGGGAGATAATTATCGCGAGGGGAATAATGGCACTTTACTCACGAGGTACATACAATATTTTATCTCCAGTAGAAAAAAGATTCACATTTTCGTCCATTGCACAGTTTTTATTTAATATTTTAATAAATAACAATAATTATTAGCACTTTTAATAGCAGATATAAGAGATTCAACATTAAAAACAAATAAGAATTGGAATTAAACTCAAATAGAAGGTTATTTAGATGCAGGTTATAATGTTGTAAACAAAGATAAACATGGTCAAAAAAGCGCATTGCCGTCAACCTGATTTCGACAACTTCATTACATTAGCCATACATTTTCTACTATTTATAAAATAATTAAGTTGCAATCTTTACTTTTTTGCCCTACTTTTACTTTTTCTCCCTACTTTTTGAGTTAGGGATGAAAAGGCCTGTTTTAGTCCCTCTAAACTAATTCAAAATCATAACTTTTTTTCCCTACTGGAGATAAATGATTTTTCTTTCTTGTTCACTTCTTAGCAGATAATAGTTGAAGAAATAGATTCTCTACTTTTTTTAATAATTTTTTTATAGTTTATTAAGAAGGAAATTGTTGATAAGTTATTCGTATTAATTTAAATTAATTATTATAAATAACTTTAGTTTTATAATTAGTTAAGTAATTTATCGCTTGATAATTTCTAATAGCTTTGCGTTGTTAATGAATATTAATTTTTAATTACACTCTTAATATTATGCAAGTTCTAAATAAAGCTCATCTTTCCTAAACTATTTGCTGATTTATTTGATATAATAATGTGTCCTACTTAGTATTAAATTTGTCCCCGACAAGTGTATTAGGTTTCATGTTTATAAATGCGATAGATTTTTACTTGGATATGATAGAGAAAATAAAAATAGATTAATGATCAAAATATGTTGGTGTTGAATATACTTACTCTGAAATAACTTTTAACCTGCCAAATTTTCCTTGCTGAAGTGAAGAATTTTCAGAGATCAGTAATGAAACTTTTTTTATCACTCTGGAATCTCATCATTCTCCAAGTTATCTTGTATAGTCAAGTAAATAGACTTGCTAAAAGTCTAAAAGAATACAGAGGTCCGGTATCCCAAACATGATATTCGTGTTAACCTGTCGATATGTTTTGGCTTGAGTCATGTACATAGGCACCTTAGACAAATATAGAGTTATGGGCATATAGAAATGCCATTAGTAGTGAAAAATTTGTTCACCTGCCGATAGGTTTTTTTGGAGTCATGTACATAGGCGCCTTAGACAAATACGGAGTTATAGGCGCAGGCAGTGGCGCACCCAGGATTTATTTTTGGGAGGGGCACAGATTTGAAAAAATAAGGGGGGGGGGGAATGCGGGCTTAGCATAATCACAGACAATTAACCAGTCTGGTTTTCTTTGTTCTTAAATTACTTCATATCAAGGGCGGATCCAGCCAATTTTGAAGGGGAGCTGGCGCCTTTTTAGGGGGGTCCGGGGGTCCTCCCCCGGGCTAATTTTTATAGTTTACGTTACTTGAAAACGTCATTTTAGCCTATTCTAAGAGCATCTAAAATGTTATTATATACAAATAAATTTAAGTTTTTTATGAACGGGACATGAAGACCGGGGTATTTTATTTAAACAAAATTATATACATACCAATAATATTTTATTATTAAAAGTTGTACATTATATAATAGATTAATGTTTTATTTTGGTAGCCAGAAAAATAAATTGGTACATTTTAAAAATATTTTAGTTATGTGAATTAACAAAAAAAAAAAAAAATACGTCAACAGAAATTAGCCGATAGTATTAGGTTAAAAATAAACATAGTAGGGTATATAATATATCAAATAAGGGGGGCATGTCTTTTTAAACGCCAAAAAAATATGTCGGGCTAAACTATGTATATAATTACTTATTTATTTATTTTTTTCATTATTACTTTAACATGTGCTGCGAAATTGCATTCTTAAATTTTACGTCTTTGGCTTTGGGGGAGGGGGGGTCATTTCTTTTTAAACCCCCCAAAAAAAAATGTCGGGCTAAACTAGGTATAATATAATTAGGTACTTATTTATTTATTTATTTTTTTTACTATCACAACACTATTACTTTAACACGTGCTACGGAATTGCATACTTAAATTTTAGGTCTGGCTTTGGGGGGGGCACGTGCCCCCCGTGCCCCCCCTTGGGTGCGCCACTGGGCGCAGGGATGTAATTAGTAGAGATAAACTTGTTCACCTGTCGATATGTTTTGGCTTGAATCATGTACATAGGTGCCTTAGATAAATACGGAGTTATAGGCACAGGAATGTCATTAGTAGTGATAAGCTTGTTCACCTGCCGATATGTTTTGGCTGGAGTCATGTACATAGGCACTAGGCACCTTAGACAAATACGGAGTTATAAGCTCAGGGATGTTATTAGTAGTGATAAAGCTGTTCACCTGCCGACATCGCAAGCTAGTGAATTTTTTGCCGACATGGCAAGATTTAAAATTGGGTGGGGAGCTGATAAAAGCTTAGGATTTCAAAATACTCCCACTAAAGAGCTGTCATTGGTGAGAGCCAATGCCATTCATTTTCAGAAACAATGTTCCCTTCTCCATTTTTTTCGACTTTCCCGTGTGTCAGCGCCGTAAATGGATGCTGGACGCTGCGTCCTCAGGTATCAGCGCTACAAAATTCTTACCCACTTGCTCAGCGTCACGTCTGAACTGTCCCATTGCTATTCGTATACTTGAAGACGCACGTGTGAACCTGGACTAAAACTTATATGGGCGTTCACTGTATGCATATGAGAAAGTTTAGCTCAATTTGTCTTATTGAGTTATTTAAATAGACTTGGTATTGACGGTGGCTGCAAGAAAGATATTATATTAATCTCTCCCTTTTTCTGCTAAATCTCTTTTTGGCTTTTAATTAGATTCTCTGTTAAAGTCTTGTCTTAGCTTGAGACTTATAATATAATTAGACTTTTTAGGTAATTTTCCAGTTATTTTTGATCTTATACTATATTAATGCTTTTGTTTATTACAGTTTTTATTTATATATATATCATACATATTATTTTCTTTATTGATTTTTTTAAATGACTGTATATAAAATAGTTAATCAAAATTTAAAAACATTTTTCATTTCGCACAACATTTATGAATTTTTATAGGTATTATTTATTTAGATTTTTTTTTAGCTGCGGGGAGAAAAGTGGAGTGAAGAAAAATGTTTAACTAGAGGTTTGTTGGTAAAAAGGGGTTTATCAAGACAAAAGATAAGAGATTGGGGGTTCACTGGGAAATAGATGGAGTAAACTTGATGTTACTCAATACCCAAAAGGGAATTTGCCCCGCGGAAAATCCTCTTGCGGTTAAATAAATCGATGAATACTCCAAAACCTGTTTTTTCAATGTTTCATCCCCCTTGACGCAGATCAAAGAAAAACCGGCCTCTCCAACAGCGACTAGAGTTTTTTTTAATACTTGTTTAATTTCATAGCCTTTTCTTCCTCCGATTTCAAAAAGAGATAGCTCTGAGTGGGACGAGCTAGTTTGCGGTTACCTGTCTGGGCAAATATGAAACAACTGACCTCAGAATAAACGAGTAAAAACCGACAGTCTAAATTTAAACCATTAAACATTTCATCATAGAGTAAAAATTATATTTAAATCTATTTTTGCTTCCGAAGGTAACGGAAACATTTTTTCCTACAGTTGACCGATAAAGTGGTTGTTGTCGCACTCAAAATAGTAGGCAAAACAGCAGATTCCTTCACTTACTGCTTTACCGCACTCGTTTTACTTTACCGCACTCATTTTACTATACCGCACTCCAGTGTTCCAACTTACGAACATAAAGAACTTAAATCTAAACAAAGATTAAATAATACAAATTATAATAATAATAAAAATGACAACTAATGATTATTTTTTAACTAACTACATGATTTAAACACTATATATCAAATATAAAAATGTTAAAATATAAAAAAGTAATGATAGACAATCTAAAATAAAAAACTAATAACAGAGCATACAGCAGAGCAGACAGGTTTGCTGAATCAGGCAAATAAAAGGCAACACTGGCTATAAACAGAACAGCTGGTTTAGTTGATATTGTAAAACCTTTTTTCTACGATTGATACGAAATATAAACATTATATCTCTGTTTAGATGCGTAGAAAGTGATTATTTACGTACTTGTATTCATTGCGCATGCGCGTCTCATAGTTCTGAAGAATTCCTCTTCTTTACCACGCTAGCGCGGTAAAGAAGAGGAATTCTTCAGCTTTACGCATGATTAGCGAGTTTGTTTACATTTAACAAGACTAATTTGCTGAGTGATTTAAGTGATTATGACGAATATGAGGAGAATAATACGCCTCCCGAAATAATTAATTCGGCTCAAAATACAACTAATGAATTAATGTCATCTTTATCAAAAGAGAAATACGAACTTGTATACTTTTCATTTTATTTTTAAGTTTATTTTTTTCTGTATTTATTATTTAAATCTAACAATCGTAGATAAAGTACGGTACGCAACTCGTGCGAAAACGGCATTTTGCGTTCCTCGTGTGGTTTTACTACCCTCGCTGTCGCTCGGGTGCAAACTCCACACTCGCATGCAAAATGCTACTTTCCGCACTCGACGCGTAATGTACTATTACATGTTGATGAACACTCTATTATTTCATACTTTATTTACAGATTAAAAACTAACTGTAGGAAAAAATTAAATGTATAACTCGACCTTAAAGTTACTTTGCTGCACTCGAGAAACCTTTGCACCCTCGCCTGCGGCTTTTGCGTAAATATTTATCTCGTGCAGAAATGTGCCACTTTGCGCACTAGTTGCACGAATAAGTATTATGCTTCCGAATTCAAACATTCCTAGACAAATATCCGTTTTAGACATCAGGGAACATTTTTGGTCGTTTCTGTCTGTCAGTCTGTCTATCGTTGAATTTTTTTGCGAACCATATGTTTGTCAATAGATATAAGCTTTATGATTTCACCGATCTACATTTCTGGTTTCAATCATAGTGAGATTTGTAAAAGTCGACAAATTAGAAAAGTGGTGTAAAAAATAGCAGGAAAACAAGAGGGTTAATATTTTAACTATAACGGATTCCACCACTTTATAGTTGGATATAAAAGAACTAATCATTTTCAAATTTATAAAATATCAAATAAATATAACAAAAAAATATGAACCTGGGGAATAAAGAATCCTCAGAAAAAACCTAACCGTGAAAATAGGGCCAAGTTCCAGACCCCCACCTAAAAGAGTCAGCCTACCAAAGTAGTAATATCTAACTTGTGGCCAAGTCTGATCTTTCTTTAGTCCAACCTCATTTCACTACTTTCATGATCAAGACTACCTACTCTTTAATTTTTAGGGTCTGTAGGCAAAACCAAGGACTTTTAAATTTTTTCTGTCCGCCCGTCCGTCTGTCAAATTACAAAACAAATCGACCTTTTAATAAAAAATAACCTCTAGTACTAACGAAACATATAGATCCTTAGCATTGGAAGTGAAAGTTATCACAAATACAGCGTAGTAGATACATTTTATTTAAAATATGTTACACATTCGTGTTTAATTTAGTGTGTTTATTATTCATTAGTTATCTCTCAAACTAGAATGTTTAGTTAAATCTTTAATCTTTAAATGTTTATTTCTTTACAGAAAATATTTGTTGAAGGAGAAAATTATATACTTTTTATTCATGACCATTTGAAGAGAAAGATTCGTCTCTCTTTTATAAAAAAAAGAAAATGTCATTTATATTTTGTCATTTGACCATATTATGTTTTTAAAACTGTGAGCAAAATTCGATAAACCGTCAAAATTTGGTACTTCTTTAGATTGCTACTCCTCTTACAAAGAAAAAAGAGGAAGTAACAATCTAAAGAAGGTGTATGGAATGTTCTTCTTTAGACTGTTACTCCCCTTATAATAAAAGATGTGTGATATTCCTTTGTCCCAAAGTACATTGGACTAAACATCCCTTTGTCTTAATAGTTATTTAGTCAGTCATATATATTATAATAATCATAGGGGAGCTACACTCTAAAGAAGTACCCCAAATTTTATCAAAATAGCAGGAAATGGTTTTAAAATATAAGCTTTTGCAAAAGATACCAGTATTGACGGACAGACCGACTGACAAGAGACCAAAACCGCCAAATGACCAAAATGTTGGACAGATAGATTAAGTGTAGTAAAGTCATGTATATAGACATAGATGAAGTCTAAAATTATCTATTTGTTTTAATTAAAATAAATTCTACAGTCTAATTGGGGATTTGTTTTTACACGCTCAAGTACAAAAATGGGGTCCCCAGTAGCTCATTGCTGGTTCACTTGTCATGAAAAAGGTTCGGGGTTCGATTCCTGGATATTTGACAGTTATAAAAATAGTTTTTATGAACATGGGTCCGGAAAAGCTTAGTTTTTGTTGTATTCCCATAAACCATTGAACACATTAATTTATTTCATCTTCATCCTTAAAATTATCAAATACTATGCTTCTTTCCTTAAAACGTCTTTAAGCAAATCGTTCTCGGAATCAAATTTTGCGTCGAATAAGACCAATCCTAGCTCTGTACAAACAAAAGCCTGATTTAAAATTTAAATTTGAATTTTTGAGAAACTAAAACGTTGATGGAGTTCATATTAATGGTAGCTAAATAAATTTGAAATTTTACTGGAAATATATACTACCTTTATGCACGGAAGTCAAAAAATGGTTGTGACAAGCTGTTTGTTAAAGCCGGAAAAAGAAGAAAGTAGGTTTTAAAGGCAGGAAAACAAGACGAGAATGGTTATCACGATTGCCTGTACTGCGGTACGATTCATAGCGGTTACTAGGGAGAGATTCACACCAGACAAAACGTGGAAAAGCAAACAGTTTCCTTTGCATTGCATCGAGACATGACAATGGAACAACACGGGGGATTTAGCAACACTGGTTGAACAAAGCTAAATCCAGCTCCTCACTCTGAT
This sequence comes from Gerris lacustris, assembly GCA_951217055.1. Classification (NCBI taxonomy): domain Eukaryota; kingdom Metazoa; phylum Arthropoda; class Insecta; order Hemiptera; family Gerridae; genus Gerris; species Gerris lacustris. The sequence goes on along the minus strand of OX578280.1, from coordinate 63,636,726 downwards.
AAACATACACCTTTCGTGTTTTCTTTGTATCAAATATTAACAAAACAAATCAACAGGCTTTTATCATTCCCTAGCATCCTTAATTATCATACCACTGATGGGACAAACCGTCTAAAATATACAATGTTAATAAGATGTAAAAAGCATTTCCAAAAGTTCATTCTTCGTAACAACCTTATTACGTAGTCTAAATTCCAAGCAGTATTGTTTCATAGATGACTAATTTATGTGATCTAAATCAACTCTATCTACTATGTTAATTATTTGCATTATTTGTCATTTGACAATAAACAAATTTATTCTTCCAGTTTTACCCTGGAAAAAGTACCCTGTTATTACTTATACTTTAGAAAAGTGTTTCCTAAATTTTTTTTTTGGCCCGTGGCACACCATACAAAATAGCCAATTGCTGCTGCTATTGGTTCTTTAGAATTTTAAAATATTTGTCTTATTGAATAAGTGGTGATAGAATCTTTCTTCGTCCTGAAATTCCAATTTTAAATTTGAAGGTCACGTTTACGCGAGCGTTGCGCTAGAACTCTTAAGACTGGGTCACACTAGGCTGGTTGCCAGCCGCTGCCAACCAGCGGCTGATAGTAGCACCAGCAAGTAGCGGCTGGCAACCCGGTCACATTATAGATTGTATTGGCTGCTACTCGCCAGCGTTTTCAATAAAAAAATATAAAGGTCACGTGATTATACTCGTCGCTGATAGGCTACTAGAGTGGTCAGATTGCACTGATCGCTGGTGGTAGCGAGTGCGAGTGAAGGTGGGGGTGGTGGGTGAGGCTAGATTGAGTCACGTGATATACTAGTCGCCGCTGCCTGGCTACCAAAAGTTGAACACGTCCAACTTCACCAGCCGCTTCCAATTACTCGCCTGCTGGCGGCGCCAGCTGCGAATTTTGTGGTCATACAGTCATACCAAGCTGACAGCAGCGGCTTCCTCAATTCGCGGCTGGCAACCAGCCTAGTGTGACACAGGCTTAAGACACATCACGCTGTCCAAGGAACTTAGCTTGAACAATAGTAAAAGGAACTTATACAAAATGTCAACTTAATCGGTTGACTCAAGTTATAGTCTGACACGAAACATTTATTGACAGACAGACAGTATGCATATTTTGTTGAATGTAAGAAGCTCGCTTCAATTAGTAATAGAAGTCAAAGATAACTTCATTGAAATAATACATTACTAGGGATCGTGTAGCTCTATCATTGATGCGAGAGTATAAGTAATAAATATGTATTGAATATTAAGAAAACAGATAATCAAGATGAGTTGACAGTTGAAGAGTATAATTATAGAGAGAGTAGATTTGTAGAGAGTTTAGTAGTAAGGGAACCACCTTGAATTCTTACTATTCCACTAACCACACATCTCCTTTTCAACAATCATAAAATTTATGACTTCACTACTCAATAACTACTGCTTCCATCAAGTTGAAATTTTACATGTCTGTTTCAATTGTACTTTCGACGGTGTATATGAAATTTCATAAAAATCGTTACGTTAGAACGTAAGATATCGGTAAAAACATACTTTTCTCTATTTTAAACGTTTAGGTTAGCTTTAATAAATTTAACGATCTTAAACACTTCATTGCGGTATCGCTGTTAGTTTTACTAAAAAAAAATATATATATATTTTAAAACAATGTTCGACTCATCGAATAGGTGATTAAAGAAGGTTTCTCGTCCTGAAATTCCAATTTTACATTTGAAGTTCACGTTTACGCGACGTTGCGCGCGACCTTTTGGATGGATCACGCTGTCCAACGAACTTAGCCTGAGCATTAGTATAAGGATGATGCATGCAACATTTCAACTAAATCGGTCAACTTTTACTCATGTTATCGTCGGACACGTAAACGTTACTGACAGACAGACAATTTTGTTGAATGTAAAAAATTTATAAACATTTCTTCAATTATAAAATATGAAAGTTCATTACATCAACAAAAGCGCTATTTCAAAGCATAACAAATTGAGTTGTCATGGAAACAATATGAATTAAACTAAATGACAACACTGATATAAAAAGAAATTAATTTAAGAAAGTATGTGTTCATTTATAGAATATCTTTAATAAATGAATATTTTCATGAAATATGGTTGCTAAAAAAAACATGAATTTTATTGTATAAAAGACAACATTGATTTTAGAACAAAAAAAAAGAAGTAAAGGTAAGCTAGAAGATAACAAATCACACAGAACCGAACTAGGTTTGCAAATGAAAAGGTCAACCGAGTAATTTATTAAACCTACATTCCTTGGCACCCTCGTCAACTAACCTGACGTATATTAAAAAACTTGCAACAAAACCTGTATCAATTTATTTCTAACATTGGTTTTTTCATGTAGGGTGAAAAAAAGTCTGTTATGTGCTTCAATTTGTATATTAGGGTACATAGGGAAGCTATGACCTTAATCTTGGAAAATAGTTACAATTTTTTTCACAAATATCTAGAGAAATTGCCTTTACCTACAATGCCATTTGTCACTTAATTAAAAATCACTTATTCTCTACAAATAAGGTCCGAATTATTTTATTCGTATCTTGGAAGCTTAAACATTTCTTTTTTTTCCTTTTTAAGTACAAATTTAATGAACGTAATTGTAAATTATTTACAGCAATTTTGATTTTTCTTTGTATCAGAACCAGCTTATTTAGAACCTAAAATAGTAATAATAGTTTTATTGTAAATTGTCCTAGAATTCTAATGGTTTAACTTTTAAGGTAAATTTCCGTATTGGAGGCAACTTTTTTCTTACGTCATCTTAGCCCAACCTTTTTCTAAATATTTGGGATAAACAGGAAAATTGGACCTATTTTCTAAAATGGTAGTCCTACTCTCCTCTCAGGAATTTCCGGATCATTGATGTATTCATTTAACTTCAATGAACAACTATGCAAAATATCCGAACTTTTTGATTTAGTTCCACATCAAAATATGCCCAAATCATAGCTTTGTGTTCTGGACTTAATTCGTCTCAGGGAGCCAGGAGATAAAAGAATATGATTTTTGTTTTTGTTTTTTCCTTTCTCATATAAAGAGAAAGTATTGATGGCGCGAAAATTCGATTATGAGATTTTGATGGATTTACACTTTTTGAGGTCCCCTGTGTCCAAAAAAGTGGTTTTTAAAAAATGTCTGTCCGTCGTCTATCGTCTGTCGTCTGTCTGTGCAGACGCTTGGAGCCTAAACTACAGGGCCGATTTTGACGAAATTTGGCATACATGTTCAGAAAAATCATACCCCAAGGCGAAATCGAGAAATTAATTTTAACTCCAAATTTAGGGGCGCTAACCCCCAAAAACTCTGAATAAACGAGAAATAAAATTATTTCTCGAAAACGGTTCCGACGATTTTGATTAAAAAATTCTACAATGTAGTCCATTTAAATACGAATCCAACGATATAAATCGTTTTCCCAGGAAAAATCTAGTTCCTGATAAAAAAGCTTAAAACGCGGACCGAGAGAGCCCGGGTTCGATTCCCCGCCCGGGAGAAGTTATTTTTATGATACATTTTGATGAAATGCTCAATAATAATTAAATGTACGTACGAAAACTAATAAATGGAAAACAATGGGCTAAATAATTATGAACTCGTATATGAGAAAGTTTGTCTGAGTTGTCTCGGACCGATTTTTTTTTTTTTTATGAATAAAATAATTGTAAGTTCTTATTTATTAAAATTACCACAAAAGAGGGGATTGCCTCCCATTTTCAGACCCCCGTTGGATTGACCAACCAATATTTGGCCAAAGCTAAAAGCAGCGGGAGGGGGGCCCACACCACATATCCGCCTAGGGGCCCAAATACTCTAAATCCGGCCCAGCAGAGGCTCGACATGCTCGACTGAAATTGTGGGACAGAGGTGGAGGAGGTTCTCGTTCCGTCCGGTAGTCGTTCATGTGACTGCTCGCAGTCCACCATTCCACTTTTGCATGACAATATTCATAGACTAGAAAGATATAATATGATTTATATAAAGTTTACTTGTTGTAAAGTATGATGTCAGGTTTCCATACTGCCGTGTATGGAAGTCTAATGACTTGGATGCCGCTATGTTCTGACAAGTTCCAGCTCAGGTGATGATCAGTCCAGTTCTGAGTTAGCCAGCAGTTTGTCGTCAGAATCTGGTTCTTCTCGTCCTGAACACAGAATCAAACAAACAATGTCAATACAAAGTTATTACCATAAGTTATACATTTAGGCTGGGTTTAACGTCGATATTTGTTAAAGGCAGGTAGCTCCTCGTGAGACGGCACGCCAGTCCTCCGTTCCTCGTTTTTTTGGTATTGGTCAAAAGATTAACAAGACGGTCGATGTGGCTGCGCCTTAATGAACATTGGTTATTTTACTTGTAACAAAGATCTTTAGATTCCTGAAAACTTCGACAATTATTTATTTGGAGCATTTCCGGGTGTAGGACTGTTTTGTTAATTTAATTTAATTTATTTGTTTTAATTTAAATTATAATTATTTTTAACAAAGGGAGATAGACAGAGAAAAATAGACTCCATTGGTCTAGTTCTATTGTCGTAAATGTCGACTCCTATAGACTTGTGGAAAATTGAGAGCTCAATTCGGGACTAGTTATCGTTATTGACAGAGGAAATTATTCTTCAGTGTAGCTTAGTTGGCAAGAGCACACTGGAAATATATGGTTCGAGTCCCGGCGCTGGAGTCTATTTTTCTCTGTCTATCTCCCTTTGATAATAATAATTTTAATTTGATTTAAATTAAAATTTAAACTTTTCGTAGTATGAATACTACCAAAAATTTCTTCAGCCAAAAATTGTTCTACAGCTTGTTTTTATAGGTACACCCAGTTCTTCTATTTTATTTAACTATCTTTGCTTGTAGTTCTAAAAGTCTATTAGTGAATCAATGTCTATAAGTTAGTGTCCGAGTAATTTAAACTAATTGTGTAACGGCAGGAGGTAGCTGAAAATCAAGCTTTTCCACGAGCATATATATATATATATATATATATATATATATATATATATATATATATATATATATATATATATATATATATATATACATACGAAAAACACACGACCGCGAATAATATATAAGCACAGAGAAAACCCAGGGCTCGGTCATAAAAACACTATTCACTCACAACATACTCAAAAACCCGACGTTTCGGTTTATTCTTTAAACCTTCTTCATAGGATCTAAAACAAAAGAAAATACAAAAAGTTTACACAGGATGCAATTAAGATTAAAAGAGTTTACAATTAGAAAAACTAAACTTAAAAACACAAAGCTAGAGAAACTTACAATGAGAAACATATGGAATGAGAACTAATGTAACATACTATTGAATAAAAATGTGATGAGATTTTTTTAAAAAAAGACTAGAATATTCAAACATTTAAGAAAAAAATGACTAGAGAATGAGAATAAATAAATAAATATATGTGAAAAATGTTTAACTAGGTAAATATAAAAAAGATAACAAAGAAAAGGTAACAATCTAAAATTAAACCAGTGGCGCCATCTAGCGGCAACACACTGAAACTACATTCAAATTGAATTCAAAAATTGTCCAAACTACAAAAACTCATAATTTTCGACCCTCCATATTTATGTTTCTTGTACAATCAGTCCAGAATAAACTCCATGCAAATTATCAATATCACTTCGAAAGTTTAATGATAATGGATCCTTTTTAATAAATAGCATTTCCAGGGTACGTCGCTTATGCTCATCCGGTTCCTGAGCTAACACCTTTACCTCCTGGAAGTTAAACTTGTGACTGTGGTTGACTGAATGTAGAGCTAAAGCTGTGGACGTAATTTTGCGTGTCCTAACACTATACTCATGTTGGTACATTCTTTCTTTAAGAAACCTAGAGGTCTCCCCGTAATATATTTTATCACAATCCAGGCAACTGATCGCATACACTACATTAGATAGTAAGTGAACTGGACATTTATCTTTTAATCTAGTATAGAGAGAGCCAACCCTGCAACTACTGTAAAAAGCTAAACCAATCTGAGGTATTTCACGTCGTAAAATCCTCTGAATACCCTGAGATAAGCCATCGATGAACGGGAACTTGAAATAAGCAGCAGGACTCTCCTCTCTCCTCCTAGTACTCAAATTATGGTTATAGTGACGATACCAGCATCTATTCACTAATTGAGTGGGGTAGCCATTGTTACTGAAAAAAGTTTGTAACCTTCTCCTATTTTTTATGAGAAAACAAGGACTACTGATATCAATCACTTTCTTGACCAAGTTTTGAACGCAATTGATTTTTTGTGACATTATGTGTGAGGATTGGAAATTAAGTACTCTCCTCGAACTGGTAGGCTTAATATACCAATCTGTTAACAAGGAGTTATCTGAACCCCTTATCACATTGAAACACCTCTACATTCAATTTGAATGTAGTTTCAGTGTGTTGCTAGATGGCGCCACTGGTTTAATTTTAGATTGTTACCTTTTCTTTGTTATCTTTTTTATATTTACCTAGTTAAACATTTTTCACATATATTTATTTATTTATTCTCATTCTCTAGTCATTTTTTTCTTAAATTGTTTGAATATTCTAGTCTTTTTTTAAAAAAATCTCATCACATTTTTATTCAATAGTATGTTACATTAGTTCTCATTCCATATGTTTCTCATTGTAAGTTTCTCTAGCTTTGTGTTTTTAAGTTTAGTTTTTCTAATTGTAAACTCTTTTAATCTTAATTGCATCCTGTGTAAACTTTTTGTATTTTCTTTTGTTTTAGATCCTATGAAGAAGGTTTAAAGAATAAACCGAAACGTCGGGTTTTTGAGTATGTTGTGAGTGAATAGTGTTTTTATGACCGAGCCCTGGGTTTTCTCTGTGCTTATATATATATATATATATTTGTATTCTGCTGTCTATAAGTAAAAGAGAAGAGCTTTTAATTTTACATTTGTTAAATATTGAAAGAAAGGCTCTTGAGATTTGAAATTTCTCAAACGTTATAGTTGATGAGTTATAATTTACGATGAAGAATAACTTCTCTTATTTAACCTAACGCAAATAAAACATACATTCTACATGGGGGAAAAAGAATAAATGGAAAACTTGAGATTCCTTCTGGAAAAAGGAATAAAATGTAAGGGAATATTTCAAGTAGTCATTTAAGTCAGCAGATATAAAAGAAGAGAAGTAGGTTCTCTCGTAAAATTCAGCACCGAACTAAATATAAAGTAGCTTAATCTAAAGCAAATTTAAATTCTTTACTATAGCATGTTCTTATAATGTTCTTGTGAATGAATAATTCACAAAAAAAGAAAGAAGCTTTGAAATAAAATAAATTAATAGTAAAAAAGGATTTTTAAAAAACAACTTTTATTAGTATTCTTCTCAGCAAACCATTTCATTTGATACCTATATCATTGGCTTGCTTAAATAATAACTAGTCCGCCATCTTGGGCTGTCCAAGCCCTAATGAAATACTTAGTTAACCATGAATTATCATTCAAACTAAAAGTGTATGCAAAATTTCAATCCAATTGGTTGAGGATAACTGCTTTAAAATTCATTTGCAAGATTTGACCCGAACTTACATACAAACATTACAAGTAAAATGAAAGCTTGTAAAATACTAATTTTACTTAATTTCATCGAACAATATTGAATCATGGATATATTTTTGGCCATTGAATCCACATATCGATATTCCAATGCTTCTCCATGAAGGGGAAAAAACCAGTATAGATTTGTCTAATGGATACAGTAGATGGATCTTAAGGTGTGAAATTATGAAACATTAATCCATTTTAATTACCATTTGATCCGCTAGGAGCTCTGATATCATTTTATGTCATTTTTTATATACTTCTATCGGCGTAATATGGTACTACAATGAATACAAGTTAAAACCAATCTACCTCCTATCATATTCTAATATAACTGTTTCCTCGACACTCAGGCGGCGTGGGGGTGGGTTTTAGTATAATTAAGGCGCCAGATCATTTTTCTTTGTACTAATAATTAATTAGTAGTTTATAATTAAATATAGAGTCAGCAGGGAATGACCAACCTGAAGTCCCTTGGTAAGGAGAAGGATGAAGCCTAACACTTAAAATAAAAGAAAACACAATGAACTTGTTGGTTAAATATAATTAGAAGGTATGATTCCTCAAATAATAAATAAAATAATTAATTATAAACTGTTAATAAAAGTAATCTGAGGTCATAAACTTATAATCCCTATCTACTATAAATAAAATGTAGAGGCCTCTCCTAACTCATTCTAAAATGATAAATTATTGATGCCTTCTTGGCAACAATTAAGTTATAAATAAAAATAAAAATACATAAATTCTAAATTATAATAATAATACATAAAAGGTATGCACCATTGGGCATAACCTTACTCAATGTGGTGGATCTGGTCTTTTTTTGTTATAATTATGTACAATGAACTAAAATAGGATTTTTGACAGGCTTATCTGGGCAGCTTGGTGGTAGGTGTCGGGGTGCAGTTGAAAGACAGGCTTATCTGGGCAGCTTGGTGGTAGGTGTCGGGGTGCAGTTGAAAGACAGGCTTATCTGGGCAGCTTGGTGGTAGGTGTCGGGGTGCAGTTGAAAGACAGGCTTATCTGGGCAGCTTGGTGGTAGGTGTCGGGGTGCAGTTGAAAGACAGGCTTATCTGGGCAGCTTGGTGGTAGGTGTCGGGGTGCAGTTGAAAGACAGGCTTATCTGGGCAGCTTGGTGGTAGGTGTCGGGGTGCAGTTGAAAGACAGGCTTATCTGGGCAGCTTGGTGGTAGGTGTCGGGGTGCAGTTGAAAGACAGGCTTATCTGGGCAGCTTGGTGGTAGGTGTCGGGGTGCAGTTGAAATTCAACAGGAATAGGTGAAGTATAGGTAGATGTTCTCTCTCTCTCTCGTTATTTTCTCGGAACCCAAAACCAAGAAGTCAAGGAAGATAAAAGATTTAAATACTTCTTGAACCACTTCAACTAAGAAACTCGGAAAACCTTTAAGGATGTAGGTACTCCTAAAAATCCTCTGAAGAGGTGTTTCTATATAAAACTCCAAAACGTGGAAAAAGAATGACGGGTTCTCAAAAAAACTCACAAAGTCTCGGCTCTCGTGCCGGGACGCGAGATCGCGAATCTGACGAGAGGATCGATTAGAGTCGATATCACCTATCGATACCGACG